>BTSY01000004.1:36309330-36664777 GCA_036245785.1 Pristionchus fissidentatus
CGTAAAAATTAATTAATTTAGATCGAAATCGTTCACGATGAGCTATTATCCGGTCGTTGGTCTGGCGAATTCGAACTTTCCTATCACGGGGGAACTATGGCCATCCGAGCTGACGTACCAGTCTCATGCACTTGGATTAATACGTGGAGGATCATCGTACACAACGAGTCGTTCGATCGGAGAGAACTGGGAAAAGAATATATTTCTATAAAAGAAAGGGAGATGGAAGCGAATTGTTATCAGAAAAGTGATGAACAAAATCGATTATTATGGTTGTAATAAAAAAGTTCATACTGTGTGCTCTTTGTGGTTTACATTTCAAAGAAGGCGTAACACAAATTATCCGAACTATTATATTCCCCAATGTTCGAGGTTTCATTTCTGTTAACAGAAGTGGGTGAATACAAATGCAGTGCGCGTTCCCTTCTCGCCTCTTTTCCCTTTATCTCTCTGACTTTCTTTGACTTTTTCTCCACAAAATGCGAATCCCCACCGCGAAACCTTTCGGTTTCAGTGTGAAATAGTATTCTGGTCGTTTTGAACAGTATATTTCACATAACTTCCTTTAAATTAAAAATTGAAAAAATGCGATTTTCGAGGCTGCGATCCCCATTGCCCCACAGTGAGAACTCAGATCACGAAATATTCGCGGGACACCTTCTACCAAAATATAGCAATTATTTTGTCACAAACGAATTCCTTTTTGAACCAGTTTCTTTCCGTCCAGCTCGAAAGGGCCAATGAATTTTCAGTCGCTAATACGTTTGAATCAGTAGTCCATACGGAATGATGAAATCAGTGCGCCCGCGTTCCTGCACCCCTTTCCCCCCGCAACTACTTCCCTGAATTTGCGTAAACACGGATGACCCATGTTGACTCTCTGTCTAACGTCTCTTTTTCTCTTGCACCCCCATTCGCTCTCCTTCTCTCTAACGTCCAACGCCTCTCTCACTCTCTCTCTCTCTCTCTCTCTCTCTCTCTCTTTCTCTCTCTCTCTCACTCCCCCTCCTTTCTTTCAAGCGTCGTTCCGTGTGCAACCCCCGTTCTCTCAGTGTCCTCCATCTTCGCCATGTCTACCGACGAAAATGAGGTAAGGAATTTCATTTTACGGTTTATTTGAAATAATTATATTCACAGGCGAAATTCGAGATGGCATCACTCCCTCCTGAAATTCTCCCACTGATTGTCAAGCATCTGGGGATCAAAGACCGTTGCAAACTGCGTGTATTTTCTTCGCTAGAGGAAGCAATTTCACAATCACACTTGGATCTTTCGCACCTCAAGACATCTGTAATCGAATTGAGCGCGGTAAGATCTTGTGTCAGTTTTCAAATGAATGAATTCGCTGATGTTTTCTCCCACTGATTGTTAACAAATGGATAACTTTTTAATTTTAATATTTAAAACAATGAATTTTACATTATCCAACAAAATATGACTGTATTTGATCACAGTCTTGCAAAACGCCTCCGAAAGGAAGGGTTGTGCGAGAGAATGCGATGAACTCTCTCGAGCTCCCTCACTTTCTCGCCCTGACCCCTATATGGAAATTTTGAATCAAGAGGTTCGAATGATGACGCCGAGTATAAAGATATTAGCAAGATAGCGTCCTTCTAGAGTGCGGGCACTTTCTGGAATAGGTTAATGAGGTGTTAATGGGAGCGGGAAGAGTTCAATAATCGAACCGTTTGCGCTAATCACTAGTGTTGACCACTCGAGATAATCTCGGTTTGAGAACAAAGGAAGATCAACAACTTTCATGGACGTCACCATGCAATTCGGAGCACATTCCGATGGAGAACAACTGTCGGCACCGCGAAGCTCGGAAACGGAACTGATACGACTGCGAAAGCGTCTGTTCAAACGAGCTTCCGTTAAGCGAATCGAACTGTGGGGTGTAAGGGAAAAAAGTCAAATTAACTGACGAACATCAATTATTTCAGATCGTTTATAACCATATCGAACTGTCTTTCATCGAGGAATTACTTGACGGATGTGTGTACGACCGTCTGTCGATTGAAATATCGGAAGATCAGGATAATGAGAGGTAGGATTTTGCATCCTGAAGAATTTTTTTTTAAATATTAAAGCATATTAAAGTTTTTATTCATTCCTCGAGAAGCAGGATCATGAAAAGCTCGAGTTGACGATTTGGAGTACCTTTATGGAGAAAGAAGTACTTTTCGGCCTCTCATCGATGAGAAAGCTCGCCATTCGACTGGTACGACTTTAAATCCTCATCCGATTATACTATCTGATTAAGTTCTTCCGAAAGTCTCTTTTTTCGCTCCGCTTTTCGTACTGTTTTGGTTCTCTTTTTGTTCTTGCACTGTCATTTCTTTTGCCGCACTCGAAATGCTGCATTTGATTCCTGTCTCCCAGAAGGCCCTGTACTGATGGTTTCAACCTTCATAGAAATAGTTGTCAGTATCGTACGTACTGAAAATATCGGAACCCTTACCGGAAAGTGTGAAAAAAATATTCACTTTTTGTAACTGCGAAGAAAAATATTCACGACTCGTGAGTGGAATTATAATTTTTTGCCTCATCGATTGATCGGGATCTACCCGGAGATCCGGTGAAATGCGTAAAATAAAGCAGCAAACCGACCAGTTTTGCGAATTGTCGTTATTGCCGTATACAGTCGGGAAATGCCAGTAATTATCGGCTATGTACTTTTTTTGCAATCGAATTTGTTGCTTTGTTTTGCACATTTTTTGCAAATACTGTGTACTCGCAAAGATGCAAATTCTTAAAGGAATCAGGCAGTGATTAATATGTTATTTTTAAATAAAAGAAAATTCTATTCCCCGAAGAAAATTTTTTTTTGCGATTTAAAAAAATAGTTATGAATTTTCAAAATTTCGCCTTTTCTCCACTGCGGGTTACGGTAGCGAATACACCACAATTCCAATCTCAAAAATTAGGCATTTTCTTGAACTGTGGTTGTGCGCATTGAGTCCGGGAGTGGTCAAAACCCCCACATTCCTCTTTGTGTAGCAAAATCTAATCATCTGACCGAAATAAATAGCTTTCTGTCTTTTCGGAAATAGGCGACGCACCGATCCTGGAGCAAATTTCAAAATTAAATAACTCTCAAGAATTTTGTGTGTCTGGTGTTGTGTCTGTTGTGTCCGGGGACGTGCGTCCAGACGTCCCCGTACACAACAGACACAACACCAGACACAACAGACACAACATCAAACACAAGACAAGACACAACAAACACAAGACCAGACACAACAAACACAAGAACAGACACAACAGACACAGGACCAGACACAACAGACACAGGACCAGACACAACAGACACAGGACCAGACACAACAGACACAATACCAGACACAACAGACACAGGACCAGACACAACAGACACAGGACCAGACACAACAGACACAATACCAGACACAACAGACACAGGACCAGACACAACAGACACAGGGCCAGACACAACAGACACAAGACCAGACACAGCCTAATTTCCCCTTCCACCCCTTTCTGTGCTATTTAATATGCAAATTAATTATAATTAATAATTTATTACTTTACAAAGTTAATTAACAATGAAATACATAAATAAGCGAATAAGAAACCAAAATATTGATACAATTAATGGTGATTATATCTAAAATTTGTCAAGTATTCTCAAAAGGGGGAAATTGTGGTGGATGATACTCAAAGTGATCTAATATTCGCTGAAACCTAAAAGTGGCGGGAAATAGCAAAAAAACAACAAAATCTCTCAAAACTTTGCTTTAGGACCAATTTTAAGCGCTGAAAACGATCCTTTACTTGTTTTCACACGAAACTCATTCTGGACGCCGTTGTAACGCTGTTTTTGTAGAAACCTTAGTTTTCAAGTAAAAATTGCTTTGATTTGGCTACAATACGGTGGCCCCGCAATAAAGCAATTGGCCACTGATCGGAGGTTATACGGCAGAAACAGTATCCTTCCTACCGTAACCAATCCGACAGTATCTCGAGACTACGAAATTAGGCAAAATTTAGTCGGAATTAGCTGTTTGAGCAGGATCTCGAGTAGAAACTGCTCGGAGGGCATACGGTAGTTACGGTACAGTACTCCGCCTACCGTAACCAATTCGGCAGTATCTCGAGACTACGAAATTAGGCAAAATTTAGTCGGAATTAGCTGTTTGAGCAGGATCTCGAGTAGAAACTGCTCGGAGGGTATACGGTAGTTACGGTACAGTACTCCGCCTACCGTAACCAATTCGGCAGTATCTCGAGACTACGAAATTAGGCAAAATTTAGTCGGAATTAGCCGTTTGAGCAGGATCTCGAGTAGACACTGCTCGGATGGTATACGGTAGTTACGGCACAGCATCCCGCCTACCGTAACCAAAACTACAGTTTCTCGAGATTACGAAATTAGGCAAAATTTAGTCGGAATTAGCCGTTTGAGCAGGATCTCGAGTAGACACTGCTCGGAGGGTATACGGTAGTTACGGCACAGCACCCCGCCTACCGTAACCAAAACTACAGTTTCTCGAGATTACGAAATTAGGCAAAATTTAGTCGGAATTAACCGTTTGAGCAGGATCTCGAGTAGACACTGCTCGGAGGGTATACGGTAGTTATGGTACAGTACTCCGCCTACCGTAACCAATCCGACAATATCTCGAGAATACGAAATTAGGCCAAATGTAGTCGGAATTAGCCGTTTGAGCAGGATCTGGAGTAGACACTGCTCGGAGGGTATACGGTAGTTACGGTACAGTACTCCGCCTACCGTAACCAATCCGACAATATCTCGAGAATACGAAATTAAGCTAATTGATTCGGAATACGTAGTTTTAGTGGAGTCAAGAGTGGGCATTGCGCGAAGAGTGTACGTCACTTTCCAAACCTCGTACGAATGTGTTTCGAACAAAAACGTGTATTCTCGCGTTCAGTATTGAAAATTATTCCTAAGGCAAAGTTTGGAGAGACTACTCATCAAGATAATCGGAAAAAGAGGTTGATCCTTATGATAGCGATATCTAATTAATGAGGAGCACTGCTGCTGAAGCAAGGAAGCATCAAAAAATATCTAAAAGCAATGTCATCTGAAAAGCTCATTTCAAGAGCATCCCGACTATTTATTGGCCTGTTCTGGGCTTCAGCAGTAGTGCCGAATGAGGAGATAACAACATACGAAGTAATACATTAAAATGTGAAAAATATTCAATGAGTCAGCAGAGACCTGTTCTGAGGGCTCTGTCGGTGAATGAATACTAGGCTTTACTTCTAGCAGGATCAATTCCCTCAGAACAAGTCCTTCTGACACAAAAGAGGGATCATCCACAGAGAGAAATCCTACTAAGAACATGTACTCAAGTTGACTCGCCCGCCAAGGAGGGGCCTACTAATATATGTTTGGTTCTTCTTAAATATTAGTTGGTTCTACTTGAATATAAGCAGAACAGTCAACGTGAGTTCCTGTTCTTAGTAGAATTACTCTCTGGGTATATGACACGGGTGAGCGATTCGACATACTTTTTTTAAAAGGACAATAACGAAATGGAGAAAACAAAAGTATCGGCATTTACTTGAAAATATGATTCCCGTTTAATGTGATTATAATGCCAAATTTGATAGTTTCAAAACGCGAGATTTCTTTGCGCTCTGCTTGAATTAACTTCACGAACCAGAGGTGGTTCTATTTGGCCATTAATAAAAATAATATAATAATAATTATTATTAATGTATTACTGTCGAAATTCGACTTTTATACCAGATCAATACGATCAAATGCATTATAAAATAATATGCCTGCTTGGATTGAATATAATCGCCCCAACATCAAACACTGCCGTACTCAAATTGCAGTCTGCGCCGCTATTAGATTACGGCCAATTCAGGAGAACGCATACTAGGATATTTAATTTATTATTTTTTTTAAATGCCGACACTCTTGTTTTATAAGAATAAAATAAGGTCAAACTAATTTTATCTCACGGTTGTCTTTATTTTCCTTCTTCTTTTCCTCCCTTTCTCTTCTATTCTTCCTTCCTCGAGCGGCGAAGACGGCGCCTGCAAACATTGCAAATATTTACACTGCTCGTTGATAATTAACGATCAATGTAACTTAGTCCATTAACCTAGTTGGACGAGCACATCAAATCCGATCAAGGTGCAAAATAATGCGCAAACATAGCGCGCACTCCATCCTTACTTGAACGAACGAGCCGCGCTCTCATCATGAGCATCGACAGAATCGTGACACTTTAACCTCTAGCGTTATCAATGCTGCAGAACAAATCTATTTAGCCCGTTATTCGAAGGAATAACGGACTAAATAAGCGTAAAATAGAGGATAAACCAACGCTCACCTCGCTCGGTCCGCGCTTGCCCTCGTCGCGAATGTCGTCGGCAGTGCGGCGCCCTCACAACGATGCGACTGGAAGTCGTTATATAGGATCATCGAATGGACACGAAAAATAAATAAGAAAATCAATGGAAGTCGTTAAAATGCAAGAAAATTAAAAGCCAACAACAAAAAAATAGTCAATCGATGTGCTGCAAAATCATCATTATACCGTATATTTCGCAGCACATACCGTAATCTTGGTCGTTCACAGACTGTTGTTTTAAAATCATTATTATTTTCTGCTATAACTGTGCGTTTACGTATCATTATTTTTTTATTTTTTTTAATATGCAAAGTTTAAATAAAGGAAATGAATATTTTAAATTTATTTCACGGGTATTATTTTCATTTCCAAAAGTTAGCAATCCATAATCATTCAAAAATCTGAAAAATCTGTTGTTTTATTTGCTTAATCGTGCAGAATAAAAATTCGAGTGATATGCTGATGGTGCCTCCACTAGATTTATTTCATTCGATATTTCATTCGACATTCTTTCTCGATTTTCGATATGGCGCACAAAAATATTCGAAACGCTTGAGAAGTGCAATACGGATGTGAAATTCTTCCGCAGCCTACGCTCTTCTTTTTGTAGTGCGCGATACAATGAACGAGGGAAACACGCCATTTCAAAGTGAACGAGGAACTATGGAAGAGCAATAAGAGAGTCTCAATCGTCTGATCTAAACTATAATAAACGATTATGTCTTAATGGCGCGGTCATTCTCTCCTTATTCCCTTATTCCTTTGAGCACTGCGCCTCAGGATCTGTTTGGCACCAAGACAAACGCGGAAACTTCGTTTATACTTTTCTGAATAAGCAGTTAATGCACGTTAATACCATCTAATAATTCTGAGGAAATAACATGGCAAAACGATTAGCGGTTTGTGAACTGAGAAAAAATCGACCGACCGCGATTTCCACGTCTCGGAAATCGTCTCAGAAATCATGTTATTTCGAAGAAAAAAAAATGGAAAATGCTGTTTTCAGATATTTTTCCAAAAATTTTCCGAATTTTTTTAAAGTTGAAACCGGAAATTTCCGATTTTCCGAAAATATACTTTCCGAACAGCCCTGCAACACATGATGAAGCACACCAAACGAGTTCGCCACGTAACGAGTCCATCTTTCCTATTCGATATTTGCAAATTGTATTCAAAAATGGTGTATTTCGATATGTGGTGTAGTCAGCCGACGACTGGTAACAGACACAAAATGAGCACACCACGCATCGAATCGAACTTTACTAATCGATATTTGCGATTTGCAACCATAAACAGCAACATTTTGATTTGTTGTATAGTCAGCCGACGATTGATAAAACTCAATAAATGAGTACACCACGCATCGAATCGAACTTTACTAATTGATATTTGCAATTTGCAATCATAAACAGTAACATTTTGAATTGTGGTGTAGTCAGCCGACGCTTGATAAAACACACTAAATGAGTACACCACGCATCGAATCGAACTTTACTAATTGATATTTGCAATTTGCAATCATAAACAGTAACATTTTGAATTGTGGTGTAGTCAGCCGACGATTGATAAAACACACTAAATGAGTACACCACGCATCGAATCGAACTTTACTAATTGATATTTGCAAATTGTAATCATAAACAGTAACATTCTGAATTGTGGTGTAGTCAGCCGACGATTGGTAAAACACACAAAATGAGCACACCACACATCGATTCGAACTTTTCTAATCGATATTTGCAATTTGCAATCATAAACAGTAAAATTTTGAATTGTGGTGTAGTCAGTCGACGATTGTTAAAAAGGCACTAAACGAGTACACCATGTGTAAATGATAATCAATAAATCCCATTAGATTGTTTTGCGTCGATAAATTGTGTCCGGCCATATTTGGGCAGTGTCTGGTGTTGTGTCTGGTGATGTGTTTGATGTTGTGTCTGTTGTGTCTGCTGTTGTGTCTGTTGTCCCCGGGGACGTGTCTGGTACAACTCCCTCCGGAAGGCTGTGTTTGGCCCTGTGTCTGTTGTGTCTGGTCTTGTGTCTGTTGTGACTGGTACCTGTGTCTGTTGTGTCTGGTCTTGTGTCTGTTGTGACTGGTCCTGTGTCTGTTGTGTCTGGTCTTGTGTTTGTTGTGTCTGGTCCTGTGTTTGGGCCAGACACATGGTTAAACACGACAGACACATCACCAGACACAATCGACACAACACCAGACACACAAACTTCTTGAGCTAATTGTAAAAAATTGTTTAAAAAATTAATTTTTTTCTCATTTTTCCATTAGATCATAGTGAGAAAAGATGATTAAAAATTACGAAAATTAAAAACTGCCTGGTCCCTCGGTAACCGTTCCGATATTTTCTGTACGTGCGAGAGAATCTCCTAGTAGCACTAGGGAGGAGAGAAATATGATGATGAGAAGTTCCGTTGGAGAAGTTACTCGTGCTGGAGTTTTCATGCACGTTTTTTCATGAACTATCAAAAATAATGCACAATGCAGTATACTTCGTGGGACGCGCCAATATGGGAGGACGAAGTGGGGATGACTCTGGCTCTGGTCAAGAAGAGACACACCATTCTGGATGTGGAACTTGCGGCTTTCGAATCGGCACAGGCTATTTTCGAAATATTCACGGTAAATTTCATTTCATTCCGACTTACCGACTATTATGGGTCTATACGACAGATACGGTGTGTTCATTCGAATTATTTTATAAGTAAGAAGAATAGGAGTATTTCCCCCATTTGATGAAAAGAAAGAGAACGATGGTCCGAAATGTCAATGTATGCTCTAAAAGATGGGGGATTGCTCCGGGTCTGACATTTTCTTGGATTCTCCGCGAAAATCATGGAAACACTGACAGATCGTGAAATCCAACATTTTAATGAACACGAGAATTATAATATGATTTTCTCACGCCAAAAAAACGAAAAGAAAAGATACTCGAAAATATTATGAATTGGGAAAACATTAAAAGGGCCGATTGATTCAGCTGGTGACCGACTTCAATCGGAGCCAATGCGTCACTTTCAATCTATCCTTTGCCGCTCTGAATCAATTCATGGAGCACATTGGATATCGGAGAGCTTCATACGATCAGAAATTCGAAGATCGATTCGAAAATGTGCGAAATGTGCAGCCGGTGAGTTGAATTGATCCAAATTGATCTAAAATACGAACATAAGAAAGGAAAAAGCGAAAATGTTTGAATATTCATTCACACAAATTTGTAAAGAAAGATTGCCATAAATTATTATTAACTCTTAAAAACTTATTTTAAAGACGAAAAAGTTTTTTGTTTAGATAGAAATCGTTTACGACGAGCTAATGAGCGGCCGATGGAGCGGCGAATTCGAACTTTCCTATCACGGGGGAACAATGGCTGTTCGAACGGAGAGTTCATGCACACCGAGTGATCACTGGAGGATCTTAGTACACAACAAGTTGTTCGATCGAAAGGAACTCGGAAACGAGTATACTTCTATCAAACAAAGGGAGATGGAAGAGAAAAAAATGGGGGAACAAGTCACTATTTTTGAACCGTAGATTCGCTCTACTGGAACTGTCGATATCCTGATTGCTGATTGCTATTTCAAGCTATTGTCGTTTTTATACACAGTTTCCTTCCTTTTTTGTCTCACTTTGTTCCTCATTTCTTCACGTATTCATTGAGTTTTGGACAGTATCCTTCCACTCGTTTCTATGCCAGATCGGCGCATGAATTATCTAGCACCTGGCCTATTTTGCAAATACACGTTTTTTCACATTCTATTTTGTGGGTAATCATGCCCACTCAGATGCCTACTGTGCTCGTTCCACTTGTTCTTACCTCTCGTCATTCGAGAATCTTCCTCAGAAAATGTATGACTCATGTCTTCCTCTCTGTTTCTCCTTCCTTCACGTTCCTTTCAATTTCCCTCGTCATTTTCTATTTTATCTTCACAAAACGTCTCTTTCCCTTTTCGTTCTTTCTTTTCAAACATCGATTGCTTCCAACATGGCTTCCAACGAGGAAACATCTCCTAGTAAAGAGGTATTGCTTGGAAGATTTATTGTCGATTAAGATATTGCTAGGAGAAATTCGACATGGAGTCGCTAATGCCGGAGCTTCTCCAATTGATCATCAAGCACGTTGGGATCAAAGATCGTTGTAATTTACGAGCATTTTCTTCGATGGAACACGCAATTTCGCAATCGCACTTCGATTTGTCGTACATGGAATCATCTGTGATAGAACTGCAAGAGGTGAAATCATTTGGTACAATTAATGAAATTAAGAGTAGTGATGGTGGGTTACAGGGATGCCTACATTTACATTTATGCTTGTTCACTGAACATTCTATTGAATCTCATATTAACACATTTAGTAGCATTGACCTTGCACCGAATGAAAACAGTGTATGTCTATTTCAAGCTGCCAAAATTTTCCCTGAATGACCAACTAGCGGGGATGTGTTGAGGTTAAATGCACTACGCTCTATGCATAGTTCTCTGTGCGGGTTCGGTCCAGGGGGAGCTCAGTAGATGGCTCCACGTTCGGTCCAGGGAGAACGCGGTAGATTGGTTTAGGTTTGGTCCAGGGGGGGCGTGACATCCTGCTTCTGATTCGGTCCAAGGGGAGTTCGATAGCCGACTCCAAGTTCGGTTCAGGGGGAGCTTGGTAGCCGACTCCAGGTTCGGTCCAGGGGACCGAAACTGGAGCCAGGGGGTCGAACCTTTTTTTATTGCAAAAATTTTTTCCCCGAGATTCCCCGATGTGTTTGGCAAACATTCGAAAATTTCGAATTTTCAAGTTGAGACGAGTTCGAACACGTTCAGAAACGTTTCCGACATCGTAAATAACTTTTCCTGTGATCCCCTACGCTCTCTGAATGATTGTGAAACTTTTCGAAATTTTCGACTTTTTCACGTTAGAACGTGTTAGAACACGTTCAGACACGTTTCTGACATCGCAAAACACCTTTCCTGTGATCCCCGACACTCAACGGTGCGTTTGGAGAAAGTTTGAAAATTTCGATTTTTCGCGTTAAAAATCGACAAAACAGGTGAAAACGTGTTCCACGGTACTTAAAAACGTGCCAGGAGCACTTGCGTCACTTGCGAAAAATGCGGCAAAAGGTTTGCCCGCGGCGGGGGTCGAACCTGCGTCGGTCGGATTTGAATATCAGACGCTTTAACCACTTGGCCATGGATTTGGTGATTTTAATTTTGTAAAATTTCAAAGCAATTCTGGTCAGTTATCATATGCAAAAGGTTCTGAGAAGATATAAATATAAGGAAAATGAGAAAAAAGTGTGACCGGACGGAAGGAAAAAAATTGAAGGGTGTCCCGAAAGTCTTTGCACTTTTTATCGTTTTTGCTTCTCTCTCGTTTCGCCTCACCCGTATGGGACATTGTTGTAGTATGTTAGTATGAGGGCCAGCTCTCACTACTTTTCGAGTGTTGACTAGGGAGATGTGAGGCATACGGTGCCTTCTGTAGAACTGCAAACTTACCATACACAGACCTGAACTTCACTAGTTTTGAAATTTTATCTCGAGTAGGAGTGGAAAAAGTTAGTACAAAGTGCCAAATGAGTCAACGGGTGTTTGCCGACAATTTCTGAATAATTTCGTCATCACTACGTAATAATGAAATTTCAACATGTTTTTTGAACCGCTGAAATTTTCTACGCAAAATCGGTGGCTATGAATTCCTATTCTCCTATAAGTGTGTATGAGCCATTTTTGGGGGGAATTGGGGCTGAAGAAGTAGGAAATTTGAAAATGTCGAAAAAAATATTTCTGACGATTTTCGAGTTTTCATTAATGTCGAAGAAATTATCAAGAGTTAGACCTGGAAATGCAAGTAAAATTCACTCTAATTACACACGTAAAGTCGTATTTGATTAGCTTCAATATTCATAAAGATTTAGAGTCTGAAAGGTATGTTTCGGAAATCATTTAATTGCATATTGCATCACTACTAGGTAACATTCCAACAAGCCAACAGCATAATTAATTTCGTTAATTTTTTGTATTGATAAGACATGTGACAATTCGTGGCCAGGGAGTGTATTTTTTCTAAAATTTTCGAAAAACTGAAAGTGCAAAAACTTTCGGGACACCCTTATAAAAACGGACAAACAGACAGACAGACAGACAGACAGACGTTAGCATTTTCTAATATATAGTAACCCTATACCGGTCTCTCCATGAGGGTCGGCTCGGGTCCGGATGCAAGCCATCTGAAAGTACCCGAAGGCTGTGAGATGGAATTACCTCTATTGAGAAGGCGTCTGTTCAAACGCGCTTCCGTCGAGAAAGTCGCTCTGTACAATGTTAGAAAATGTGTGTGAGATTGATTAGGTATTACCAGTTTCAGATCGATTTTAACAGAACGACGATAAAATTCATCGAAGATTTGTTAGACGGATGTACGTACGACCGTATATCGATTACCGTAATGACGACTAAATACTACAACGAGAGGTAATATTTAATTTATTGTATGGCAAAACGAACATATTTATATAAAAAAATTCTGTATGGAATTCTTCTAATCTACAAGACATAATTGAGTCTGATACCGGTTCTGATTTGGGAATCTCTCTTAGCCATTGATAGAGATTCAAAATGCACCAATAGGAATTCTTAAAGAAAAAAAATAATTGCAAAATTTCAGTTTGTATTCATTCCTCAAGAAACAAGAGAATAAGGAACTCGAGTTTACGATGCTCGGTCTCTTTATCGAGAATGAAGCACTGCTGGCCATCGCTCCTATGAGAAAACTCGTCATATACTTTGATTTCTACCAAATTAAAGATGTCAGTTGATATTAATATTTCATATATACCCTACATCTAATCTCAATATCTTGATTTTTGCAAAACTAATTGGACTAAAATCTTTTTTGTCATGAATTTCTTGCAGGAGCCTGGAATGGAAGAACCGATATGGGACGATGAAATAGAGATGATGCTGGCCCTGGTGAAGAAGAGGCACACATTATTAGAAGTGTCCCTTGCCGATTTTCGATCGGACGAGACCATTTTCGACATATTCAAGGTAGATTACACGTTATTCCCGCCTGTTTCGCAGCCTGGACAATTGCCGGGGCGAAGGTGCATATCAAAATCTTTCAAATTGGAATCCTAATTTGAAAACACGATTGTTCCAACTCCATCCTGAGGTAGGTCGAGAAATAAAAGAAATAGCTTATGGTGTACTAGGCATGACAGAAACTCAGGGAAGCACAATGTTGACTTCTGTCAAAGACACTATGGTTCTTTACGATTATTCCGACAAGTCTGCATAGTTTTATTAATCTTGCTCGATCTCCTTCCCATGCCTATGGTGGAGTGACCCACTGCTAAATTTACAGTGGTATTAATATCTTTTCAACGATTTTTCATTGTTTAGTTAGTGGCCGACTTCGATCTAAGCCAATGCGTCATTTTCGAAGCGTCGTTCTATGTTCTCAATGAATTCATGCGAAACATTGGATATCGGAGAGCTTGGTATGATCACATATTCGAAGATCGATTCGAAAATGAGCGAAATTTGCAGCCGGTAAGGGTTACTTTAGTTCCATTAGTTAATTTTGACTTGAGAATTCTGAATCGAAAAAAACGACCAAGGCGCGATGTTGACTGGAAAGTTTGCAGCAATTTTGAAATCAAAAATAACAATTACGCAAATTTAGGTCGAAATCGTGCACGACGAGCTATTGAGTGGCAAATGGACAGGGGAGTTTGACACAGCATTATGCTCTGAACAAATAAGAAGTAGCCGAAAAGCGAAATCAGAAACAAGGATAAAGGGCTCTCCTAAAAACGGCAAGAGGAGATGCATGGGTCGGGAGTTGAACCCCCGACCACTTGATCGACACTGAAGAAACTTACCTGTACACTACGCTGTAGATGGAGTCACTGATCAACTTTGCTCATCCCATGCCTGGGGAATCGCCCATCAGAGATTTCCCATAGAGACCGGCATCTGGCTAGCTACAGCATGCTAACAATCGTTGTAAGAGTGCGCAAAATACAGTTTGAATTTCGCGCAATTTTTTCTCTGTGGACTTCTTATTTGTTCAGTGACCCCCCGTTTCATAATACTGTGTTGAACTATCCTACCACGGAGGAACTTTGGCCGTTCGAGCAAGAAAAACATTACCATCCGAATGGGAATTTTCCTTTAATATAATCATCCACAACCGGCTGTTCGACAGGAAAGAACTGGGCAATGAATTTCAGTCTTTCAAAGAAATTGAACTGCAAGGGCTATCGAATAATGCAAGCAACGAGTAAAGCGACCATGAAATCAGTGATTTGTAAACATCCGAGTTTTAATAAATCAGTATTTTTCAAGAAGTAATCTTGCGAATATTTGGTCCCAGAGTTTTCACTGTGGGACACAGTGAAAACTCTGTAGACCAAATAGTGAAGCCCAGTATTGCAATGGGCGGATTCAGTCCGGAGTGCCCACTTTGCGACAGACCTATTTACCTGCGTGATCTAGACACGCTGGTAAATAGGTAAATAGGTCGGAATTGAGTATAATTCTATTAAAGAATGGGAATTGGAAGGTATACGACTATTAAGACTGTGATTTTGGATTTTTTGATAAAACTAAAGACTTAGTCTAAAGTTTATTATTTGTCTGTCTGTTTTATCTGTTCGTTCCGCTGATAAATGCATATAAAAGCACTTCTCTGGCCGTCATATATCTTTAAACTCTACAATCTGATATTATTTGTGTTCGATTTCCATCGCCCATTGTCCGGGATATAGCCCGTACACTGTAATATAATATATATTATTATCCGCCCTTTCAAATAAAGCTTATTCTTACTGTTCTCTTTATGATTTGTTTCACATGTCTCTAAATAACACAATCTTTGCCTTAAAGTGTGTGACTACCGTTGTCTGTAGCAGTCTGACTACGGTAGTCAAAAAGCAAAAACAAAGAAAGCATTACCGGCGGTCAATACCTAGAGTAAGCTAGGCGTTAGCTATATTGTGTATGGAAATAGTTAAAGTTACCGGGAATCCACGGAATAATTTTGAATTCGCGGTATTCCCTGATGATCAATGGCGAGCGTCGCGTGTCGCGTCGCGGTCTTTTTTGAAAGCTCTTTTTCTCATTCGATGTTTTCGTTACATAAATTCTAACACGACAATAAATTTCAATAAATAATGAGGCATTGAAGTATGCAAAAAAAGAAGCGAAAAAAAGGCTGGAGCGCAATAAGACAACATGATGAAATATTCACATTTGAATTTGCGCAAACTTTCCTGATGTTCAGTGCTCTATTTTCGGACATTTGGAGCTGTGTCACGGCCTAATTATCGATTTTTGACATTTTTTGCTTCGACAGCCTTCCTTTTACGGCAATTGTCTATTCGATTCCGTCGTAAGATCAGACACCAAAAATGTGGATTCCCGGTAATTTTAATTAAGAGAGTGTTACTTAAATATCACAGAAATAGTAATATTTAATATTTGATTAATAAAATCATTTTGTAATAAGTAATAGTGTACAGTACATTTTCCCGCCATACGAGAAATTCAAACTATATTTCGAGCTCTTTTCGATCGCGATCGATCTTGCCGTGTTGTGCGTTTCTTGCCCTGATTAGTTATAGTTAAACAACGTCGTCGATCGCTGATTTAACTGGTATTTAGTCAATGCGATGCCCACGTATGCGCTTTTTCCACTCTTCCACCTTCTATTAGTTCATGTTGCTTGGTATTTCGGGGTTCGCAATGTTGCATCGAGATGCACAGACACTGTTTCACGCACATACTACTCAGATCTGTTTAAGGGCGTGAGCATAATTAACTTGCGAGCCGTTCGCACTATTCCGTAGCTCGTAATCGATCCATTTCTGCTGCAGTGACTGTGAATGGACGCAGCGGCGAGCGGACGCCGCGCCGCTACATCAACGCCTGACGCAAGGGGCGCGTACGATACGGTGCGTTACTCTCTTTTATTTGTTGTTTGCGCTACATACCTCACAGTGCTCGTGAGGTATAGCTACGGCAGGCAGAGGTTATAGCTATTTCAGCTAAAAGACAGAAATCAGCTAGGAAGAAGCTAGAAGGGATAGCTACTTCAGTTCTACGTAGCTGAATTAGCTATGCCTTCTAGCTTCTTCCTAGCTGATTTCTGTCTTCTAGCTGAAATAGCTATTTATAACCCCTGCCGTAGGTATAAGTTTATATACCCCACGAGCACTAAGCTTCTCAAGCAGTTATTAATTATTTAGCTGAACACCGACCCCATCTCGTTTCACCGCCACTCGATGTCTAATCTTTGTCGTTACTTAAAATATAAATTTAAATATTACGTATTCAATACAAATTTGCAGCAAGTCCGCGTGCCGCTCGGGTCGACGCGCTCCGACTCCGCCCGAGTGGCGGCTGCCCTGGAGTCAAGCGCGATGCAGGTGGTCCGTACATACTATATTTTATTTATTTATTTATTTATTGTACACCACAGCGTCAACCTTTAATGAAATGTGCGAATACGAAAAATTGTATTAAATAACGGAAATTGTTTATCGATGGGCATTTGTAGCTAACATCACTTTTTTTGGCTCCGACCCTCCGGCTTTTATGAACAATTCATGCACGATTAGTTGCATGAATTGTTCATGAAAGCCGGAGGCTAAATAACAAATAGTGTTGGCTCTGAACGGGTGAAGAACAACGCGAGTGCTTGCCAGCCGGGTGTCAAATATTCAATGCGAATTCCTACCCTTCCTAATCTGATATCCATTGCCTGGCGTTTTAAATAATTTAATTAAGTGTTTTTAGAGTTCAAATCGGTGTCCGACCAAGAAGGAATTCGTCGATGATGACGACACTTCGCTTGCAGCCAAGGCAAGTATTTCAAATAATAATAATTATGCTAGGAATAGGTTTATTATTCCCATTTTTACACGGGCAGCACATACAGTGATGTGCTGGAAATTTCAACATTTTTTTCTGGTGCGACCCGCCCGAAACGTCGAAACCCATTTTTACGGTTAACATATTTAAGAAAAAACCCAAAAGATTTCCGATTGAGACCTTCAAATGATGTCATAATAGTTCTTCTCACACACCAAACGATGTGACCCGCTAGTCCCATAAGCCGAAGAACAAGAGAACGCGCATGTCTCATGACCCAGAAAGGCGAAAAAAAAAATGGAAAACGAGCGTAGAAGTTGAAACAGCACCGGTCGGGTGCCTCCTTCACCTCTATGGTATACGGTAATGCAGTCATGTCAAGCTGCGACTTGTTCTTCTCAATTTAGCAGTTTTGTTTACCTTTGCGACCCGGCCATTATCAAATTTTGCGATCCGCCGTTCTATATTGAGTATCTAGCCCATCACTGAGCACATATCCGCATCTTTTTGCATGCGTTCAGATTAGTTAGGGTAACCCTCTATTTACCTGGCCAGTTTCCCTCAACTTGTGATACTGATCTGACCAGTTTTGCTGATTTTTTTCAGGCCATTTTGAAAAAAAAGTTTAAAAAAACGTTACTTTGAACGAACATGTATTTTTGCAGCCAGCAGCCCCTATCGAGTGTGTTGTCATTTGTAGCCGGCCCTTTCGGGTGTCCGAGGCGCAATAGTTATTTTGTATTATTCAATTTAAAATTAAATATATTATTATGCTTTGCAGCCTGCCCACCCGAAGACGACCACCAAACCCATCATGGCGCCGACCCTTTCCCCCAAGTCGCCTACGGAATTCCACCATCCTCCGGCAGCGATGATTGCTGGTCGGAGGAGAACTCTACGAATCACGCCCAAGGTACGGTAGCGCCCCCCCCCCCTCGGGAACCGATTACGGTGGTAGGTGTAAAACAAAATTGAATGAACACGGGTAGGAGAGACAATCTGACCGCCTTTTCCATTATGTTATTGCATTCTAATGTAAATAGTAATGGATATTATCAACATTCTGCATGCTCCTTCGTTTTCCGGCCTGTCGCAAGCTATGCACTTTGTGATAAATTTCTGCGAGCATTCTTGTCCCCTCGGCGCCGACAAGCACATAATTGTTAGCGCCATAGTACGTTTTCTAATTTGTAATATAATTATTATTTTTTTCTTATTTCAGAAGGAGACTCGACACGTGACAGAAGAAGCCCAGGAGAGTGGCGAGGTATCGTTTTTTCTTCGTATTTCCGTTATTACAATGTTATAATTGTACGTACTACTTCGAGAACCACCTGTTTTGTGGTTAATATATGATTCTCTCCCTTTCCCAGTCACATAGCTTATAAAACTTTGCATTTTTAAAACCTTTTTTGCCATTACTTTTACCTTGTGTTGCTTGCAGAAGGTGCGACACGGACGCCAGGAAGCAGCAAAGGCTACCGTACACCACACCACACAATCACCAACTTTGCTATCCTCTCAGTCTCGTCCCGCCCAAAGGAGCCAATCACGCGCAATCAGAGTGAGAAATAATAATAATAATAATAAATAAGACCTCTTGAAAATTTTGTATTCTCTATTTTCCACGTATGAAAAAAGTTTCGCGACTCGCGAGCATATATTTTAAAAGAAATTAGTATAATGAGAGAGATTAAATCATGTGGAAGGCTAGTTTTGAGAATTTGTTTGTCTAAAAATGTCAGTGGTCGACCTCTAAAATATTCAATATGGGTTCTTCTCCCTAAAGTAGAGAAGGCCCCTATTTAAAAGCACAAATCAATCGATACAATCCGTCCAGGATGCTCGTGAGGATACGGTGTCCGCGCCGATCTATGACGTCACTGACGACGACGATGACTTCATTGACGTGGTGTCCCTCGGCGGATCAACGGCCGAAGGGGCGACGGTTGAGGTGGGATACGCACCAATTTTGTGTAATACGGATGCAGATTTGACACTCGCTTTAATAATAATAATTTGTCTACGCCCGCGGCGCAACAGCATTTGAAATTTGAAAGAGGGCTCTCCGGATGAGTTTGCGTATTCTTTAGTAACTTATCGGTGTTACGGCTGATATGGTTGATGCAAGGTCTGGAGAGAGAAAAAAGTAGCATTTTACACTGAAATCTATCTTCTTTTGTTTCTAGTTCCAATTCGATTGCTTAATAATTGTTCTAATTAGAAGCATGGGTCAAATGGGGTTTTCGCAGCCATTTCGTGAAGAAATGCCTTAAATCGTGTGCCGAAGTGCATATTGCCCAATTTTCGATAAATTTGACAAAAAAGGGGCCAAAAATGCATGAAACATTCAAAATTGTCGTGTGCCGACATGGTCTGGACGCCATGCAGAAGTGCCTATCCTCGCTAGCGAGAACCTATTTGACCTATGATTAGAAGTTATATGTTTTTGCCTAATTTTTTCTGTTAAATCGTCTCTTTGCAGCGGCGCTCCTTCCATCTCACTGTCCCCTCTTCCACTCCCAAACGCACGACGGCTCTCATAGTTAGTCTCATACTTATTCTGTACATATTCTTTGATCTTTGAAAAAGTAATTTTGAACGAAGAACTCAAGCGCAAAATTGCAAGTACAATCGTCGAAAATATTAAAACATTCCGCTTACATAAACAACAGAAATATCTGCGAAAGAGTACACATAAGCGAGAAAATCAGTCTTAACATTACAAAAAAGCAATTCCAGGCGAACGGAGCGGACTCTGCGCGCGGGAAGGGTACGGTAGTTGGCTCGGATGAGAAGGATACGGTAGCCGATGATTCGCCTATCAAACTCCGACTTCTTCGCGACCGAAAATCGATGGTCGCAGCGGCAGAAGCAGCATCTGCAGCTAAGGCGCGCTCAGTAGTATATTTAATTTTTAAAAAAATTCTGGTGTAGACTAGTGGTTATGATATGTTCTCATCGGAGTATTCCGAATAATTCTGAAGAAAGTTATGAATACTCCGGTGACAGAATCGGCGAATCCAGTTCTGTGCCCGGGAATCCATTCGAATTCTTGTCTCCTGCGTAGTCTCAAATAGACTTTTGATCGAAATCTAAAAATTTAAAATAGCTCCGAACTTACTGTAATCTCTGGTGTCATATCTCTTGAAAGAGTGGAGATTGCATTTTAAAAAGTTTATGAGAGGATTGCCGCTTACAGAAGCAGCAGTCTCATCAGTCGAAAAAGAAGAAGACGGGGAAGAATGAGAGGGAGACGAGGAGGAAGAGGGGCAGGCCAGCCAAGAAGAAGGGAGAGGAGGAGAATACGGTTAGTTGACGATTCCCGCAATTCGTACCGTAACCCGACGCTCATGCATTCTCTCTATGGGCTATTTTGCGAGGGGCCACGTGCAAAATAGCTTATTTTCCTTGGGGGATCAGTTAGTGACGTCATTGATACTTCGATTCATGATACTTTTTCCTCGCAGCCGACGCTATCGTTTGAAGCGTGGAGAGTGAAGCCGACGACGGTTGACGAGGAAATGGAGCGACTGAGTGCATACTCGGTGAGTACGGTACTCTGTTTTTGCCCACCACTTGTACTACCAGTGAGCCTGGCCGAGGTATATAAAGAGGGTAAACTCACCAGTATTCGATTTCGTATTATTGTAAATTATAATACCACGAACTTTGCGTGTGAACCCAATCAATAGAGCGAGTGTAAGACATGCGAACCTCCATTTTCAGTTATATTTACAATCGACAAATGATGTTCCAATAACGATAAACTTATGGTCTCTCTTCAGGCAAGTTCACTTTACAAGAAACTGCTGTGCGGCCAGTCCAGATTGGTTCGTTTTGTTGTTGTTGTTGTTGTAAATTTGAGATAACTGCGGGGTAAATTTGAGATAACTTTCTGACCAATCTGAGTTTCCCAAAAATAGCTCTGTTTCTAGTAAGACTATGATTATTTTTGTTTTAATTAAAAAAAAGCCTTTTAAAGGGAACCATACGCATGCTGAGGGAGGGCGAGCATCGGTTGGTCGTCGTCGACTATCAAATCGATGTGGAGGTATTGATTTATTGATTGGCTTTGATTGACTATATGCACATATAAAAAGGTACCGTAAAATGACGGTGCAAATTCCTCTACCTAATGTTTTCCAGAGCAAAAAGGAGGTCTGCCACGTACTGTTGGTCTAATAAATAGCAAAAAGTAGCCTACCTCATGGGTTACTATAGAAGTTATCGTTCTACCTTTTGTTTTATCACCTCGTGGAGATAGGTATTTAATCTATGGCTATATGTGAGACGCAGATGAGAGAAAGGTTCGGTAGGCACTCACATTATCGGCGGTTATTTCCTACACTGACAATAGATGAGTTGAAAAAGTATCACTAGAACGATTGCAATACATAATGATGGGAAAAGCAAAAGTCGATTTTATTAATAATCGATTTCAAAAAAAAATTAATTTATTAATCGTAAAATTGCAGATTGTGGAAAGGGAAAGCACGGAGACGCCGGACGATTGGGACAAACGGGATGAGGAGCACCAAGGTGGGGAATATCAGGTACGGTCATTTTATTTAAATTCTAATATGTGATATTTAAATAACACCAATTTAAGAAAATAAAGAAATTGAATTCAAACCCATTCTCTACTGTCTCGGACATAGCTGGTGCAATATACAATGCTGGAATTTAAATTTATAGAATTTATCTTTTAAAAATAATACCTATTCTTCGCACTTCAGATCGACATCTTCGTAGCCTGTTCGACAAGAGCGATGGGCAGCAGCGACGCTCCATTATATGTGAGTACGAGAGAGAGAAAGAGCGCAAGAGAGAGAGAGAGATTCTCCAAACATTGTAAGGCAATAGCTCTGAAAGGCACAACCGCGTGCCATATAATTCTTAGAGCTCTTCGTACAAATAACGTAGAAATTCTCATCAAAGCTTACTCTATTTACATTCGACCCATTCTAGAAAGCGCATCCATGGTTTTTAATCCTTACTTAAAACGCGATAAGGAAGTTCTTGAAAAGGTTCAGAATTATTTCACCAGAAGGCTGTTCATACGATGCTATAATTCAAGCTGGCAAACAATGCCTAGCTCAACCACTAGGAACAAGAAGCTAGGGCTTCTCTCCTTAGAGAAGCGAAGGGATGAAATTGATTTGAAGTCGGCCAGTAATCTTCTCATAGGCAAATACAAAATATCTAAAAAGAAACCGCATCACTTTTGCTATTACTTTACTAGGAATGGAATCAATTTCACAAACGCCTCTTCAACCTCTAACTACAGGCATAATAGTTTCTTTCTCAGAGCGGCAAGGCTATACTCAAAATCCGGAAAATTGAGCAGTTTTCCTGAGTGACCCTCTTACTTTTGTTGTTGTTGCCCAATAATGATTCGTGCCTTTCTTTTAATTTATGTTATTGTACCGCGTTTCCTCGTGACTCGCATAAATATTATTATTATTATAGATCTGGATTCTGAAATGAGTTTATAAAACACGGCGTCATATCGAACTTGATGTAAGCCGACAGTTCGAGATTGATGCCTGTAAATAATAGACTGGCAGTATGAAACGCAGAAAACATCATCTAGAATATATGCAGTTGGAACCCGAAGAATTTGTGTGTGTGTTTGCTGCTAAATTTCATCCCTAGTGGTATTCTGACCAGAACGCCGTGTAAGCTACAGCATTACTAGTCCATTGCAGTTCCTCATCAAATACAGTCACTTCCCCATTCCCAACTGGGTCGAGCGCAAGCTCATCAAGAATTCGTTCGTTGTGAGTAAACAACATTTATTTTTAATTTATTTTATTAATTTTTTTTGTACCAACCAGAAGTAACGAAGATATATACGATGGATAATAATGTTCATAGACCAAAAACGTATGTTCCCAAAAACCCGCAAATTTGATGCCTGATTTTTCGAAATTTTCTTTTTAAAAACTCCATGTGTTTGTTTCGAGGAACGAACTTTTTGGTCTATGATAATGCTACTGTTTTCCCCCATTACCATAGGTCAAATGGGGTTCTCGCAAGTTTGCAATTAGCATAGGGCGGGGGACGTAAACAGAGACCTTCATGTGTCTGTCCTGCACTCTCTCGCTACGTTAATCCGGTTTATATGCAAAGTGCAGAAGTGCCTATCTTCGCACGCGAAGACCTATTTGACCTATGCCCATTACCATTGCAATTTTGAAAAGAAAAACCTCGTTCTGTTGGAATTTTAAAAATTGTAAATCTGGAATTTACAAAAAAAAAATTTAATGGAAGAAAATTGGTCATTGCAGTTGAGGGCGTACTTGGCCAGGCTGTTAATGCTGGATCTGGTGAGTAAATAATTATTGTACTGTAGATGATATTGTGCTTGATTACTGTAGACTGGCGTGAATGTTTTACCGTAATTCATACCTTGCACTGTTTGTTACTGTACAGTAGATTTAGGCAATTCGAGTCAATCATTGCATCTGATGACTTCATTTCACGTATTGCTTTCATCAATAGGCCGGCGCAATGTGTATGTCAGAAGTGGACAGACAGGAGCAAATCATTTAGTAATGTTAACCCGAATTTTATCTGATCATCTGATATGGATGGATATGGATGTGAATTATGGAATACCACGAAGAAAATACGAAAAAGGCTAGTTGTTGCACAGAGGAGTATGATGAGAAAAATGGCAGGAGTAACTCGATTTGATAGAAGAACAAATGAATGGCTTGAAACCAAAGTACCGCTGCCAGACGTTCGTGTAAGAGCAATGCATAAGAAGTGGAGTTGGGCTAGAAGACTTGCTGTACTTAATGATGATAGATGGGCGGTGAGAACTGTTAATTGGACACCAATCGACCGAGAGCGGCTTGTCGGAAGGCCGAAGATGAGATGGCGAGATGAAATAGTAAACCGAATGGGATCCAGATGGGCTAATACCTGCAGAAGATACCCCGATTTGTGGAACAGAAGCATCATTCAACAGGCTCACGACCTGAGGCTTGAATAAATGATTTGATCTGATTTCGTTCACGATTTGGGATTAGACTCTACCGCTTTTTGTCAAATTCACGTTTTGGCACTTACCTTCCCACTTTCGACCTTCCAGCAAGAAGCCATATCCATCTATGATTTCACGTGTGCTCTCTCATCAATAGGCCGGTGAAGAGATTGCGCGAAAAGTGAAGAGATCGGATCTTTTTATTTAGAAATATTTACCCAGATTTCAAATTCTCTTCTCTATCTCCATCCCTCAATTTTGAACTCAATTTCAACAACAAAAAATCATCAAACTATCATCAGATCGAATCGATGCTTCGATTGGAGGAGGGAGGCGACTACGATACCAAGTACCCTAATAGATATAGCGAGTGGGAGGACGGCCGAGGAAGAGGCGGATACGTGGAGAACGAGGTACGGTATCGGAATACTGTCATATGTCGATATGGTAGGCAGGAAAAGGCTGACAATTTGGGTAGAGTTGTTCAAAATTACCCATTAAAACACAAAAATGTAGGTTGGGTTTTCAATTTTTCTCTCAAAATGAAAAAAATATGGTTAGGGTTTTTAAAAAAAAATAAAAATGTGGATTGGCTTCTTCATTTTTTTAAACGTACTTACCTGTCGACCTGTGGATACTGTAGACGCTACTGTGCAATATTGTATAGGGAATTGCGTAACATTTGTAGGAAACTGAAGGGTAAATAAGTGTTTTTTGCAGCGGTCGATCTACTTCACTCATCTTCGTGGCATTGAGTACCGGTTAGTAATTTCTCGTTGACCATCAGTTTGTAGGGGAATTTTCCTGTCCCCATTCATTTTAAATAAAAGTATGCACTGGATATTTGTCAATTCACTGAGATATGTATAGAGTTATTGCCAGCCAGAAAAAAAGATTAGTGCTCAGACCGGTACTAATATTGTTTGTGATATGATAATGTCATTTGAGCCTATTCGGCAACGGATAGAGTTTACTCATATACAAGCTATTATTATAATTTTGTTAAATATATTTAAACAATTTCTTGCAGATGGAATATAGTGAACGACGAGACGGGCCTTCCCCATGTGTGGATCGAGGACTGGACGGCAGAACCACCGGATGCTGAGAACATGAGAAAGATCCAGGTAAGATTACATCATAAATTTATAGGCCCCAAAATTGGAAAAAAGTGCACTCAAAATTATGGAGATTTTGTTTCCCTTTATTGCTCTTGCATATTGATAATTGCAAATGGAAAAAAACGAGTCTCCGTAATTTTGGCGGACGCTGTGATTCAATGTCATATAGGATGTGAACAGGTATCAGGAATCAATGAGCAATATATCGACAGCAGATACCGTTTACGAAATTACTGTAATTATTGATTGTGCTGTATTATTGCTCGTTTTCTTCTCAGTTCTCTCCCTATCTCAAAGTGGACGAGGACGTGCAGAAACTGCTGGGCGACAACTACGACCTCAAACACTTCAAGTAAGTGGGATTACTGTAGTCTGTCTTGCACAACGTTTCACGCGCAGACATTGGCGGGCAAGAGAGCGGAGAGCGGAAGAGAAACTAGTAGGCACGAGAGAGCGTGTGAAAGTAAGAGAGCGTCTCCGCCCTTTTGTTTACTGTTCGGTCGCCCTGGATTTGAAAACCCTGCACGTCAACCGTTCAAATGCAGATGTTCCAATTTAGGGGGCATTGAAACGCTTTGTCTTGCACATGGATACGGTATCCAGTCTTTTTTATTATCGATTGCTGCAAGGCGAAGAGTACTGTAGCTGCTAACATGGATCAAATGGAGTTCTAGCATATGGTTAGCGTAGAAAAGAAATCGCGCACATAAAATCGCATGCCGATGTACACAGCTGTGTGAATAACATAAAGAACTATGGGTGCGCATCGATACCCGTCTTCGCACAGGTGCTCGACTGCGTGCAAGACGTGCAGGGTCAAGGCGAGAACGAAGGAGGTCAAGAGCTGCTGCGGAATGGTGGGTACGGTAGTCGTGGGGTACTGTAACAGGACGAGTACTGTCGGGGGGGGGTACTGTAGTTTTCTCCGAATTTCGCCTTTCAAAATACACTGTGAAATCGATTCAGATTATCGATTTGTGCAAACAATATTTACTCGTTCTATTTATTTTATTAACATTGTAGCCCACGAGCCACGACGAGGACGCCGACGGCGTACCGATTCTCATCGACAGTGGGGTTCGTTCATTGCCGAATACCGTAGCATCTATTTGGGTTACGGTAACAACGATTAACACAAGGTTTGTTCGCCAACTATCGTCTGGACATTTGACGGATTATGCTCACGGGTCTCCCCATAATTTTCTGATTTCGAAATTTTGTTTGGATCGAAATCTTGATCCTTTGGGAGACTTGAGGTTAACGGCGCACGGCTAGAGTGCTATCGATGTTTATCGTGGGATTACTTTATACTCTTTGTAAGTGGTCTATTGATACTACATACATACATACATATTTATTCAAGATTCAAGGTCTGAGCCTGTTAGCCTGTAGCCTGTGAGCCTTGAATCGATACTATAGTGTTATTATTGTGTGTATGCTTGCAGACTCGCTCCAAGCCGGCCGAGTACCACATCCGCATCGAGTGCAGCGACGATTGCGGCTGCGACCGCGCCAAGTGCGGGAATCGCGACGTGCAGGTATAGTCATAGTTCGAAAGGGTCCGTAGCGGCAAGTCGAAAATGCGGGTTGGGTTTGTCGAAAATGGGCATCAAAAATCGAAAATGCGGGTTGGGTTTGTCAAAAATGGCAATGAAAATCCGAAAATGCGAGTTGGGTTTTCATTTTTTTCACCAAAAATTCTCAAAATGCGGGTTGGCTTCGTCGTATTTTACGTACCTTTCGTCCTATGGGTGTAGTGCGCAGCACTACTTTTTATGACCAGCCAACATAATTAACCGCAAAGAATGATTGAGTATACCAAAAATGAGAAGGATGGGCACGGTAAAAATTACTCGAGGTTGGCTGGTCCCATATACTGTAGTAATTCCCAGAGGGCGCCGGTCATAGACCAAAAAAAATGAGGGGACATACCATGGCAGCTTTTTGCGGTTATGTTGCGAAAAATCAGACATCATTTAAGGGTTCTCAAGGTCTGAACATTGAAAAATGAACCCACATTTTCGATTTTTCAGCCTAAAATCAGACAACATTTTCAACTTTTTTGATACATACGCTTTTGATCCATGGCGCCGGTGGTCGAGTTGCGGTTACTTACGGTGGTTGCCCCAAATAGTGATCGATATCTGAGGAATTAGAATTATTTTGTGGAGGCTACTGTAGTCATCCATGAACCATAACTTTGCATCGATTACTCCCAGAGGGAGTACGGTAGAGAGAATGATTAGTGGGTCGAATATGGAGTAGACATTTGATCTGTGGGAGCGGGGACTATATTATCTCGGTTTTTCGGTCAATAACTAATCGATATTCTTGGAAAAGAAAGTAACGTTTGCAGAACGGTCGTCCCTTTCTGCTCGTGGTGTTTCGCACAGCTGACAAGGGGTGGACGGTGCGGACGACGTGCGAGATCGAGGAGGGCGCCTACGTCACGGAGTATGTGGGCATGGTGAGTTACCGTATACTCCTCTACATCAGATTACGGTAGCCTCTCCGAGGTTTCGGTATCGTAATGAGCTAGGCACTTTGCCGCTGAAGTATGCGGCCTATCATGAACGGATCATACTCTTACAACGCTACCAGATGCTTTTTTCAGGTGCAGGTGGGGCCGAGCACGGGCGAGGCTGCATCATATGACTGCACGATGAGTGAGGGAATGAGGATGGAGGAGGGCGAGCCGAGGGACCCGTTCACGATCTCCGCCTTTGAGACGGTAAGCATGTATTTTTAAAAAAAAAATATTTTAGTACATGAGATGAAATACAGTGCATTAAGACTCACATGTAAATAGGGAAGCATTGATATTTTTGATAAGTTCCTGTTTGATTTCGAAAAAAAACTCGAATTGCGCAAACAATAGAGAAATTCTAGAGATGTCCAGGCGTAATCAGAGAGTTGAGTGCGAAATGTGAGACCACGGTCTCCTTATTCCACGCACTCCGTTCACCAATCGGTGGATGGCAGAACTTGTGAAATGATTAAGTCGTTGTCTTTTCGGTACTCTAGTTGACTGCATAAGACAAGTAATCGATATCAGGCGAACGAGTCGCGCTTCTTCGCGCACTCTTGCAACCCGAATTTGGATATGACCACGCACATCGTCGAGAGGTGAGAGTGAATGAAGTGTATACTATAAGTAGTGCTTTGGAGGTATACGGTAGTGTTGTACTTTTGAGGTGTACTGTAGTAGTGTGCTTTGGAGGTGCACGCTAGTGGCGAATTTTGGGTGTGTACAGTAGTGGCATATCTTTTGTTAGTCCCACTCACGGGGAGATAAGTCTACGACTTTATAAGACAGGTATCACCAGAGATTGCATGAAAAGAAGCCCTTGGGGAAAAACTTTCAAAAAAGTATTTTTGATTTTGATCATAATTTAACATAGGACTATCCTAGGGACAAGAATTTCATCTATCGATGTGTCAGGTCTCAGAGCCGGCTTTTAGGAATTTCACGGCTCTGAAGCCGGAATCGTTGTAACTTACTTCAAAATGGTCCTAGAGACTTGTCCTGGGGCTCAAAAAATGCAGAAAAATATGACGAACATTTCTTCTGTTGAAAATGTTTTATGAAATTTGCATCTCGAAAACTTGTCATGAAAAAAACACAAAAAATGCACTTTATAAATTTAAAAGTGCCTTCAGATGGTCGAAGTGAACACAGTGGCTATTATATTTTGAAAGACCAACTCAAATTGTATATGAAAAAAATTTAAAACTGAAACATTTGGTAGCCCCCCTCCATCGAAAAACCGCTTTGAATGTGCAAACATCGTAATTTTTATTTCCGATTTTTTGAAACAAAAGGCGAAAATACACCTTAAGCAGGTCTAAACGATATTTATAAGTGTAAATATATATTATTTGGGAGCCTGAGACTTATGGCTATGTTCATTAGACCAAAAACCGGAAAATAGGATAAATCCGGTTTTGATGCCGGCTTTAACTTATCTCGGTTCAAAATTGTGACAGGAGATCGCGGTTGAGCTCAAAATGTTTGGACTGATAAAGCTCAAAATGTTTGGACTGACAACTTTCATGTTCATAGTTTCTTCAACATACGGCAAATTTCAGCTGCAAAAACTATTTATTTGTATGATATTCCGAAAAGTGTCAGTAAAAAGATGAATCTGTTTAAAAAATTTTTTGTTCCTTTCAAAAATAGACATCTCAATATTTCCCCGTTGAATTTTTAAGTTTTTTTTTCTAATTTACGACATATTAATTTGCGCAAGGTTATTTTGTAGTACCTACAGACGAACTCATTTTAGAGGGAACATATTTCATAAAAGTAAACAAAATTGATTTTTTAATTTCCAATTTTTTTTAAACATTCATCGTATATTATGTTGTAAATTAGAAAAAAATAACTTAAAAACTCAGCTGGGAAATATCGATATGTCTATAGTATCGAGAAGTCTACTATTTTCATATTTTTATAGAAATATCGAGATGTCTACTATTTTCCGGTTTTTGGTCAAATGAACATAGCGATAAGTCTCAGGCTCCCAAATAATACATTTTTACACTTATAAATATCGTTTAGACCTGCTTAAGGTGTATTTTCGCCTTTTGTTTCAAAAATCGGAAATAAAAATTACGATGTTTGCACATTCAAAGCGGTTTTTCGATGGAGGGGGGCTACCAAATGTTTCAGTTTCAAATTTTTTTCATATACAATATGAGTTGGTCTTTCAAAATATAATAGCCACTGTGTTCACTTCGTCCATCTGAAGGCACTTTTAAATTTCCAAAGTGCATTTTTTGTGTATTTTTCATGACAAGTTTTCGAGATGCAAATTTCATAAAAACATTTTCAACAGAAGAAATGTTCGTCATATTTTTCTGCATTTTTTGAGCCCCAGGACAAGTCTCTAGGACCATTTTGAAGTAAGTTACAACGATTCCGGCTTCAGAGCCGTGAAATTCCTAAAAGCCGGCTCTGAGACCTGACACATCGATAGATGAAATTCTTGTCCCTAGGATAGTCCTATGTTAAATTATGATCGAAATCAACAATACTTTTTTGAAAGTTTTTCCTGGTCTCATGCAATCTCTGGTGATACCTGTCATAAGCCTAACAAGGGGTGTCCTCACAGAGGATAGACCTAGTGGATCGATTACTATCATAAAATTAAGAAATTATCGGTGGTTTGAACTCCATATCCTCTATGCGGTCTCCCCTTGTAAGCTGGCTAGCGACGACTTCAAAGTCTAATATGCACGTAGGGAGGTTCAGATTTCGGAAGACGTCGCACGGCAGTCTAAACGTCTAGAGTCGTAGATTTCTTTCCCTCTGAACACACTCGCCTTCTCAGATTCGGTAAGCACTACTCTCACTGCGCCTTCCACGCCAACCGAAAAGTCCTCGCCGGTGAGATCGATTACTTTCATCGCCTACTCTGGTTTTCACCAACCACTAGTAGTTATCTTCTTTTGATCGATTCAGCTAGTTCTACGCATAATTCAAAAATCCAGAGAGGAGTGAGCGGTGAGATAGTGTGTTGGAATGAGAGAGTCCTCTCTAATATGGTCGATCGCTCACTACTAACCCCTTTCTGGAGGATATCCCAGTATGTGTGCATAGGTCGAAAGGTACGTAAAAAATGACGAAGCCAACCCGCATTTTCAGACTTTTAGATTTAAAAAAATGAAAACCCAACCCGCATTTTCGGTTTTTCAAGCCCATATTTAAAAACCCAACCCACATTTTCGGGTTTTCATGCGCATTTTTGAAAAACCAACCCGCATTTTCGACTTGCCGCAACGCACCCTTTCGACCTATGTATGTGTGGAATGAGGTGTCTCTCGATCTCAGGTGAGGAGCTGACCTTCTCCTACTTTGGCGACGAAGCGCCGGAGGATGTCAATCTCACCCACTTCTTCGACAATTGCCGGTGAATTTGCATAAATTTGAGAAAAAAACAACAAATTTCGGTGTAAAAACAAAAATGTCAATGTTCTGAAACGTATTCCCATCAAATCCTGGCAAAATTGTTATCGTTTCCTAAACGGAAGTTCGTAAACGAGCATCACCCTATGATTTGATGGCATAGGTCAAATGGGGTTCTCGCAGGTATTTCGTGCAGAAATGCATAAAATAGAGTGCCGAAGTGCCTATTGCCCAATTTTTGATAAATTTGTCCAAAAAGTGGTTAGAAGTGCATGAAACCTTCAATATTTTCGTTTGCCGACATGGTCTGGGCGCCATGCAGAAGTGCCTATCCTCGCTAGCGAGAACCCATTTGACCTATGTTTGATGGGAGGCTACCGTAACCCTCTGCAGTTGCGGTTCGCCCGCCTGCATGTTCACCGCGCAATTGGTCGCGGAGCGAGCGGCGAAGAAGGCGATGGAGGAGGAGGAGAGTGAGGAAGAGAGGTGAGGGATTGCATATGAAGGACGCAATCGGGGTGAGGGGAGGACTACTGTAGGTGCAGGTGTGAACTAGATAATAATGATAATAACTAATGAAAGAAGCTGTGAAATGTTACCAGAAACGGGAGAAAGAAGTGACTAGATAATAGTAGAATCGGCAAAAATAGTTAGAAATTGCATATGAATGACGTAATCGTAGTTGCGGGGAAGATAACTGTAGTTGTACACACGATTTATTGACTGCTCTTTATAGTGAGACCGGGGCGCGTGAGCAGGGAGAGGGCGGGGAAGAGCAGGGACGGTGAGTTTTGTGGAGAGTGTTCGTGGTTTTCTGGATTATTGATTGATTGAGTCATCATTAATTAACATACTTAACTAACGAAGTTGCAGACCTGTTGCGGCTGCAGAGGGAGACGGGACGCCCGCGGAGAAGAACCATCACTCGATCGATGAAGGTACGGTAGTTGTCTGTGGGGTGGAAGTGTACTGTAGCACAATAAATTATGGGCAATGAATTGCGTGGCAATATTTTACTAGGACTCGAGCCGACATAAGGTCTTGCAGAAAATCTGACTATACAACTTTTCGATGTAAACCTGAAAATGTGCATTGATTTTTCGGGGGGGGGGGGGGTGACATTTGAGCAACGGACAAACAATAGATTTCATAATTAATTTATTAATTAATTAGCATAATTAATGAGATATTAATTAACTAATTAATTAATTATGAAATCTCAATTACCTGATGCTGATCACAATGGTACCATGGAGTGCACTCCCATAGCTCTAGGGTCACTCCTTTGTGAGTTATTACCCGTTGCTCAAATGTCCGTTGCTCAAATGCCACCCGGGGTGACTCACCCCCCCCCCGATTTTTCAATTGTTCACGCCTAATGTCTTGTTTTTTCTTCGAAATGTTGCCTCCATACTTAAAATGCTGTGAATATTTGTTCCCACGTACTAGCCGCGTATGGTTTCCTTTGCAGCAGCGGAGAGTGAGGAGGCCGGGGAGGTAGTGGAGGCTGCCACGTCGAAGAGAGCAGAGGAGGAGGAGAGGGAAGATGGAAAAGAAGGAGAAGGAGGAGGAGAAGTAAAGGATGGAAGAGGCAGTGACGATGAGCAGTCGCCAGCAAGTGAGTGGACGAATGAGTGTAATGGAACATGAGGAATCTTTAGAGCTCATTATCGATGCAAGATTTATACGGGAAAAATGCTTTCGGCGGAGGGTACATCGATCCATGCCCAAATCTGAAAGACTCACGCCACTCAAAAAGATAGGGTAACCTATTCTTTCTCTATGCGTCTTGTTTCAGTTGTGGTCCGGTCGTCGAGCGAGGACAAGGAGAATGTGGGAGGCGACGGACAGCATCTTCCCACAACTACCGTATCCATCGCTGCTACCGTAACCGGAATGAATAGAGGAGAGAAGCGCCCGAGGAGAAGTGTGGAGGCAGACGTGACTGTCGTTTTTTCATTCCCTTTTCTTTTCGTGCGAGCAAAAGGATAGCGTATTCGTGTTGGAAACCTAAACTAAAAGAACTTATTTCTGTTTAAAATCTTTAAAAAGCAATATATTCGTGTTAGAAAGCTTTCAAAATTTATGTATTTGTGGTAGAAACCGGAGCAAGCGCATATATTTTCAGGATAAAGACAAGCGAAGAGAGGCGAATAAATTCAACGATGAAGAGGACGATGACGTCACTTTTATGTAAGTCCGGGGTACGGTAGTTATATACTTTGGGTACTGTAGATGGATACTGCGGTGGATTACGGTACGTTCTTGCACATGCGCATCCCCGTGAAACTTTCTGAACCTTATATTCCTTGTGGGTTCCAAAATAGTAGTTCTATAATAAACAGAGACCGAGCGGCATCTGGGTTACGGTAGGCAAATGGCAGATACTGTAGACTGACAATAAATATTGATTGGCGCTTCAGCGGAGTCGTCCGTCCGCTGGCTGCGCGCCCTCTGTCGCCGCCTCGTTGTTGCCGCGAATCTGCCGCAGCTGCAGCCGTGCTGCAAGGAAATGTCGAGGATGCTGCAGCTGCAGCCGCCGCAGCTCCACGAGTGAAACGAGTGAGCAAGGGTGCTGTTCGATTCTCCCCCTCTCACTAGGCGATGCGGTTGTTAGACTGCCTTCTGCTCTGGAATTGTCATCCATTGCCCGTTCGCTAGCATAATTCAGTTTGTTCCCTCCGTAAATTGGTACCATTATTCTATTTTTGTTACCTCCGTAAATCCTCTGACCGCAATATGTTTTAGGAACAGTGTGCTCGTAGTATATTCTTCCTATAATTCATTCAAAAACAATCAATCAGAAAATATTTGATTCTCTTTATCTGCTAATTGAGACTTATCGCGAAATCATGGAAATTCTTTGTTTTTTATGTTATTTCTAGCAAACTCACTGCCTAGACCCATTTTAGTAACAATTAGTAACAACTCACTCTTAGTTTAAATTGTTCTTTTTTCGTAGGCCAACTAACTAACTGTCGTTTCCAATCCGAATTTTTATACTGCGTCCATCTCAATCCCGGTTTTCTCAATTTTTACCCTGTTCCGATGCCTTAATTTGAATTTATCCCGATGTTTGGTGCTTTTTTGCCCCTCAATTGCTTGTCTGAACTTTGCCCGTGATAAATTGTTGAATTGATATAATTCCACTGAAGAAAACAGGAATTTCATCAGTTTTCCGTATAAAAGGAGCGAGGTGTGTACAGGTTAAGCACAGTACGTTTTTATTGCATGGTCCACGGGGAATTCGGTAAACGGGAACACGTTCAGCCGTTTATCGAGTCGATCTTTCAAATAAATCCTATTTGTTCTCGTTCCAATGTGTTCCACATTTCTCGACATTCCATTCTTTTGTCAGAAAAAGAATGACTCATACCATCTTCTATGTTCTTCTTCTTTCCCTTCCCTCGTCATTCGCTATTTTCTATACCTAATACGCCTCTTTCTCTCTTCTTCCTTTCTTTTCAAGCATCGATCATTGTGAAACTCTTTTCTCCATTTCCCCCCAGTTTCGCCATGGCTACTGAAAATGCTATTTCTCTAAGCAAAGAGGTAAGGGTCAGTTATTTTTGTTTTAAACTTTCAACTTTTGAATATTCTTAGGTGAAATTCGACATGGACTCGCTCTCCCCGGAGCTTCTCCACATGATTATCAAACATCTTGGAATCAAAGATCGCTGCAATTTACGTGCATTTTCTTCACTGGAAGAGGCAATTTCGAAATCTCGCATGGAATGTTCCGTGGTCGACTTGCAAGGAGTAAGATTATTGACAATACTTAGATACTTAGAAGATCCATCTTCATCGGCCGTTGCCGTGTGGATCACAATTCCTCCATTCTTCTCTATCGCGAGCGCGCGTAGTCCAATGTCGGTAGGGCTGACGCTGCGTGGACGATCGCGTTATACGTCCTTGAATACTGTAGGGCATCTATCGACAATAAAAACGGTATTTTTAAAAAGTTTTAATACTAAGATAAGTTTGATTCAAAGAAGATATTGTTGTCTAGGTACTACTTCTTTCGGAACTGTCAAAATTATCAAACATTAGAGTCAAGGACTGAAACACTTTATTTGACCCATTTTGAGATGCCCAAAATGGCCTTGGGCGACGAACTCTTCTCTACTCAACACTATCCCGTCTTCAACATGCGATTCGGCGCTATTTCTGATAGAGAAAGTCTAGAAGTCCCTGCGGGCTGCGAAATGGAACTGCTTCACCTGAGAAGGAGGCTTTTCAAGCGAGCGTCGGTCAAAGAAGTCTCACTGAAAAATGTAACAAAAATGGCGAAAAACTTATAAAATCTTCAATTTCAGATCGACTTTAACAGAACGAAGATATCGTTTGTAGAAGATTTATTAGAGGGATGTGCTTACGACCGTCTATTAGTGAACATAATGACGAGTGAATACAACGAGAGGTAAACATTTTTTTAACTTATAAAAATGAAAGATCAAAAAAATTAACTAATTCAAAAACTAAGCCTGAATTTGTGTTTTAGTGTGTATGCATTTCTCAAGAAACAAGCCCATAAAGAACTCGAATTTACAATGTTCGGTCTCTTTATCGAGAATGAAGCACTGTTGGCCCTCGCTTCCATGAGAAAACTCGTTATCCTCTTCGACTTTTATCAAGTAAAAGATGTAAGTCATATATTTAAAGGTTTTGCGACCTTGCCTTTTTCAAATGTGTTTCTCATCAGGAAAGATGGGTATCCCCGATATGGGAGGATGAAATCGATATGATGCTGGCTCTTGTTAAGAAGAGACACACAATATTGCACTTTTGTCTTGCGCATTTCCGATCGGCGGAGACAATTTTCGAAATATTCAAGGTAGATTTTACTATCTGCATTGTAATGTGGTTTAAGAGTAGAGAGAGTCATGTTGTGATCATCAATCGCAAGTACCATTCATATCTGAAAGGAAAGAGGATGTTACCCTTTTTCAGTTAGTAGCTGATTTCGAAAGGAGTCAATGCGTCATTTTCAAGACGTCGTTCGCTGTTCTCAATGAATTCATGCAACACATTGGATATCGGAGATCTGTTTATGATCAGGAGTTCGAAGATCTATTTGAAAATGAGCGAATCATGCAGCCGGTACGCTGAGATACAGACAAAATGCCAGGCACTCAAAACTCTTAAAAGGAATTTCACTAACTCTCTAGGAAAAAAACGCCTCATTCTACCACAGTATACTCGACGAAGCACAAACAGAAGGATTCAAATTGTAGGTCGAAATCGTGCACGACGAGCTAGTGAATGGTCGATGGTCGGGGGAATTCGAACTCTCCTATCACGAAGGAACTTTGGCCGTTCGAGCAAGCAAATCATTAACATCTGATTGGCATCTTATCTGGATTTTCATCATCCACAACCGGCCGTTTGACAGGAAAGAACTCGGCAGTGAATTCCCGTCTTTCAAAGAAACCGAATTGGAAGAGCTCAATAATTCGAGGAACGAGTAAAACATTTACCAAAACTGTGAATAGAATAAATGGTGTCCCACGAATATTTGGTCAACTGAGTTCTCACTGTCGGGTTATGGTAATCGGTTTCCAGATAAGAGCCCCGTAAACCGCATGTTCAGCCGATAAGTATGAACAAAGTTATTCGCGTTTGGCTGTGTGCCAAACTGACCCTGAATGCAGGAATTCAAAAATGATAGGGAGGGATAAGGGTGGACGAGGAGAAAACGACCGCGTCATTGAAACATATGAGATGAGGAATGATGGAGCAGGAGATTCGTGATACTCCTTCTTTAACATAAAATTGAGAAGTGCAAGCGTTATTGGAAAGAACTCACAGTTTACTTATCTATTTCACGTTGTCTCCGATGACTAAAACGCTCCTATATCCGTCACATCTATTTAAAATCTGCATAAAAAATGACTGACGCATGTCCCCTCTCTGCCTGACTGTGTGTTTCTGTCTCTTCCTATGTCTGTCTGCCTACTCTCCTATTCTCCCTCATTCCCTTCTCAAGTTTCTTCTCTTTCTCTACCGCACCCAACGTCTCTTTTCCACTCCCCTTCTTTCTCCCTAAGTCCCTCTCTCCCCATTCCTTCTCATTTCGCCATGGCTACCGACGAGAGCGTATCGCCCAGCAGAGAGGTGAGGCATTTTCTCCTAAGTTTCCCCTAAATATGAGTTTCGCTAAAGAAGCGAAATCGTTATTCTATCACTTTGAGCGAAATCGTCATTCTAACACGTCTAACACTTTTCTAGTATAAAATAGTTAATCGTAAACTTATTTAATTGGAATATTCACAGGCTTTATTCGACATGGAGTTGCTCGCACCGGAGATAATCCAACTGATTATCAAGCAACTCGGACTGAAGGATCGGTGCACTTTACGTGAATTTTCTTCATTGGACGAGGCAATTTCACAATCGCACTTGGATCTTTCGCACAGCAAATCTTCGGTTATTCACTTGCAGGCGGTGAGCGATTTTGTGGATATTTTTTCTTAGTCAATTCTCGTTGGGCAAAGCTACTTCAGCTAAAGGACAGAAATATGATATAAATCAGCTCAGCAGAGCTGACGTAGCGCTGCTATCCAGCTGCTTTTAGCGAATTTATGTCTTCTAGCTGAAGTAGCTATGCTCACGAGCATTGGGTATCGAATTGGTGAAAACGATTAGGATTTTTTTGGTGTTCGTTTGAGAATTTCATTTGGGGTGTCAAAAGTGTGCTGTACTGTGTTTTGCGTGTTTGAAAGAAGCAAAATCCGCGCTACTAAGCAGGCGAAGAGAAAATATACTAAAGTTGTCTTCCCCTATCCGTATCCTTCTCACTTTACAGCGACACGGAAACTTCTCCATGCAATTCAGCGCGAGTCCTGATGGGGGACGACTGGCAGCACCTCTAGGCTCCGAGACTCTAATGTTACGACTTCGGAAACGTCTGTTCAAACGAGCAACCGTTAAGCAACTCAAACTGAGCCATGTTAGCGAAAATGGAAGTGATTGATACAAATATACGACTTCAGATCGATTTCAACATTATTCCTATGTCCTTTGTCGACGACTTGCTGGACGGGTGTGTCTACGACCGTCTGTCAATTACAGTAACCGCGGAACAGTACAATCCGAGGCAAGTTTAGTTAATATAAGTTAATTAAACTTGATAATTAATGGTATAATACTTACAATTTTTTCAGTGTTTACCCATTCCTGAAGAAACAAGGGAAGGAATTGGAATTGACGATGGGAGGTGTCTTTATGGAGAAGGAAGCGCTGCTCGCCCTTGATCCCATGAGAAAACTCGTCATTCGACTGGTCCGATTTTTCAGACTATTAAAAACCTAACAGAAAAAAACTGCAACATCCTGTGACAAAGAGTGGCAAAAATTTATCATTCAAACGACGTTCATTTAAATACCTTATCTGCCGTATGATAACGGACCAACAGGGCGGGTCATGGAGAGAGATTGTGGAAAAAGAGAGAGTCCCTCCAAGTTCAGATGATAATGGGCTCGTCGGAGTGATGATATTTAGTCTTCAAAGTCTATGGGTTGAATACTGTACCTTTCTATTATAAAATTGTTGTAAATTATTTGAAACGTAAAAACCCTTTAGATGATGGGTTCGTCAGCTGAACCAAGATGGGAAGATGAGGCGGAGATGATGGTTGCACTGGTCAAGAAGAGACACTCCATGTTGGATGTAATCCTTGCGGAGTTCCGATCGCCAGAAGCCATTTTCGACATATTCACGGTAAATTTAATTGCATTGCCTAAATGGTTGGAGCGATACGAAAGAGATGTACTTCACTGAATTCATTTCATTAAAGGCAGTGTTGGACGAATCTTTGGTAAAAAACGTGGTCATGTGGGTCAATGCGAATTGATTGCCCAATAAGAGCCTGAAATTGTTGTTGCAATTGATAGTTTGAGAAAGTTATGTGAAGTAAAAAAAGACAGCATCTAACATTGGAATGATTGCGCGTAGGGTTGGCTTCGTGAAAAAATTACCACTATTTTTCTCGATAACTGTGAAATTATCTTGAATGATAATTTATTGATTTCGAGATTCTCGAAAATGAGTGAGAAGAAATGAGAAATGTGAATTTGCTCTATTTTCCTTCTCATTTCTCTCCTGTGCTTCATTGTTCCACCGCCAAATCCTGAATTTCTAGATAGTTTCGAGAAACGAGAATCTCGAAAATCGAAATTGTTCTCGAAAATGAGAGATAATTGAATTATAATTTTCGAGATTCTCATTTTCTCTCTCACGAGGCTAACCGTAATTGCGCGGCGGGAGTCGGAATGGGGGGAGGAGAGAAATCCAGAGAAAGACGGAGAAATAGGGGGATATACGGAGAGGCGTTGAATTTGTGTTTCACCAATGCCTATTAGGCCATTGCCTAATAATAGAAATGAAACCTCTAATACCATTACAATGAAGGGTAGTTTTGCATATTTACAGCAAAAAAAGGTATTATTAAAGAGATTGATATGGCTATCTCGCTCCACAAAAAATATAGTCATGACGTCCTGAACAGAAACAAAGGAGGTATAAAATGCCAGATGAATCATAAGGAATAGTGCAAGTTTTGGCTTGGTAAATTAGTTACTGACTGATTTGTTTTGCAGTTCGTGGCGTCCTTCGATCAGAGCCAATGCGTCATTTTCAATGTCTCCTTCCGTGTGCTCAATCAATTCATGCAACACATCGGATATCAGAGGGACTCCTATGATCAGCAATTCGACGATCGTTACATGAATGAGCGTGAACAACAGCCGGTTCGTTGAATTATACTGAATTTGCAAAAACAACACAAATAAAACGGCGCAAATTTCACTGGATAAATTTCACCCTCGAAGGAAATCTCTCCCATTACACGTTCCGCAACTGTTTTATCATATAACTGTATCAATTTTGGAAGTTGAGGCTTTACTAGGTAAAAATAATTCCCACTCGAAATAATTCCCACTCAAGAAATGTGCGCAGTAAAACAGAGACCATCTGTTAATTTGTTATTTAGATCGGAATCGTTCACGACGAGCTCTTGACCGGTCGGTGGACGGGCGAATTCGAACTTTCCTTCCTCGGAGGAACTCTCGAAGTTCGCGCGCACAAATCATTTTCGTGTACCTGGATCAACTTCTGGACAATTGTCATAACCAACAAGGAGTTCGATCGAGGGGAACTGGGCAAAGAGTATTCGTCCATAAGAGAAAGGGAGTTGGAAGGGGACGGACTGGAGTTGAACGATGAACCTATTTTCATCAACAGGGCATTTTGAGGGGACCTATTTTGAGCCAACCCCCCTCCCCAATTCCATTTCATCTCTATAGGTAGGGGCCACAATGTGGTCTGAAGAATTGACAATGAAAAATTTGTGAACAATCTATCTCTATTTATTAGGGATGGCTTCGCAAGAAATCACTCTCTTCATTTCACACACTCTCACACTGGTCTGTTCGACGAGATAGTGTGCAGAATGAAGAGAGCATTTCTTGCGAAGCCATCCCTACTATTTATAGCTTGTCTAATAAGAGATATGGTCTTTGTCAGTAGCATTCCCAACCTCTCACATCAATAACCCTCCCCGACCTTTTGCCATTGCTCTTGCAATTAAGGGAGGCCATTAATGATCTACGATATCTTTCGTGACGCTATGTCCAATTTCACGATTCCCGAGAGCAGTTAGTTTTATTGCATAAATGTTAATCCAATTGCTTCCCTTCAGAATTTGAACGTACACAACTGATATTCTAAGAGGGGTGTGCCATTTCACAACTGGTCGTTTTAGCGTTCCAGTGAGAATCATCTTTCGCGACTGCTCTAAAACTATTGCAACATCATGAGCGAAGCGCAAAATTGGTTCTAAATAACCAGTTCTAAATTAAGATGGTGCACCCCATTCTAGGATAATTGTTTTCCCGTTTTTGTTTTTCCTCCATCCATTGTAATTCCCATGCAGAAATAAACGTTTCGTTGTGATTCTGCATATGTTCCGGAGCAATAGTGACACTGTAAACCATAAATTTCACAGTATTAAGAAATAACATTCATGCAAAAGCGAATATACCCATGCCAACAGAAAGGGGTCAGGATGAGATAACTTATGCAGGTTAGGATGGCCTCTGTGCAATGATTTGTACTAGTCGAGAAAAAAATCCACACCACATAAAATAAGTCACTAGGCACAAATTTATCATGTTGATTTACCAGTAAGTGAAATAAGTTGCTCTTTGATTTGCACAACACAATAGATGGTTCGATGGAGTCAGAGTTTTTCGGCACGCAATTTTGGGTGCAGAAACTAGCCCAGGGGGTAAACTACATAGTACAATTGTATGCACACAGTAACAGCGGCGATAATAAACCCTAAACGATGGCGCGAAGCATAAGATTGCACAGTTCTCAAACAATAAACGCGGCGTCCAAGCCATTTTTTGTAGAATCGAGACTCCGCCCACTCGAAAACTCCGCCCACTTTGGGGTATAAAAATACTGGAAATCCTCAGATCCTCACTCACTCATTATCCCTTCCCTCTTCCTTCTACCTTTCTCTACTGGAGTTATCCTAATCTTCCTTCCCTCCTCATCCTGCATTCCTTCAATTAAATTATTCTAATCTCCCTTTTCGCTACCGTACCCCTCCCTTCCCCCCATTCCTTCTTGTTAATATCGTATCCATCTCCCATACCTACCGTATTCCTTTCATTTCAGATGCATCTTCTTCCGATTCTCCTCTTGGCTCTTTGTGCGCCTTCTCATCTGCTTGGCGCCGAGATCGAACCCGCCGCTATCGAGGGCTCCGCCGAGACGCCAAATGCCTCCGTCGTGGCGCCAATTACCGCCATTGGGACGCCGATTGCCGCCACGGAGGCGCCGAATGTCGCCGAACAGACGCCGTTGAGTGGCGCCGATGAGCCCCTGACCACCATCGAGACCATCGTCGAAACTGTAACCCGCACTGTCATCCACCAGGTACGGTAACTGTTATTTATCGATTGCAATTTCGTGTAGCTCTCTACTAAGAGTCATCAAACTGAGTATTCCAAGAAAAAATTGATGTACAATTATCGATTGCAGGTCACCGCACCCGTACCTGTTATCGTACCCGTTGTCGCGGCGATCAATGAGGCCACCACCGAAACCGTACTCGAGACCACTACCGTACCTCAGACTACCACTGTGACTCCTATCGTGGTAGTCTATGGAACCGCCGGGCCCGATGGTACTATGGTTCCCGGCACCAACATCTCCGAAGTCACCGGACCCGTTCGTATGTGCTCTTGCGATGAGGCCTCGGAATGTCGCAAGGAAGCAAATACCGAACTGAACACTTGCTTTGAGACCTGCAACGCTAACACTAAGGTATACGGTAATTTTCGATTGATTATGAGTACGGTACAACATATCTTTGTAGTAATGTGTTGAAATGGTGCGTCATCGATCGATAACTGATTATATTCCAGGACTTTGGTGACAATACGGAATCGCATCTCGAGTGCTTCACTAAGAACAATGCTACGATTATCGAGGCCGAAGAGTGCGTCTCAAGCGGAATGAAGAACTAGTGAGTGGTGTGATTATTGGGAAACGTCGCTTGTTGAAATTTCGACTAGACCGATCGTGGTGTAAGTAGTGGTAATTGTCGCCTTTCAGCTGCACCCAAGCCAACGACACCAAATTCATCAAGCGCAACGACTGGAATGCACTTACCGGCTTCAACTACGCATCTGATGCCAAGAAGGAAATCAAGGATAACTATCTCTGGTTAGTATGACCTACACATTTCTCCGAAGGATTATTGCTTTATTGTGTGCTTTTACCATAATCCGAAATTCGTTTTAGGAAGACTCATGAGCCCAAGTACGCAAAGCTCCAGAACTTCTTCTACTGCACCAGACACTGCATTCACAACAAGATGCGTCAGTGCACCAAGGCCAAGGGGTGAGAATTGGCACAGTTCCAACAATTTTTTTGTGGAATTTTCCCCACTTTCCATTGATTTATCGATTTATTGTAGATGCGGCGTTCGCATGCCCAAGCATGAGGAATTTGTATCCAACATGAGAACCTGCACTAAGAATAATCAGAAGGTGAGTTCTACGAAAAGAGTAAAAGTGGTATCGATTCAATTACAGTAGTACAATATCGATAAGATTACGGTAGCAATATATTGATTGATTTTATTCCAGATCGTCACTGCTAATCTCCTCACTTGCCAGTGTCTCGCTTGGCAGAAGGGTGTCACTGACCTTCGTGGATCTTGCGTCTACATGGGAAATTCGTACTATGTTGACAAGGCCTAAAATGGATCCACCTCCCAAACCAAAAACTCAACCCGAACACTCAAACCCGAATCCGAACCATTGAACCCGGCTTACAGACCCCCGCAAACTTATGAGCTGTATCAGCTTTCCGCATTTGCTAAATTCTATATTAAATTATCGCTTTTGATGTTGTATTGATATTGTTTTGTGTTTTGATTGTGTGTTTGCTATTGTCTCAATAGTTATGTGACGAGTATTATTCATTCCTCTCATTCAAATCGACTGAAATCTGTGTATTTTATTGATTCCATTGAGATACTTCTGAATGATTCAAATAAATGATATTCATTGTAACAGATTCGTTCTAACCGCAAGACATGAAGCAATGTGAACATTAAACAAGACTTACATTTTTTTACAAGTTTTTTTGAACTCACCTTCTGATTCATTTTGCCGTAACTTTTGGACCAGACAAGTAATCAGTTACAAATATTGAGATGTCGTTGCTGATCCAATGGGGAATAGTTTCTGATTATTTCTTCATTGGGCGTGTTATCCGTAATTATATAATGATAATGCAACATTTCAGTCTGAAGTAATTATTTGGTAGGAGGAATATTTTTAAGCTATCTCATTCGCAGTAGGGGCATATGACATGGCGCACTCACGAGAAGACAGTACAACTTTGTACGATTCCGTACCGCAAAAGGTTCAAATTAAGTGCCCGAAAAATTGGACTTTCGTTTCTAGCCGTGCTAAAGATCTTAGACTCAAAATAAGTTTTTTTTATTTATAGGAATTTTATAGGTATGAGAGAGGTGACATATAAATCTGTTCTTTTACCAAACCTTTTGTAAATCCAATAGAGAATCAGCACTTTAATTTTCATGTGAGCAGCATTTTCCCTCTTTGTATGGCATATTTTCTCAGAATAAAAAACATCGCAAAGAATCACAAATTTAGCCTTTTTAGGTTGAACACTTGTAATATAAGACGACTATTTTGTCAAAGATAGAATAACAGGTAGGGAAACCTGTAAAATGCGGCACATTTAATAATGGTGGGCAATGATAATCAAGATGAGGGCAAATAATTAGTTTTATTCAAATAAAGTGTAGGAACGAATTGAAACTCACCCAGGGGGCAAACGCCATCGTATTTGATGTACTCAACGTAAGGTGTCGAAAATTAACCCTAAGCGAAGGAGTGAAGCGTAGGTAAGATTGAACAGTTCTCATGCAAGAAACGCGGCGTTCAAGCCGATTTTTGTAGAATCGAAACCCCGCCCACTCGCAAACTCCGCCTACTTTGGGGGTATAAAAGGTCTAATAATCCACAGACCCTCACTCACGCATTATCCCTTCCCTCATCCTCCTACTTTCCTCTACTGGACTTATTAAGGCATCGGAGTGCCGCAAGCAGGCTAATACCGAGCTAAACACTTGCTTTGAGACCTGCAACGCCAACACTAAGGTATACGGTAGCTATTGAATGACTATGAGTACGGTACAAGATATCATTGTAGTAAAGTGTTGAAATGGTCCGACATTGATCGATAACTGATTATATTTCAGGACTTTGGTGACAATACGGAATCGTATCTCGAGTGCTTCACTAAGAACAATGCTACGATTATCGAGGCCGAAGAGTGCGTCTCAAGCGGAATGAAGAACTAGTGAGTGGTGTGATTATTGGGAAACGTCGCTTGTTGAAATTTCGACTAGACCGATCGTGGTGTAAGTAGTGGTAATTGTCGCCTTTCAGCTGCACCCCTGCCAACGAGGTCAAATTCATCGCGCCGGACGCCTCTGATGCCAAGAGCGAGATCAAGGATAACTACGCCTGGTGAGTATGCGAAGCCATATTTCAACAAATCGTTCCAGGAAGAATTACGAGCCCAAGTACGCAAAGCTCCAGAACTTTTTCTACTGCACCATGCACTGCATTCATAACAAGATGCGTCAGTGCACCAAGAACAAGGGGTGAGAATTGGCACGGCGCCAAGAGTTAAATTTGAATCTTCCCGCTTTTTTCCGCTGAGTTATCAATTTATTTTAGATGCGGTGTTCACATGCCCAAACACGAGGAATTCGTTGCAAAAATGAGGACCTGCACTAAAAATAATCAGAAGGTGAGCAATAGGGGAAGAGGAAGGTAGTATCGATTGAAATGCAGAACTTTGATATCTATTGGATTACTGTAGCAACATATTAATTGATGTTATTCCAGATCGCAACTGCTAACCTTCTCACGTGTCAGTGCCTCGCTTAGAAGGGCGTCGACATGAGTAGTTCCAATGCTGAGAAGGCCTAAAATGGTTCCACCCTCGGGGAGCCAACAACTGAACCTGAACCATCCCGGCCTATAAACCCTCGCAATCTTATGAGCTTTATCTGCTTTCGGCATTTACTTGAATTCTACATGAAATTATTGATTTTGTTGTTGTACTCGTATTGAATTGTGTCTTGATTGTGTGCTTGTCACTGTCTCAATTCACATGATTCCAAACCTACAGATCAGGGTTAGAGCGAGAGAGTGTACGAAAGTGAGAGAGTTCCTCTCGATTTCACACGCTCTCTCACTCCAAAGGCCTTTCTGGAAGGTTGACTGTGGAATGATGTGACGAGTATTATTCATCTTTTTCGTTCAACTATTGATTTCGTCTGAGATTTGTGTCTTTTATCGACTCTATCGAGATAATTCAGAAAGATTCAAATAAAAGATTTTATTGTAAGAAATTCTTTCTGACTGCAATTGGAAAAATTTTGCAATTGTAGCAATGTAAACATTATTCAAGACGTACAACATCGGTCAGTGCCCATTTTTGTTTGTCCGTAACTTATGAACCAGAAGAGCAATCGGTCGGAAATTTAGAGAGGATGTAGGGACTCGTTTCTAATTATTGCATAATTTGGCAATTAGTCGTCATTGTGTTGTGATGACGGAAATCCTCATGGATATTTCAGATGAGATTATTTGGTCGGATTTTGTAGGCACAGTAGGGTTTCGTTTCTGATTATTCAATCATTGGACAATAGCAGTTATTGCATAGTGATGGCGTAATATTACAGCGATTTCAGATGACATTATTTGATTCTTCTTTTTTGTTCACCTCATTGGCAGTAGTGAAATTCGTTTTACAGAAATATTTGAGTATATCTCAGTTTTGAAGTTTGATATGGATCGATAGCCGCTCTTCTCCTCTTCTGATCTTGCATTTCAAATATTTTTCATCATAAAATATGCTTAATAATGTGTTAGAAAGATTCAACATTCATGCTGTGATCATAAGTATCGTAGATCGGGTCGTAATGTTTTTATGCTTTGGACAAATAAAATTCTAGGATGTCAAAATGAGTAGACGTAAGTTTTTTAAAGAATTTTGGAACCTTTTTTTAATCGGCAATTTTTTTAAAATTCTCATCTTGAATATTAATTTTTTTTGTTGAAAATAAATATATGTATTTTTGTACGAAGAATCCGATTCTGGAATAAAAAATATGTTTTTAACAAAGCAAATCTATGAAAACCACTGACTAGCAAAGTGGAAAATATGGAGACTTTCTAAATCATTATCTATGGATATTTTAGGCTGAAAATTACTAGAAATGCGGAATCGGATGAGGAGAACAAGGACTATCGATTCATATCAAAATCAGATATACTTAAAAATTGCTGTTCGTGCATTTTCTACGCGACTTGTTAAGACAAGCGAAACTATTATGTCCAAGAGAGAATAAACTGCCTTCTTCATGATGCGAATATCACATTTCTCTCTCGGTTATTTCGGAAATGTTCATCTTTGCTGAAATCCAAGAGCGATAATTTTTTCTATTTTTTTTATCTTTTGATTTCTGCAGCAAATTCAATAAAAACCTATATTGCTGCACGTGGTGAAGCCAGAACAAATTTGTTACAATGAATATCATTTATTAGAATCATTCAAAAGTATCTCAATGGAGTCGAAAAAAGGCAAATATCTCAATAGTTGAATGAGAGGAATGAGCAATACTCGTCGGATAACAAATCAATAACAAACACACAATCAAGGTAGCAATCAATATCAATACATCAAAAATCGACAAACACACAATCAAGGTAGCAATCAATATCAATACATCAAAAATCGATAATTTCATATAGAATTCAAGTAAATGCCGAAAGCTGATACAGCTCAATAGTCTTTGGTGGATGGTTCGGATTCGGAAGCAAAATTCGGTTCCGATGTGGATCCATTTTAGGCCTTATCGACATAGTACGAATTTCCCATGTAGACGCAAGATCCACGAAGGTCAGTGACACCCTTCTGCCAGGCGAGGCACTGGCAAGTGAGGAGGTTGGCAGTGACGATCTGGAATTAAATATATGGCTACCGTAACCCAATAGACATCAGACTACCGAAATTCAATCGATACTACTTTGATCTTAGCCTTATTACATACCTTCTGATTGTTCTTAGTGCAGGTTCTCATCTTTGAAACGAATTCCTCGTGCTGGGGCATACGAACGCCGCATCTACAATAAATCGATAAATCAATGGAAAAGTGGAGAAAATTCAAAATAATTTCTTGGAACCGTGCCAATTCTCACCCCTTGGCCTTGGTGCACTGACGCATCTTGTTGTGAATGCAGTGTCTGGTGCAGTAGAAGAAGTTCTGGAGCTTTGCGTACTTGGGCTCATGAGTCTTCCTAAAACGAATTTCGGATTATGGTAGAAGCACACCATAAAGAAATAATGTGTAGGTCACACTAACCAGAGATAGTTATCCTTGATTTCCTTCTTGGTATCAGATGCGTAGTTGAAGCCGGTAAGTGCATTCCAGTCGTTGCGCTTGATGAATTTGGTGTCGTTGGCTTGGGTGCAGCTGAAAGGCGACAATTACAACTACCTACACCACGATCGGTCTAGTCGAAATTTCAACAACCGACGTTTCCCAATAATCACACCACTCACTAGTTCTTCATTCCGCTTGAAACGCATTCTTCGGCCTCGATAATCGTAGCGTTGTTCTTAGTGAAGCACTCGAGATACGATTCCGTATTGTCACCAAAGTCCTGGAATATAATCAGTTATCGATCGATGTTACATAATACTTATCATAATACATAATACTGTTGAATTTTCAATCGTCTTTTTCATCACATTACTACCAAGATATGTTGTACCGTAATCATAATCAATCGAAAACTACCGTATACCTTAGTGTTAGCGTTGCAGGTCTCAAAGCAAGTGTTCAGTTCGGTATTTGCTTCCTTGCGGCACTCCGATGCCTCATCGCAAGAGCACATACGAACGGGTCCGGTGATTTCGGAGATGTTGGTACCGGGAACCATGGTACCATCGGGCCCGGCAGTTCCATAGACTACCGTGATTAGAGTAACAGTGGTTGTCTGAGGTATGGTAGTGGTTTCGGGTACGGTTTCGGGTACGGTTTCGGTGGCCTCATTGACCGTCGCGAAGACGGGCACGATAATGGGTGCGGTAGGCGCGGTAACCTGCAATCGATAATTGTAAATCAATCTTTTCTTTGAATACTCAGTTTGATGACTCTTAGTAGAGAGCTACACGAAATTGCAATCGATAAATAACAGTTACCGTACCTGGTGGATGACAGTGCGGGTTACAGTCTCGACGATGGTCTCGATGGTGGTCAGGGGCTCATCGGCGCCACTCAACGGCGTCTCTTCGGCGACATTCGGCGCCTCCGTGGCGGCAATCGGCGTCCCAATGGCGGTAATTGGCGCCACGACGGCGGCATTTGGCGTCTCGGCGGAGCCCTCGATAGCGGCGGGTTCGATCTCGGCGCCGAACAGATGAGAAGGCGCACACAGAGCCAAGAGAAGAATCGGAAGAAGATGCATCTGAAATGAGAAGAATACGGTAGAGAAGGAAGTAGAATAGGGGGAACGGAGGGGTACGGTAGCGAAGAAGGGATAGTAGAATAATACCAGTAGAGAAAAATAGGAGAAGGAGGGAAGGGAAAGTGAGTTAGTGATGATCTAAGGAATTTCTAGCCTTTTATACCCCAGTGTAGGCGGGGTTTGCGAGTGGGCGGAGTCTCGATTCTACAAAAATCAGCTGGAACGCCGCGTTTATTGCGTGAGAACTGCGCAATCTTATGCTTGTCACCTTTGACTAGGGTTCATTCTCGCGTCTCTCATGGAAAAAGTCAGATATATATCTGAAATTTACCTCCTGGGTGAGTTTCTGTACCTATAATTCCGTGCCGAACCTCTCCCACAACCAAACTCCATCGAACCAACTATTGAGAAATCAATAGGTAACAAAGCCTGGAATTTTTAAACGAAATACTGCACACTATTTGAGAAGAATGTTAGTTTATTTTTTGCGACTACTCACATTTCCAACTCAACGAAAACATCCCACTTGTTAGAAATACATTTTTTAAATAAAACAGTAATGAATCTCGTTATCGAGAATTAAATTTCGAATGAATTTCATTCAAAATTATGTTGTTGCGATTCTATCGAGTAACGTTTCAAAGAAAAATCAGTCACAAACATGTTTTCATTGAAAATACGTTACTGTTTAGTGTTGCTAGATCGAATAATTCTATTCGTAAGTGATAAAGGTTGTTCTCAAATAGGAATAGTCGTTGTAGCAACACTGTAACTGTTAGAGAGAATCATAACTCGCACACTTTTCTGAATCAATGTTCAAACGGTTTTAATAAATTTTGTTTTAGATAAGAATGAGTAATTATTTGTACTTTTTAACCAACGACTAGTAAATAATTATCTCTTTATTCAGATTTATCAAATCGCGTAAGTGGCACCGGAAACAACAAGCAGCATGCAATGAATGGTCAGGGTTTAGAGAATTCCGAACCTCCTGAAAGGGGCCTAGGTGAGAAAGTCAGAGACTTTCAGAACACAGTCTATCTCGATCTTGACCCCTTTCTGGAAGTTTGATTGTGTAGTCGAATTATTTGGGAGATTTTTCGATTTGCAATCGATGGCCAATCTGTTATTTCTCATCCTAAATGAAAAATTCCGAATATCCACCAGGGATGAAGCAGGCAGTCAACGACGACTTGGAGTACCTGAAATTTAAATAAATACAAAAATAGGGTAAAATCAATCGATATTTACCTGTCTCAAGGCCAGATCCGAGGCGAAATCCTTGGCGCGGAAGGACTCAGCGAATCCAAATTCATTTGTGACGAAAGCTGCAACAGAACTTATTTATATAAATAATTAAAATATTTAAGAGACGGGATCGGTAAAACTCGACCACCCCCTGGACGTGGCCCCCCAAAATGAGAGCTGGGGGCCCATACTCGGTTGGTTGGAAGGTGTCCACACCGGATTGCTCAAAACACCACTTATTTCTATTTGCCGGCTCTGGACTTGGAGAAATATGGATTTGAGTGAAAAATGGTCGAAAAATCAAAATTTCTCAAACAGAAAATATAAACATTATTTAATATTAGCGTTGTGTTTGGGGTACCAAAACATTGCAAAACTGATGTTCAGATCGAATTTTGATTGATTCCGATGCCACTTTTTAGACTCGAAATTTTGGATTTTCTAGAAAAGTTGGCCATTTTTCGAGCCGCTGCCCATAGTTTTTATGCATACGATGTAGCCTGGCACCACATGCAACTATATTGACCATAGCCAGGCCCGCCCTGATTGACGAAGTTTCCGAAATTTTCACTCGAATATCCGTTATCGACGAAGTCGGTATCGACCTTTCTCATTTCCTTCCAATAAATCTTTTTGTACATACAACATTTACTTGTAATATTACTATAATATCATCAACATGATTAAATGACTATTTTAAAGAGCCAATATAGTATTTGGCGACCGTAATTTTCGATATTCTTTCATAAAACATTGTTTCCGAAAATACGTCCAATTTTCTCAAACATATCTCAGAAATCTGGATTTCTATCGAATCCTGGCGCAGGTCAAATTGTTTGGAGAATTTCATTGAAATATTTTGTTGTTGATAGTCTTCAAATCTATGAGCAATTTGACCTCGAAAAAAATCAAATTGTCAAAAGTGCTCAAATTCCTCAACAAAAACATTAATTCTGAGGATATTTGAAACGGTCCTAGCGAAATATTGACCACATTCATTTTCATATACCTAAAGAGCAACCATGAAACTAATAACTTAAATTTATGAAAAAAAATTTTTTTTGAAAAATACCATGAACCCGGGGTCATTGTCAAGAAATAATTTTTCACAATGAACCCCGGGTCATGGTATTTTTCAAAAACAAATTTTTTTCATAACTTCAAGTAAAATATTTTAAAGTTCTTCTGCAGTTATATATAAACAAATGTCGGCAATATTTCAAAATAATCGTTTCAAATAACCTCAGAAATAATGTTTTTGTTGAGGAATTTGAGCACTTTTGACAATTTGATTTTTTCGAGGTCAAATTGCTCATAGATTTGAAGACTATCAACAACAAAATATTTCAATGAAATTCTCCAAACAATTTGACCTGCGCCAGGATTCGATAGAAATCCAGATTTCTGAGATATGTTTGAGAAAATTGGACGTATTTTCGGAAACAATGTTTTATGAAAGAATATCGAAAATTACGGTCGCCAAATACTATATTGGCTCTTTAAAATAGTCATTTAATCATGTTGATGAAATTATAGTAATATTACAAGTAAATGTTGTATGTACAAAAAGATTTATTGGAAGGAAATGAGAAAGGTCGATACCGACTTCGTCGATAACGGATATTCGAGTGAAAATTTCGGAAACTTCGTCAATCAGGGCGGGCCTGGCTATGGTCAATATAGTTGCATGTGGTGCCAGGCTACATCGTATGCATAAAAACTATGGGCAGCGGCTCGAAAAATGGCCAACTTTTCTAGAAAATCCAAAATTTCGAGTCTAAAAAGTGGCATCGGAATCAATCGAAATTCGATCTGAACATCAGTTTTGCAATGTTTTGGTACCCCAAACACAACGCTAATATTAAATAATGTTTATATTTTCTGTTTGAGAAATTTTGATTTTTCGACCATTTTTCACTCAAATCCATATTTCTCCAAGTCCAGAGCCGGCAAATAGAAATAAGTGGTGTTTTGTGCAATCCGGTGTGGACACCTTCCAACCAACCGAGTATGGGCCCCCAGCTCTCATTTTGGGGGGCCACGTCCAGGGGGTGGTCGAGTTTTACCGATCCCGTCTCTTAATCAAAGATTAGAAATCTTTAGATTTACAATTTTACGTTTTAGATTAAATTAAATCTTAGCTAGACTTGCCCAGGAAACAATGAAAATAGGAAGGAAAACACTAAATGGGAAGTTCACAAAGGAAGATTTTTTATTCGAATTTTTTATAATTCTTATCATCTCTAACCTCACTATAGTTAAAATGTAATCCCGTAAAGGATTCCGCAACAGATTTCTCGTTAATAATGGTGCCAGACACACTTCGCTATTTTTGAGCAACTTTGCAGAAAAGACTAAGGAGTGTTCAAGCGGGAGAGACTCTCTCTACTTTTCACACACTCCTTTCTGTAGGGTAGGAATCCTTCCTCCAGTAAGAGCTGACCCCTTTCTGGAGGTGTAAATTGAATAAAAGCCAACAAGCCTCTGCAGAAGCCGCAACGATCGTAGCACGGGACGTGACTGTCGAACGCCTTCATCTCAATGGCAGTACAATTCGTCTCGTGGTCCTGAAACGAATGTTTTTCTTTTTGTCAATTTTCTTTTCGTCTATATTGCAATGCAATTATTCTTCATCGGGCAATTTGGAAAGAATCTGGAGGACATCTCTAGACGGTAACACAGACGTCTCGGGATTAAAATTCAACAAAACCATCAAAACAGAATTGTTCGAAATATTTTTATACTAATCTGAACATCAACAGTTCGGCAACAGGCGAAGAGAGTGGGCAACATGAGGAACATTTAAAAAATAAAATGGTGTAAAAATTATTGAAACTTACTGCTATAAGAACGTCCCGTACATACTTCGCCAGACATTCACGGGTGCAGTTGAGAAATCTTCTGCCCACGGCGTCGAAGTCCCTATCTGAAAGTGATTACTGTACCAGGGACATGGAGGGACGCTGGTAAGATGCGAATTTCCATACGGACCTTTTCAACTTTCCAGAAAAGGCTTAGCGACGGGAGAGTGGGCCTTACTGGGCGGCAGAATATTGTGCACACTACGGGTATTGACGCGCTAGAGAGAAAGGCCCGTTAGGTTTTGGTAATCACTGCTCATATGCCAAAATGAGATCATTCAATGATGTATTCATCCTGTATTCCGTCAGGTGGGCTGGAATTGATAAAGAATAAAAAAACTCAGTCTAAAAAGTGTGTGAATACTCTAGAGCCGCTTCCGCTGCGATCCCTTTCTGGAGATCGTGTGCTGCCGCGCAAAATTCCTTCTAAACGATAGATTTAAAAGGAGAAGAAAACAAACTGTTGTTCACGAATGCATTGCATAATGGGAGTCCGTAGCCTTTCGCGTATCCATCGGAGCCACACGGAGTCATTTCGTCGAGCTTAAAGATGCACATGATCGCAAACTTAGAAAATGGTGCTAGGGTAAGAGTCCCTCTCGTTTTTAGTAAAAATTTTAACGCTGTCTATCACACCCAAAAAAGTAGCTTTGTATCGACATAGTTATAGTAGAGCTGTTTCTTTCTGGTTACTTCCAAATTATTCCACAGGTGGATTTACTCTCCAGATTTCTTTGCATTTTGTATACTAGTTTTATAACTGCTATTTTGTTGTGCAGGAATGAGCGATTACTTGAGCAAATATTTGCGCGAGTTGAGGATGGGAGAGTGGCGCGACCTGGTCAACAAAATCTGCAGTGTGTAATCATCTTTTTGTGACAATGAAAGAAACACGATTGAAATGGTAATTACATTTTAGTGTACCTGTTCGTATGCGATGCACGTAGCATTGGTTACTGCTTGACCGCTGGCGTGGGGACGTTTGCCCAGAACTGAGAGGAGGGAGAGGAGAAGGAGGAGTAGGTAGTTGACGATCATTTTCGTCAATTCTGACTCCCCCCGCCCATCCCTCCGCTTTTATTAGACGTTCCCAACACATCACAGACATCACACGTGTCCACAACCCCATAAGATATGGGGGTTCTTAACAAAATGTCTTATATATTATAAGAACTTTTGTTAAGAACCCCCATATCTTATGGGCCGTATGTAAGACCTTTTTTCTGTGTGTTGGGCAGCAAGAAACCGATGACTCGTCACACCACCACCTCCTCCGCTCCATATCGAATAGACATCAGGAAATTATAGACCTTTGATACACCAACTTCACCTGCCCTTCCGTCAACTGTGCCGAGAAGAAGGACGGACACATCCTGCACCGTCATTCCAAACCCAAGATTCCTCATTGGACTGGATCTCCTCCGAAGGTTCACGACCACTCTTCGCATCGACACCTTCCCCCGACCAAACCAAAGGAGCTGGGTGCCTGCGGTTAAGTTGAGATCAATGATGTCTCCAAGTCGATCGCATCTGTTGAAAACTTCAAGCAGCCAAAATAGTATCATTCTGCCTTCTCAAGGAAAATTTTCCCGTTAATCCGCCTTTCACAGTTTCCATGCACACTCAATGAGACATATTTCTCGTGGGAAACGGGGAAAATGTTCAAGTCGTATATTATCTTTACATTGCCTCATGTATTGCACTCAGAACGAATTTGTTGCTGTTGCTAGGAAGATCATTTATTTGAATCGTTCAGAAGTATCTCAATAGAGTTGATAAATGCAGTTTTCCGTCGAGATGAATTGTTGAAAGAGACGAATGAACAATACTCGTAAGATAACAAATGATAAACTAACACAATCAAGGCACAATTCAATACCAATACAACAGTACAAGCGATAATTTCATATAGAATTTGTAAATGCCGAAAGCTGATACAGCTCATAAGTTTGCGATGGTCTTGGGATCCGGATGGATGGTTCGGAAACAAGACTTGGGTTCCGATGTGGATCCATTTTAGGCCTTGTCGACATAATAAGAATTTCCCATATAGACGCAAGATCCACGAAGGTCAGTGACACCCTTCTGCCAGGCGAGGCACTGGCAAGTGAGGAGGTTGGCAGTGACGATCTTGAATTAAATCAATCAATATATGGCTACCGTAACCCAATAGATATCAGACTACCGTAATCTAATCAACATCAGACTACCGAAATTCAATCGATACTACTTTGATCTTAGCCTTATTACATACCTTCTGATTGTTCTTAGTGCAGGTTCTCATCTTGGAAACGAATTCCTCGTGCTGGGGCATACGAACGCCGCATCTACAATAAATCGATAAATCAATGGAAAAGTGGAGAAAATTCAAAATAATTTCTTGGAACCGTGCCAATTCTCACCCCTTGGCCTTGGTGCACTGACGCATCTTGTTGTGAATGCAGTGTCTGGTGCAGTAGAAGAAGTTCTGGAGCTTTGCGTACTTGGGCTCATGAGTCTTCCTAAAACGAATTTCGGATTATGGTAGAAGCACACCATAAAGAAATAATGTGTAGGTCACACTAACCAGAGATAGTTATCCTTGATTTCCTTCTTGGTATCAGATGCGTAGTTGAAGCCGGTAAGTGCATTCCAGTCGTTGCGCTTGATGAATTTGGTGTAGTTGGCTTGGGTGCAGCTGAAAGGCGACAATTACAACTACCTACACCACGATCGGTCTAGTCGAAATTTCAACAACCGACGTTTCCCAATAATCACACCACTCACTAGTTCTTCATTCCGCTTGAAACGCATTCTTCGGCCTCGATAATCGTAGCGTTGTTCTTAGTGAAGCACTCGAGATACGATTCCGTATTGTCACCAAAGTCCTGGAATATAATCAGTTATCGATCGATGTTACATAATACTTATCATAATACATAATACTGTTGAATTTTCAATCGTCTTTTTCATCACATTACTACCAAGATATGTTGTACCGTAATCATAATCAATCGAAAACTACCGTATACCTTAGTGTTAGCGTTGCAGGTCTCAAAGCAAGTGTTCAGTTCGGTATTTGCTTCCTTGCGGCACTCCGATGCCTCATCGCAAGAGCACATACGAACGGGTCCGGTGATTTCGGAGATGTTGGTACCGGGAACCATGGTACCATCGGGCCCGGCAGTTCCATAGACTACCGTGATTGGAGTAACAGTGGTTGTCTGAGGTACGGTAGTGGTTTCGGGTACGGTTTCGGTGGTGGCCTCATTGACCGATGCGAAGACGGGTACGATAATGGGTGCGGTAGGCGCGGTAACCTGCAATCGATAACTGAACACAATGACAGATTGACTTTACACAATTTTTACTAGAGATCTGAACCAAATTCGAATCAATAAATGTCAGTTACCGTACCTGGTGGATGACAGTGCGGGTTACGGTCTCAACGATGGTCTCGATGGTGGTGAGGGGCACGTCGGCCCCGCTCAGCGGCGTCTCATCGGCGGCATTAGGTGCCTCCGTGGCAGCAATCGGCGTCCCAATGGCTGTAATTGGCGCCACAACGGCGGACTTTGGTGTCTCGGCGGAACCCTCAATAGCGGCGGGTTCGATCTCGGCGCCGAGCAGATGAGAAGGCGCACACAGAGCCAACAGAAGAATAGGAAGAAAATGCATCTGAAATGAGAAGAATACGGTAGGAAAGGGATATAGATACGGTAGGAACAAGGAAGAATGGGAGGATGTGAGGGGTACGGTAGGAATAATGAAGAATGGTGGAAAGGTAAGACAGCAAAGAAATGAAATTAGAATAAGACAGTGGAGGAAAGCAGGAGATGGAGGGAAAGAATGATGGGTGAGTGAGGATCTGAGGATTTCCAGGCCTTTTATACCCCAAAGTGGGCGGAGTTTGCGAGTGGGCGGGTTCTCGAATCTACAAACATCAGTTGGACGCTACGTTTATTGCGTGAGAACTATGAGAACCATCTTATGCCTCGCACCTTCGCTCAGGGTTAATTCTCGCCTCTCTCACTGAGAATACAAAATGTTACGATGTAGTCTGCCCCCTGGGTGAGTTTCTTCACCTCTAACACGCATCGTAATCACGTATCGAAATAGTCCCACGAGCAGACTCCATCGAACCAACTACAGAGAATTGTTAATCAGGGTCACAAAATCACCATTTTGTAAGAAATGTTACATATTCTATGAATAAGATTTAAATATTTTTCTTTTTCCAGGAATAGTCTTTGAACCGCCTTCAATATTACGTGCCACACATATGTGTATTTTTAGTGATGAGTACTTTTCTGTTACAGAGATTCGGTTTAAGCGATTCGTTATGCAGCTCTGATCCTTTTAGTGTATCAAATAAATTGCACACATTATATACCAGTCTCCGACCTGTTTTTATACTTTTAACCGGCTAAGAATAAGTAAATATTAACTGTTTATACCAATAAATGAATAAATATTAAAAGAACAAATATGTAACCCTTTATTTAGATTCGTAAAATCGCAAAAATCAAAAACAATAAGCAGCATGCAACAAATGGTGTGGGTAAAGAAAATGTCGAACATCCAGAAAGGGGTCCAGGGCGAGGAAGTGAGTGACTCTCAGTATGCTCTCTCGATCTTGGCCCCTTCGGGATTTGATCGTGCAGTCGAATTATTTGGGATATGGTTCGCATTTTGTGATGGCCAATCGATCATTTCTTATTTTGAGTTAAGAAAATGTGATCAAGTTGAACAACCACGAGGGATGCAGCGCACAGTCGAGGATGACTTGGAACACCTGTAATTGCAATATTCAGATTATAAATAATTTTTTGAAAGTTATATAAATAAATCGATATTGACCTGTTGCAAAGCCAGATCCGAGGCGAAATCCTTGAGGCGAAAGGTGACTGCGAATCCCAATTCATTAGTAGCGAAGGCTGAAATACGAAAGATAATTTATTTATCGAATTATGCACTAACAGTGAGGTTAGACTAAAAGTGACTACTGCAAACACGAAATACGATGTCGCATGGAGCGACAAAGGATGAGATCGGCACGAACTCAGAGGCAAAACGATAGTAGTAAATTTTTTAAACTATAATGACAGTCGTGGTACGCACATGCCAGTAACATATTACTGACAATGTGCTCACCATAACTATCTTAGTTACTTAGTTACTTAGTAGATCCATCTTCAGCGGCGAAGCCGCGTGGATCACAGTTCTTCCAATTGCTTCTGTCTCGAGCGCGCGTCATCCAGTGTTGGTAGGGCGCTCGTTGGGAAGACGATCGGGTAGATCGTCCTGTACTGTAGGGCATCTTGGCATACTCCTCGATCGAGTCCCTCCATCTAGCCGGTGGTCGTCCTCGTGGACGAAACAGGTTGGGATGGGGGAATTGCTGCGTGACACGGGTAGACCATCTATCGTCGTCTCTTCGTAGCACGTGACCTGCCCATCGATGCTTCGCTCTCGTGATGTGAACTATCGGGTCCGATAGAAGAGAGATGCGGCGGATGTCGGCACATGACTGATTCTTCTTCTGCTGCATGAATAGCGTAGTTCCAATTAGCGCGCGTTCCAGGGCACGGTGGGTTCTCCGGATGAAGGAGACCGTCGTCTTCGTGAGTGGCCAGGTTTCAGCGGCGTAGCAGAGGGCGGGAAGCACGTGTGAGTCGAAGAGAGATGCGCGTAGCTTCGCATCTTGCAGCTGGGAGGTGACCTCGCGGATGTTGGTGAAGGCGCCCCACGCTGCTCGCTTTCTTCGGAGTAGCTCCGAGTCGATGGAGCCGTTGCATCGGAGCTCACGGCCGAGGTAGACGTATGCATCTGTCTCCACTAGATCGTCGCAGTGGAGTGAAACTGCAGGCCCGGTGCACCACACGTTCTTCATCAACTGGGTCTTCTTCCCAGTCCGATTCGTTCTCCTGCGTCGGCCAGCTCCGTGAGCATCGTCTGGAGAGAGACCGTGTCGGTTCCGATGAGGACGATATCGTCGGCGAATCGAAGATGAGAGAGTCGTTTCCCATCGATGAGGACTCCTTTGTGCTCCCAGTTGAGTTTCTTCATGCAATCTTCGAGCGCGGCAGTGAAGAGCTTTGGCGAAATGGTGTCTCCTTGTCGTACTCCTTTGCCGATGGGGATGCGAACAGGTCTCTTGAAGGGTCTCATCTCTGTATAGCAGTTGGTGTTGAGCTTCTCGAGGCAGTCGACGTGAGACGAATCGATCCCGGATCGCGTGAGGGCGTTGAGGACTGCGGGGATTTCGACGGAGTCGAATGCCTTGTTGTAATCCACGAAGACAAGACCGAGAGGAAGGTGGAATTCGCGGTGGTGTTCGATCAGGGTGGAGAGTGTGTGGATGTGGTCCATGCATCCGAACCGTCGACGGAAGCCTGCCTGCTCCACAGGCTGCGCTTCGTCCAATTGCCTCTCCATCCGATTCACGAGAACCTTCGTGAAGATCTTGTAAGGAATGGAGAGCAGAGCGATGGGACGGTAGTTATTGAGATCTGCTCTGTCTCTCTTCTTGTGAATGAGGATGGACGACGAGGCCTTCCACTGATCCGGGTACTTCTGCTCCGTGAGGTATCGACTATAACGTGCAGCAAGGAGTGAGTGAACTGCGGGTCCTCCGTGTCGTAGCAGATGGCCAGAGATCTTGTCGGGACCAACTGCACCGTCTTTCCTCGTCTTCTCAATGGCATGGCGGACTTCTGATGGAAGGAGCGGGAGGGGGTCGTCGGTGACCGGGGAAGGGCATCGAGGCACATGGATCTCCGATCGGAAGAGATCCGTATAGAACTCCTGCATACGATCTTCGATTCCACTTCTGCTGGTGATGGGATCCCAGTTCTGCCGAGGGCTGCGTCCATCGAAGTACGGTTCTTGCTCAGTGATTGCTTGGCCTTCTTCAGGGACTTCCTCTCTTCAGCTGCTCTGAGTAGCACTCGGGTGCGGTGCTCCTTGATGTCTCGCTTAACCATCATCCTGCACGTCCAGTCCGCCATCGTCTTCTCGAATGGTAGTCGAGTGGGGTCGTTCTTCCATTCCTTCCTTGTCCGTATCCAGTATGTAGATCTTTCTGATAAGCGAGGGAGTGGGGGAGTGGGGTGGACTTCCGCCTTCCGAGCGCACGCCTTCAGACCTATGCAGAGCAATTCGTAGTCCTTGGTGGCGTCGGGGTGGCAGTCCCATGGGTACTCCGCGATCGCTGCCTGCAGTAAGGAAGGGTCGATGGTAGGGCGCGGCCGTTGGCGGGAGGAGAACTTCCAACTCTTCTCAATCTGCGTGTCCAGACGAATGCGGGCTCGGAGTAGACGGTGATCGGAAGGGTAGGAGAAGCCGGGTACTGTAGAGACATCTTGGTGCATCCATCTTCTATTCACAAGAATGTGGTCGATCTCTGTGCGAGTCCTCTCTCCAGGGGACTCCCACGTCCATCTACTACTCGACTTCTTTTGAAAGAAGGAGTTAGAATGGAACGTGCGAGTGAGGGAAAGAAAGTCACGCAATAAATCGTCTGGATCGCCCGTCTTCTCATGATGATACGGCCCTGTCCGGTAGTCGCCCTCCCGTCTCTCTCCGACTCGAGTGTTGAGATCACCGGCTATGATCCTGTAGAAGTGTTTCTTCTGTTCCGTGTAGAGGGTGGCGAGGTCATCGAAGAATGCCTGCCGCTCCTCGATCGGGGCAGAGGAAATGGGACCATAGGCTGTGATGATGGAAATGGTCGATCTCCCAATACGGAGATGAAGAACGCCGAGGCGAGGGGAGAGGATGGAACAGGAATGGATGGAGGGGACAAGGCGGGGGTGAATGAGGAATCCGACTCCTCCTTGATTCTTCCCGGTGACTTTTGGCCCAAAGATGAGCTTGGCTCCGCAGGCAAGGGTGGTCTCGTTGAGTGTCTTCGCTTTTGTCTCCTGGATGCATATAACATCGTATCGAATTCCTCGGATGGCCTCTTCGAAGATCGCCTGGTTCTCATGGGAGGCGAGCGTGCGCGCATTAAAAGTGCAGATGCGCAGGTCGTTGTCATGTCGTGTCGGGGGGTATGGTAGATGTCCTGTATGCTCCGTGATTGGATGGCCCTGCTCCCTTTGCTCAGTCCGACATCGGAGACTGGCAGGGAGGGGGCGCGGAGGACTTGGGCGCGAATGAAGAACTGTCGTAGCTTGAGGGGTGCTCTAGATACCCTCCCTGCTCCGAGCTGGGGGTTCTGGAGGGCCGCCTACACATGGGGCCATAACTATCACGTACTATCATTTCTTTGTGTACGGTTAATGATGAAAAACAAAAGAAATGATCCAGTGTATTATGACTCTCTATAAGGAACAGTTGGGGGAGGTGGCCTTACAACGTACCTTGGCAGAATCCGCACTCTTTGTAGCACGGGACGTGACTGCTGAACGCCATGATTTTGATGGCAGTGCAATTCGTCACATTACTCTGCAACGGATCTTCATGTTTCGGTGGTATTCAGTGGGCAGACAGTAGAGCGCGAAATCTCTGATTCAGAAATCCTCGTGGAATCCTAGTAGGATAATCGAGGGGCGGGGCCAGGCCATTTTCCTAGTAGGATTCCAGTAGGATTCCACTAGGAAAAGCATTTCAGATATTTAGGGTGCTACTAGGATTCCACTAGGATTTCTGAACCAGAGTATATGTGAGACCACGGTCTCTCCATTTCGCATATTATCTCATCTATTGAACGGCAAAGAGTGTCTATGTAGAAAGAAAAGGCCGTGGTCTCATATTTTGCACTCTACCAGACAGGCTAGGACTATCCTTTATCCACAACTTATATCTGAGAGGGCAAGGGGTTGGGGGCAGGGATAAGATGTCTATCGGCTTCCGCCTTAATTCTTGATTAATATTACAATTCAATAATAATTCTTTATCGTGTAATTTGGAAGGAAAACAATTCAAATGACGCATATCCATGAACATCAAAATGCTCGAAAAAATGTCAACTTTCGATATTTATGTATCGTACGCCAATAACACTCTGTGCAAAGGTGTGACACTGTGTGGCACAGTGTGGCACTTTTTGGCACTTTTTAGCACTTTCTGATTTTCACCTCGAAAGAAGCTAATTTTGTGGCATATCTTGTTATAAACCGTTTCCTATCTAAATTTCCTCTAACATAGCACAAAGAATCAGAATTAACAAATTGAAATAAATAATTTCGAATGGTTCAACTGCCAAGGTCGAAAAATAAAATCAGTTGTCAATCGCTCCTGCTTCAAGCGCTGATTACGGTGTTTGACGCGATTGAGCGTGATTGACAACTGATTTTATTTTTCGACCTTGGCAGTTGAACCATTCGAAATTAATTATTTTTATTCATTAATTTTAATTCTTTGTGCTATGTTAGAGGAAAGTTAGATAGGAAACGGTTTATAACAAGATATATGACGGGTGCAACTAAAATTTGCACCACAACTTCGAAAAAGCATCTTTTTCTTTCATTAATGGATGAAATCAAGAGCTATAGATTGCGAAATTTCTGTCTTAATATTCGCCAATATTGCAATGTATATATTCGGCGGATAAGGAAATCTCCATCTCCCTAATCATTGCTGGTGGTTTGTTTGAAATCGCCATTCTGACAGGCTTTTGTAATGGCTCGCCCGGCAAACCATTCTGACAACTTGTCAGAATGGCGAATTGGACTGATCATTTTAGGAAGAGGCCGAACCATTCTGACAAGTTGTAATGGCGTACCGCCTAATTATTCCCCATTCATTTTTGATAATGTGTCAGAACGGTCATTTATGAGCGCTTTTTTGTATTGATGGCATTATGTTGTGTATTATGTTTATTAAGTATGAGTTGCTCGGAGCGATAATTTCCACATCAGTTCACAGATCCAGAAAGGGGTCAGAAACAAAAGAATGTGTAAAAGAGGGAGAACCTCTTTCTTCTACTCACTCTCCTGCCCATGACTCCTTTCCGGAAATATGACGGCAAAATGGAATCATGCGCCTCCGCATTCTTCGTTTTAAGTAGTTGAAGACGACCAATGTCGAATCCATCGTTCACATCGACCAGCTCACACACCCTCACATCGATGAAATGAAGTGAGATAGAGAGATCGCTCGTTCAAATCTTAGTCAAATCTGGTCATCCCCTTTGTTTTTCGCTTCATTTTAATTCATTCTCACAGATTCTTCCCTTCGCAGTTGGTCGGTGCTTATTTCACTTTTTCTTCACGCTCATTGACTATCATTATTTTTGTCAATATTTAGCCACTTTTCCAGAAAGGAGAAACCGGATCAAGCGGATTCTCACTATCAAGGATGACGATGACCGATACGCAGTCTATTATGTTTAGAGTACGAGAAATTCACTGGAATTTAGCTATCAAGAAGAAGATTTTATAAATATCCACTACCTCAATTTATCTATGATTCCCGTCAAATAAAAGCTCACTGTGTTGCACATATCCCACAATCAATGTCGATATAAATTCTAAATAAAAAGAATAGATTGTTGCACAAAAATATAACGAACAGGCCATTCTGACAACTTGTCAGAATGGTTTGGCCGTCCAACCATTCTGACAAATTGTCAGAATGGTTGTTCCGAATAACCATTTTGACAATGTACCAGTATGGTTTTTAAGGGGAAATCGAGGGAAACAGTGGTGACGCATGTTATACAACCAAATAGTAGACAAAAGTAAGTAGTTCCCAAGTATGTAGTTCAAATAAGTAAGTTGAAATTCCTTTAACATTGCTTTTCGCTGTGCGAACCAAGCTTCCGAAAACTTGGAATGGTACCCTACTTTTTAGGTAACTATGGTGCAAATTTTAGTTGCACCCGTCATATATGCCACAAAATTCGCTTCTTTCGAGGTGAAAATCAGAAAGTGCTAAAAAGTGCCAAAAAAGTGCCACACTGTGCCACACAGTGCCACACCTTTGTACAGAGTGTTATTGGCGTACGATATCTTGTTTTGCCCCTAGTATCTGGAGACATTTTGCTGATTTCGCTCTAATAAATACGCTCATATCACTTGCCTTCCTTCTAATTTTCATTCCCTAAGTGTATTATGGATGTAAGGTTTTGCAATCGAATAATTTATAGCTAAGCGGTATTACTATTATGCCACAATGAGGAATATACGAAAAAGAACGCTACCTTTTCTACCACTGGGACAACCGATCTACAGTAGCGCCGGAAAGTATTTGCGCGTTTTTTCAAGTTGGTGTAACTTTTGGATCAGAAGAGGAATCTAGTTGAAATTTTAATTGAAGGTAGGGAATCTATCAAGGAACACGCTGCGTATACTGAGATGTCGTGTTGGATCCGCAAAATTGCATAGTGATGACGCAACCGAACAACACTTACTTAAAACAATTATATTCCCTGGGAAAAAATCTCCAACCCACAAACTTTAGGAGCATGGAGACATTCAGATAGGCTTCCCAGAAAAAAGTATCAAGTTGCTGCGATTTTTTTCCTTTGCAGCAGCCCTGCTGCAATATTAAGGCTGCAAACTCATAACTCGGCTCCCAGATGTGCTAGAGACCCGTTCTAGTGCTCAAAGTGACCCTTTTGGTGAGCCCAGACATCTCTGAAAGTTTGGTGAAGATTGCTCATCATTTGCCCTCAGGGCACAAAAAAGTCACTTTTTCGCATACACTGAAAAAGTGACTTTTTTGTGGTTTCGGAAGAGGGAGAGATTGGTGAGAGGGAGGGGCGGGGCGAGCGCATGCAAAGAGAGAACGGGCATTTCTGAAACCAGAGCGCGCCAGGGATCCGATCGCAGCATGCGGGAAAAAAATGCTGCTACTGCTAAAAGTTGGGCATCGATTCTTGGATGGTTTCGGGTCGTTCCTACACAGGAACCATATTTTTAGCTTATTGACTCTTTAGATGTGCACGGCCAAAGTCAGTGTATGCGAAAAAGTTTTTTGTGCCCTGAGGGCAAATGATGAGCAATCTTTACCAAACTTTCAGAGATGTCTGGGCTCACCAAAAGAATCATTTTGAGCACTAGAACGGGTCTCTAGCACATCTGGGAGCCGAGTTATGAGTTTGCAGCCTTGATATTGCAGCAAGGCTGCTGCAAAGGAGAAAAGTCGCAGCAACTTGGAACTTTTTTTGTTCGGTTGCGTAATCGCTATGCAATTTTGCGGATCCAACACGACATCTCAGTATACGCAGCGTGTTCCTTGATAGATTCCCTACCTTCACTGAAAATTCCAACTAGATTCCTCTTCTGATCCAAAAGTTACACCAACTTGAAAAAAACGCGCAAATACTTTCCGGCGCTACTGTAGCTAGTAGAATGCGAAATGTGAGACAACGGTCTCCTCATTCCACACACTCACTCACCCATCGACCGGTGTAGGGAAATGTTCGAAATGAAGATACCGTGGTCTCACATTTCGCACTCTATTAGATAGGATATCTTCATTTTGCGCACTTTCTCGTTGCCCGATCAACGAAAGAATAAAAAATGTTTGATAAAAAGTGATATAAAAGTGGAAACTCACTGGTATGAGAACGTCTCTTACGTAATTCGCCAGACATTCTCTTGAGCAGTTCAGGAACCTTTTCCCGACGGTGTTGAACAAATTATCTGCAACACGTTTTGTTCCAGGGAAATAGGAAATATTACAATATTAAAATGATACGCTCATCGCATGGACTACTGGTGTGTGCAGTCTCTTTCTATACCTCTGAGTGCCTGTCACTTTGCCATGCACTCTCGCCCATCATTTCTGCTTCAAGCATGGATTAGCATCGGAACGCTTTGTTATTTTCGACGATCGTTTGTGTATTTGTAATAGGCTGCAATTCGTTTACCGACTTGCTCCATCGAGCTTCGTAGTTTTCTACTGTAAAATCGACCGTCATAAAACACATTTGCCTTATCCTTTTTTAATAGTAAATGCCCAGCAGTCCCTCCTGAAAGGGGTTATTAACAAGGGAAAGAGAGATAGAGAGAAAGTGTGTGTGTGTGTGTGTGTGTGTGTGTGTGTGTGTGTGTGTGTGCGCGCGCGCGTGTGTGTATGTGTTTGTAAAACGCGAGAGACATCTTTGCTGCCAACTTTTTCCGCAGATTCTGGAGAATGCGATTACGAGTGCTCTTTTGCACTTCCGATTCCGTTGTAAAGGCAGATATGAGGCTGTTCGCGTAAGAATCAATAAAAACGATGTACACTGAAAATGAAATGTATGCTCAAAATTAGGGAACTTACGTTTTCGAGGGTGCTGATCATCATGGTGCCAATCATTTTCAATTTTACTCATCGGCTGAAGCGTACTGTAACTACCGTTTTTGAGGTTACATGGCCATATCTCACGAACCTGTAAGCGGTTTTGCATGAAAAAAAATTTCTAGGGGTGTTTTCACTCGCTCATAACGACGTGATATTCAAATTAAATAAATGTTATACGCGCCGAATTTCGAAAAAGTCTATTGGAATACCTTCAGTTAGTATCGTGATTAACATGAATAGAAAGATGCGCCATGTTCTCAGCTTTCAGAATCGTATGCTACATGCATAGTTCAGAGGTACCGTTTTCTTTTTTTTACCACTTCATCACCATTTTAGTCGCCCATTTCTCCATTTATTGACCACACCATTGGACGCACAATGAGAATGAGAATGCGATATTCCAGACTGACAATAGAAAATTTCATTTTGCGATGTCATTTCTATTCAAGAGCCAATAATTGCGGTCAAATAACGGAGAAATGGGCGACTAAAATGGTCATGAAGAGGTAAAACGGTACCTCTGAACTAGCGGGGTTGTGTTGAGGTTAAATGCACTACGCTCTATGTGTACACTACGCTCTATGCATAGATAGTTCTCTGTGCGGGTTCGGTCCAGGGGGAGCTCAGTAAATGGCTCCAGGTTCGGTCCAGGGAGAACGCGGTAGATTGGTTTAGGTTTGGTCCAGGGGGAGCGTGACATCCTACTTCTGATTCGGTCCAGGGGGAGTTCGATAGTCGACTCCAAGTTAGGTTCAGGGGGAGCTTGGTAGCCGACTCCAGGTTCGGTCCGGGGCTGAACCTTTTTTTATTGCAAAACATTTTTCCTGTGACCCCCGAGATTCCCCGATGTGTTTGGAAAACATTCGAAAATTTCGAATTTTCAAGTTGAAACGAGTTCGAACATGTTCAGACACTTTTCGGACATCGTAAATCACTTTTCCGGTGAGCCCCTACGCTCACCGGTGCGTTTGGAGAAAGTTCGAAAATATCGATTTTTCAAGTTGAAACGAGTTCGAACATGTTCAGACACGTTTCCGACTTCGTAAATAACTTTTCCTGTGATCCCCTACGCTCTCTGAATGATTGTGAAACTTTTCGAAATTTTCGACTTTTTCACGTTAGAACGTGTTAGAACACGTTCAGACACGTTTCTCACATCACAAAACACTTTTCCTGTGAACCCCGACACTCACCGGTGCGTTTGGAGAAAGTTCGAAAATATCGATTTTTCAAGTTAAAACTCGGCAAAACTAGTGAAAACAAGTTTCACGATACTTGAAAACGTGCCAGGAGCACTTGCGGCATTTGCGAAAAATGCGGCAAAAGGTTTGCCCGCGGCGGGGGTCGAACCTGCGTCGGTCGGATTTGAATATCAGGCGCTATAACCACTTGGCCATGGATTTGGTGATTTAAGTTTTGTAAAATTTTAAAGCAATTCTGGTCAGTTATCATATGCAAAAGGTTCTGAGAAGATAGAACGAATTTGAAGCGAAATATAAGGAAAACTAGCAGGGTGTGTTGAGGTTAAACTACGTTATGGTAGGTGCGCACTACGTTTTCAAAGTATGGTTCAGGGGGGCGTTCAGTTGCAGGGCACAGTTCGGTCCAGGGGGAGCTTTGCAGCCGACTCCAGGCTCGGTCCAGGGGGGAGCTCGATAGCCGGCCCCAGGTGACATTGAAGCTCGACTTATGTTGGGGAGTGTTTATCGCTACAAAGAGTACTGGCTTATTCCGTTGCCAAATGTCGTGAGGCTGAGAGCGATCGAAAAAAGTTGCCACTACGTCACTTCGTGGCTCCGTGGCAACTTTTTTCGATCGCTCTCAGCCTCACGAGCCTTTCACAACGGAAACGCAGGATACAGTGCGTTCAGAACTTTTAGAGCAATTTCGGAAACGTTTTCTATGATCCCCTACGCTCTCTGAATCATTTTGGAACTTTTTGAAATTTTCGATTTTTCACGTTAGAACGTGTTAGAACACGTTCAGACACGTTTCTGATATCGCAAAACACTTTTCCTGTGATCCCCTACGCTCTGTGAATCATTTCGGAACTTTTTGAAATTTTCGATTTTTTCACGTTAGAACGTGTTAGAACACGTTCAGACACGTTTCTGACATCGCAAAACACTTTTCCTGTGATCCCCTACGCTCTGTGAATCATTTCGGAACTTTTTGAAATTTTCGATTTTTTCACGTTAGAACGTGTTAGAACACGTTCAAACACGTTTCTGACATAGCAAAATACTTTTCCTATGATCCCCGACACTCCCTTCACCATTTGGGAAAATATCGAAAATTTCGATTTTTCACGTTAAAACTCGGCAAAACAGGTGAAAACGTGTTTCACGGTACTCAAAACCGTGTTAGAGCAGTTTCTGGCACTTGCGAAAAATGCGGCAAAAGGTTTGCCCGCGGCGGGGATCGAACCTTGGGGTCTCGGATTCAAAGTTTGGCTCGTAACCCACTTGGCTATGGATTTCGTTAATTAAATTTTGTAAAATTTGAAAGGTATTCTGGTCGGGAATCATATGCAAAAGGAATTGGGAAGATGAAATATAAGGAAAATGCGAAAAACGTGACCGCCGGACACACAGACACAGAGACAGACAGACAGACGTTCTGAAATAATAGTCTTTAGTAATGAGAAAAAAGTGTGACCGGACGGAAGGAAAAAATAAAAACGGACAAACAAACAAACAGACAGACAGACGTTAGCATTTTCTAATATATAGTAACTATGCATGTAGCATACGATTCTGAAAGCTGAGAACATGGCGCATCTTTCTATTCATGTTAATCACGATACTAACTGAAGGTATTCCAAAAGACTTTTTCGAAATTCGGCGCGTATAACATTTATTTAATTTGAATATCACATCGTTATGAGCGAGTGAAAACACCCCTAGAGAACTTTTTTCATGCAAAACCGATTACAGGTTCGTGAGATATGGCGATGTAGCCTCAAAAACGGTAGTTACAGTACGCTTCAGCCGATGAGTAAAATGAAAAATGATTGGCACCATGATGATCAGCACCCTCGAAAACGCCAGTTTCTTTGCTTTCCAGAAAGTCGATGTACGAGGTCCTTCAGTCAAGTTGTTGATCCTTACGCAAACAGCCTCATATCACAAAATCACAACCGCCCATCCGAAACAATAACACGTGTCGTTGCTAATCCGTGCTAAACGCAGATATGATAAGCCTCATAGCTCCAAACCTACAGAAAAGGGTCAGGACGAGAGTGGGGAAAAGTGAGAGAGTCCCTACCGATTTCACACGCTCTCTCACTTCAAACCCCTTTATGTAAGGTTGGCCGGCCTGTGGAATGATGTGAAGCGAGACTACTTGACTGATAAAGAGATACGCCGAGGTACATAAAGAGAGTACGTACACCAGTAGTCCATGAGCGTATCATTTTAAAATTGAAATGTTCAACAACGTACTGTTATTGACGAATGCATTGCACAGCGGAAGTCCATAGCCAAGCGCGTATCCAGTATCGTTACACGGCTTGTCGTCTTCCAGCTGCAAAGAGGGAGATAAGTCGAAGACTCCATAAGTCTAAGCCGGCTAGCGACGACTTCGACGTCTAATAGGCGCAAGGGAGCGAGGCATTGGGAGAAAGTCAAAAAGCCAGCCAGCCAAAAAATCAACAGTTGTAAATGTATTTCTCATATTTTACTTATTTTTGGGAGAAGTAATCAAACATAAGTTCGTGATATGTCGATACGGAGACAATGTTAGAGAGTGTGCGCAAATGAGAGGACTATTAAGAAAAAATAAAGAAAACAATAAAAAGTCATACATCGTCCAGTCATTTACCATTGCACTACATCGGGTGATTTTGACTAGGATTGAATGCAACCTCATGCAAAAGTCCGCACGAGTGCGTTGGAATTCGCTTAGTTTTTGATACAAATAACGTGCCATAGTGTAAGGCATCTCCGTTTGTCATCTTTCGCCACACTGCGTGTGGAGTGGCAAATATTTTCAAAGGCTCCGGTTCCCCCTCTTTTGAACTGGCTTGGACGTGAAATGGAATGCCCTGTGCGAGCAGGATATCGCATACGTTAGTTTTCTACTTAATCCGAGATACTCAGAGTGCGAACTTCTCGACATCTAGATAGTCCATCTCTCTTTTATTCAAGGTTCCCTCTACTCTCTCAAATGCATGTACTGAGTATTCTAGATATTGGCAAGTAAGAGAGTTCGCGGACTGTGTATGCAGCTGTTCAAGGGGTACTGTCCATTTATGTGAAGAATCCAGAATTTTTTGCATTTTTTATACCCCTCGTATATTTTTATGTACAGTAAGAGGCGACTATTTGAGCAAATATTTGCGCGTTCAAGGGGAAAGAATGGATAACAAAAAAGTGTGTAATCACGATAACCGCGAACAAAATCGAAATTTTTTATATATGTTTTAATCATTTTAGAATACCTGTTGGTATACGGCGCACGTGGCATTACTGACTGGCGGCCCGCCGGGCGTGGGGAAGAGGGACTGGAGGAGGAGGAGAAGGTAGTTGAAGATCATTTTCGTCAATTCTGATTCCCCCCGCCCATCCCGCCGCTTTTATGAGAAGGTGCCAACACAGACACATGTGTCCACAACACCCCCACTCTCTGCCACCCGCTGACTCTAGCATTGTGAGAATAACGAAATAGCACATGTGTGGCAAGAGGGATGGCCAGCGAAAACGTGATCTTTGCTGTGGATCAGATTTTAGCAATTCCAACTAGTTCTGGCACGAGTTGCCACTGATGTTTAGAGTATTTTCGATCGGAGATTAGGCAAATGTCAGAATACCAGCTGATTTTCCCACGCGATTTTCATGCGTAAAACAGGGCAGGAATCAACCCCGATTTTGTTCTGGCATGGGGCCAAAAAGGTTTAAGATCATCATCAATTCCACCACCAACTGAATTCTGGCTCAATGCAAATTGACGCAGACAGTCAGAGAATGGGATTCCGATCTTGTCGAGTCGTTGTTAGATATATCTACGAGGGGTACAGGGAACCCATCTTTGCCCAGCCTTGCTGGAGCTCCACGGTCGCAACCTTGTATCTCTTTTCTTAGACAAGCCAGCAACTCTTTTTTTAAGAACCAAACAAGTATCGTATGGATCACTAACGATCTTGGGAATATGAAATATATAACTCAATAATGTCGTGGCTGTGCGAACAAGAAGTACCTCAAACTTTGGTAAAAAAAAGGGTAAAGGCATCCCCTTATCTAGGGTCCAAGTCCTGAGGGAGTCACTGCTAAGGCCAGCGCATAATAGGCCAGTTCAATCCGGAGGGCCCAATCTCTTCTTCGGATCAAGTGAAGAATAAGTCTTACCTTTACCTAAAAAGGTAAAGGTAAGACTTCTTCTTCAAACTTGGGTAATTAAACCAAATCCTTTTATCTTCACGGTAACAGAAGAGCGACACAACAAATAACAAGCATAAAGCCATGATCGGCCAGGGACAACACATTTTGCACTTCAAGAAAGGGAACAAGGGCGAGAGGACTTGTGGAAGTGCGAGAGTCCCAGAATACAGACTCTCTCGATTCGGTCCCATTTCTGAATAATAATATTTTTATGCGTATTACACGTAACAACACGGTAACAAAATAAAAATTTGTGATACAAGAACATTATAGGAAAATTTTGAAAGTGCTGTCGAATAATTAGGGATATGGTTTAGTTGTATGATGAGCAATCCGTTGTTTCTTATTTTGAATGCAAATATTGGTCTTCTATCCGAGTAGCCATGTTGAGGGATGGAGTAGGCAATAAAGGGCCACTTGCTGCACCTGTAATTTAACAATTGTTAAAGCAAAATGTTTTCTAAACTAATTTTAAAATGAACTGGACATTCACCAAAGGCAACACAGGGCGCAAATATTTGCCAGGAAAACGGTTTTCCAAAGTTTCGTTTTGAAAATGTGTTTCCATCCTCTTCTCTCCGCACACTCCCTCGTTTCGGTCAGCGGACCAGGGAAGGAAGAGTGTGGAAACCCGATTTCCAAGAAACGAAACTTTGGAAAACCGTTCACTTAGCACCTTTGCGCTCTGTGAAGTCAACCTTCCGGCAATCGGCTGCGGAGGGTTTTCTCTCTCTTTTGCACACACTCCCTTCCTGACCCCTTTCTGGAGGTTGTGGAGGTACCTGTTGGAGGGCAATGGTCGAGAAGAAATCTGAGAGCCGGAAGGTAGCCGCGAATCCCACCTCGTTAGTCAAGGCTGCTGAAATATAATAAACGGGTAATCATAGTTATCACACCCCGTTCAATTGTGATATCCCTTTGCTATTTGATTTCGTTTCGCATTTTAAGTTCACCTATTACACTGAAAACGTGTAAATAAATCCTTGATCGAATAATCCTATTCGCGAATCGGATTATTCGATCTAACAACACTACTCCGCAGGCAACAAACCTCTACAGAATCCGCATGTTTTGTAGCACGGGACGTGACTGCTGTACGCCATGATTTCGATGGCTGTGCAGTTGGTGATATGGTCCTGCAAGGAATCCACTAGAGTGCGACATGTGAGACCCCTCGATCTCTTTATTTCCACGTTCTCTCATCCACCGACCGGTGAAGAGACTGTGTGAAATGTGGGGAGTGTGGTCTCATATTTCGCAATCTAGAATCCACGTCGTTAAAAATCTGCGGAACGGGATCGGAACCCATCACAGCCGGTAAACCCTGTAGAAAGGTGTTTGATGTGTGAGAGAGATAGTGAAATCGATATTTTTGTACATTCTATCGCCCGACTCTTTGTTTGAAAGCATATGGAAAGAGTCAATCGCGCATGCAACCATTTTTCTCAATCAATTGCATAAGATGAAAAAACTCACTGCAATAATGACGTTCCTCACATAATTCGCCAGACATTCTCTTGAGCAGTTGAGAAACTTCTGTCCCACCGCGTCGAACAACCCATCTGCGAATAGTGTTTTTTTGCTTTTGTTTCACGAATCAAAAAGGTCATAAGCAGGCGATTTTCACAGCACTCAATTTCAAACCTCCAGAAAGTGGAAGAGGGTGGGGATTGGGTGGAGAACTTTCACAGGGCAATGAGATTATGTAAAAGGTTTATGCAAGAGATAGCATAGATTAGAGTTTAGTGATCACTAGTCAAATGTAATTTATGATATACTTCTATCACTATGACATCAGTTCAGAGCCCATGGGACTTTCCAGTGTGGGGCTATAGCAAGAGGGTTTAATGCTGCGTAGTCCATCATCCCTCATTTTGAGGGGTCAATTTGCGGCCGCAAAGCACTAAACAGTCGAAAAAATTGAGGAGTCAAATTAAAATTCTCAAAATGAAGGATGATGGACGATGAATGCGTCATAAGGTATATTTCGCTCTGTGCCCAATCCATACACAGAGCGAAATCCTCAATGCGACTCGCTACTGAAATGAAAGTTGGGCCAATTTATAAATTAGCAGGATTTCTCTTAGCCTTCCCTAGACGAGTGTTGCCAAGCTGATTCGGTAGCACTGAATAAACAATAGGCAAACTTACTGTTATTAACGAATGCATTGCATAGTGGGAGTCCGTAGGCTTCCGCGTATCCCTTTGGTCCACAATCCACCATATCGTGGAGCTGAAAGAAGAAATATGGTATCAGGTAGGTTTAGGAGGTATAGCGGTACAGGTAGGAAAGGAAGAAAGATCAGATCAGGTATGAAGAAATATCAGAAACGAAATTTATCAATTTTCTAATTCTTTCGCCACACTATATGCGATATTGGTGGAACACAGATGAACCGTGTCGTATTCTTCTCCTTCACACCCACCTCATGTGCCACATCATTCCACAGTCCGGTCACCCATCCAGAAAGGCCTTTGGAGTGAGAGAGCGTGTGAAATCGAGAGGGACTCTCTCACTTTTGCATACTCTCTCTTCCTAACCCTGGTCTGTAGGTTTGGAATCATGTGGTGCGGGTGTGGAGGAGAAGTTGCACTTCTACACATCCCTATTGTCTAAGCATTGCGCAACTCCACCCTTTCAACTTTTGTGTACGAGCCTTTGCTTGAACAAATATTTGTCCGAACGTGGTACAACGTGGCTCATGTGCAATAATCTATACCTAAATGGCGATATGGACGAGTACAACAAAATAAATTAAATTGTATTATACGAACCTGTTCGTATACGATGCACGTAGCATTCGAAACTGTTTGGCCGCTGGTGAGGGAGGCGAGGGACAGGAGAGAGAGCAGGAGCAGTATGTAGTTGACGATCATCTTCGTTAATTCTGCCTTCTACCCTCTACCCTCGGTCTTTTATTGTGACCACTGGGAGCACGCCGTCTCTCCTCGCTCCTCGCGAGTAATGATTAAACTCTCCTCATTCTACATGCTCTCTCGTCGATCAGACAGTGCGAGAGAGCATGCAGAATTGAGAGAGTCAGACCATTTCTCCTCCTCGCCCTCGCTCGTCGACAGATCAGGCAAATCGCATGGGGGTGTGACACAGTGATCAGGGCTGGGCCAAAATTTCCCGCACTCCTGATTTCGCAAGCTCTCTCGCCGGTTAGAGAGCACGAGAGAGCTTGCGAAATCTAGAGCGATGTAACATTTTTGCCCTGTTTTGATAGTGATCTATGATGCTGCTGGTCACAATCCGCTTCTGGGGCACTACACGAGCGCGAATATGATTTCTCCCGTGTGCTTCGAGTATTTTCGAAAAGGATTATGCAAATTTCACGATACATCTGTTGATTTTTGTGTTTCCGATCTATAGTTTTCATGCGTAAAACAGGGCAGGAGTCAACCATGAGTACGGTCAATGGTCTTTCCGTTTCTCGGTCAGGGTGAAGTACACTCAAATTTGCATATCCTCTAGTACTCGCTTTGTCATCTTTCTCTTCATCTTTCGATATATTTCATAGTGTACTTATTATCCGTTGTCGAGTTCGACCCCGCCCATGCTCACCAAGCCCTCCATCAACCTCGGTGGTGGTAAAATTGGTAGCAACTTTGATTGCGGAAGGTAACGTTCTCCAGAAGCCTGGACAGGAAGAGATGCGTAGGCCTCAATAGCAAACCGGCCTTACCGCTGAGCCCCGGCAGAGTAGTAGCGTGTCGACGCAAAATCCTCTAGATTCCTGTTCAATTTTACCTTTACCTATCCGTTGTAAGATGTGCTTGATAGATACATGGTGGGGGAAAGCATTCCACCGGCTTTCCAAACTTCTAGGGAGCTATCGTGAGAGAAGGTGCAATGGAAAAGGACTCTTTCAGTTTTACACACTCTCTCCCCTCCCCCTTCCTGGAGATTTAAAATAATATGTGGGTTCCGGCTAGAGCCGTTGAGTTTATACGATTCGAGCGTTAAACGATTCGTTGGATTACGCGTTTTGTTTGATAGAGTTTGTAGAGTATCGTTATTATCCGTTGTAAGATGTGCTTGAGAGATAAATGGTGGGGGTGAATTGAATGTGTTGTCCACAATACAAAGGAGCCTTCCATAGAGCACTTCCGGTAGTGCAATTGGGCGTGAAGAAGTGAATGAAAAGGGGGAAGAGGTGGGGAAGTCGAGAAAGAGGAACACTCGAAGTCGTCTGGTCAACATGGACTTGCTTCTTTTTACTATTGCGTCGATTGTTAGAGTAACGATAGAAGAGGAACTGATCTGCCATTATTGCACACATAGCAGAAAGACTAAAGTGAGCTATTTCCCCTAATTCCCTTTTCAGAATTCACTCATTTCTAGACAAATCTCAGCATGTTTTTGTGATTTACTGCATTTTCTCAATCTGATTTTTCATCCAGTCAAAATGTATTCGTTTATTCAGGATGTGAACGAAGGGGAGAATCAAAATTCGGATTGCATGAACAAATTGAAGTTTGGATCGAGAGAAGAATTGAGAAGATTATGCACGCCATTGGAAGAATATTGTGCGGTGAGATAGATAATCAATTAATCAATCAAAGATGACATTCATAAATGCCATAGGATTCTACAATCATCAGCGGGGGAAAGAAAGAAATCGGGAACTTGATTGGAAAAATAGGAATAATTGGGAAAAGTATCGATATTTCTGTACAGGAATCGTATGTATCTATCGAATTTCAGTCTACAGTAACCAATCTCAATGGTTTCTTTGTTCTAGTCGAAAGAGGATGTGCGGAGGAATGCATTCCTGGTAGGTCAACAAACGAAAAGAAATGATACACACATTATTTCAAATGATCAATCAAATAATAAACAAATTTCTCCGGCTTCACTGCAAAAGTCTAAATTGAAACGATCTGGGATTCAGAAGTAGAGAAAAGTGTTGAAAAAAGAAATGCATCCTTTCCATAGTTTGATGAATAGCTTTACACCAGAGAACATATCGATATTCTACAGTAATCCACTTTACCGTAATTGCAGGTTGCGAATCTCGAGGCTACGGTTTATTCTGACAAGAGTGCACTCGATGTTGCAATTCCTCTCTGTGTAATGAGTGGGATGGAAGAGAATATTATAGACCCAATGGAGGGAGAAGAGAACAAATTATTGTAGGATTGATACTAACGAGTTTATGGATAAAGTAGATTCTTGGCCCATTGGCAGGTTACTGTATTATTCAAAATGTAATATTGAGCGAAAACAATCTTGCTCAGAGATGACATTGCCCGGTCTATTTCGTTATAATGGTGAGAACAGTGTCACCAAATATTCATTTAGTCATAAAACCCGAGAAGACAGGTTGGTCTAGTGGAGAGTCTGCCTCCCCGCAATCTCGAATAGATTTACTGTTCGCACCAAACAGAGTATTTCGTGAACACTTTACAATGTTGTGCAATAGTTCTCATTCCAACTCAAGCTATTTATCATCATTCGATGGTATGAATTAGGTTGCTTTGAGGGGAAGAATCACTTCTCCCTGCTGGGCTCCTGCAGCGAAAGGAGCCTTGGGATCCGTCTCCTCGGCCGGAACCTCCGCCCACTGAACCACCAGCTTGTCCTGAATGCGGTAGATGGGTACGGTGAGGATACTGTAATAACAGGGAGGGAGTGTGGCAGGTCAGAGGATAAGGTAGAATGGGGATTCTGCAAACACAGGGTAGGAGTACGGTTGGGAAGGGTACGGTAGGGTACAGTAGCATGGGCATAATGTACTCACAAGGCAGGAGTACGGTAGGAAATGATAGGTAGGTTAGAGGTATGGTAGGGCAGGGGTACTGTAATCAGAGGGTTGGAGGTACTGTAGTGAAGCAGATACTGGAATCACAGGATAGGGGTACGGTTGGGAAAGGTACGGTAGGCCAGAGATTACAGCAAAATGAGCATACTGCGATGGAAATGTGGGGTTACGGTAGGAGCGACACAAGGTTACGGTAACCGGAAGGGGTAGGATACGGTACCTCCTTTGGCTGTCCGGGGAGTCTCATGATCTCAAGAGGAGAATCGGCCTTGACTTCGATGAATCCAAAGACGGGCTTGACACGATAGCACTCGTTGTTCGATGTTTTCACCTGAATCAGGAGGGATTACGGTAGATAGTCAGTTATCGATCAGTCATCAGGGTACTGTACTCACCTTGAATGCGATCTTGGATTCGAAAGCAGAGACGATCTTGACCGTAATCGTGGCTCCGGCGGCGGGAACCGAGACCTCAGCGGGATCGATATTCAGTGACATTTCTGAAATGAGATACGGTAATTGAGGTACCAGAGGGAAGGGTACCCTTCGGAGTGAGGTTCGGGTATCCTAAAACGGGGGAAAAGGGAAGAGCGAACCTCAAGTCGACCACTGGCGAGCGCTGCGAAAGCTGTGAATGAATGGAGAAGCGAAGAGAAAAGGAGGAGGAAAGAGGAGATGATGGAAATTAGATCGATCTTGCAAATGGAGAGACAGTCTGAAAGTGGGATTAAAAGTTGATTGAAATGGAAATCGATTGATTACGTGATGATGAACAATCGACGGAATTGTCCAAAAATTTCTTCAAAATTGCTTCAAGACCTTACCACTAGGGTTCTCTTATTGGAACTGATTCCGGAGTTCCAAAAAGGAGAACAAAGGCGCTCTCTGTTTCCATTTCTTCCATTATCTCCCCGTTGTTCGGTGGTTGGAATTCCGCTGGTAATGGAATTCCATTAACAGAAAACCTCGTTTTCATGCCTCCACATTGATTTTTTCCACAATTTTTCATTATTAAATTCTTTCGTCAGTGGAGCTGCTTGGTCAACTCGAAGATTGCGAGTATTTGAATATAATTTCTATATTTTTTTCGGATAATAACGGTTTGAAAACTCCGCAAAAACGTTAGGAGCCCCTACGACTCTTTCTAAATGGTCTCACCATGGTGAACATTTTGTGGAGATCGTGAAAAAACGAATGGTCAACACTAGGGACACTATGGGATATTTCGTTTTGGGGATGAAATTATATTCACAGTATCCACTGAAGGCTCAACATCATCAGAGATTTTGCCTTTTGTCTTGTCTCTTAACCGCGCCACAGATCAATAAGTGTGCGCGTGCACAGGTAAGTTCTCTATCGCGATGGAAAGTTCTCTATCACGATACATAATAGCACACTTTGTTAATAGAATCGATGTTTGAAGGTGTAAAAGTGTGAGAGCTTTCATTCCCATCTCGAGTGTGGCTCAGTCGGTAGAACGGTTGCTTTATAATCTGAGTGGCGCGGGTTTAATTCCAGCTGTTTGCAAATGTTTTTTTGCTGAAAAAAAAAGTGTTCGTTTTTAGTGTAATCATTGAAATCATGATCTAACATACGAACACGAGCGACCATTCTCTTGAGGTTCTTAGTGTTTTATATATGACCTAGAAGAGTATGAATATAATGAGAGATGACAACGATAAGATCGCCTTAGCCTATTCTCCTGTCCAAATTGTTTACTTTTTGTTGATAAACTAGTATCTTCATTATCACAGATCATGGTGAATTGTTGATTCCAAGAAAAACGGTCATTCATGCACAAAAAAGCCAATTTCTGACGATGGAATTCCATCTCTTATTGGAATTCCACTATCGGTCCATTTCCAATAGGCGACCGCTCTCTTAATGAAGGGTTATTGGAAATGAAGAGGAAACAAAGGCCTTTCCAATAGCCTAATTTTTCCAATAAGAGAACCCTACTTACCACATAACCCCACATCCCGGTCAAACTTCTGGTAGGAGCGAAAGGGCGCTTAACAGCGAGAAATATACACTCAATTTTACACAGTCTCTCGCGTCTGATCCCTTTCTGGAAATTTATAATCATCGGCTATAGCTTGGCACATGATGCCAAACCTACAGAACAGGGTTAGAGCGAGAGAATGTGCGAAAGTGAGAGAGTCCCTCTCAATTTCACACGCTCTCTCACTCCAAAGCCCTTTCTGTAAGGTTGACCGGCCTGTGGAATGATGTGTTGGTATATGCGAACTCTGTTCTGCGGTTGTTCTTCATCACTATCTGAACTTCAAACACAGTATAGAAAAATTTTAAAAAAACCCGTACCGTTGCCTCCATAAAGTCTTTTTATTGCAGTCTTCTATAATTCCAACGGAATTTGTGTTTCATCCAAGTATCAAAAGCAACATCTCTCAGTCATTCCATTCTGTGTCCGATACAAGTCTTTAAGTGTACCTACCGTAGCCAGCACTGATACTTCTTCCCGCGGGCACCCGTCATAGATCAGCTCTCATGTTAGTTTTCTGTGTTGGTGAATTGATACATCAGAAGAGGAACTATCAGGGTGACGCGTGGTCTTGGGGAATCGGAGGGAGTGGGCATTCAACTTTTTCATCGCCACTCAAGTACTTTCACTCACAACGTAGAATTCGATAATTAAATTGCTACAAAATATATTGTCCATTGTGTTCTTTTCAATGCAGTTTTCAATTCTACCCATGTCTTCATCCTACTCGGCGTAACATGCACATCTACACAGTGGCTATTTTGGCCTAGTACATCCCCACAGTGGCATCAGCGTGTCTACACAGTGGCTATCCTCTTCCAAGTCGAAGAAGCACATCGCCACTGTGTAGCCACTGTGTAGATGTGCTGGATGGTGGTGATTGAGTGGCAATAAAGTGGCGATGTGTGTATACACAGTGGCCAATATGAAATGTTAACAGGAAACGTATATTTACTGGTGTTAATAAATGAGCGATCTCATCAGGCAATAGGGAAACAAAATCTATAGACTAAATACAAAGATTTAGTGTATTCATTCAAATGTTTTTAGTTTTAAGTTTTAAATACATTATTTTCTTAATTCTAGTATTTTTTAAAGTGAATACATTTTACGGAACAATAAAAATTGAGAAATTTTACATTTTAACAAAAATGAAAATAAAAAAATCAGTCCATGATAGGTAGCAGGTTGAGTTTTGGTGTGTACAGTAATATCGCCTGGAGGCCGTTGCGAGCTGGGACGTTGCACATTCCCTTTTCAACATCTGTTTCACGTTGATTTGGTTGATAGTTGACGTTATAGTGTTGCTCAAACCATTACCTGTTATGTTCGCCAGCTATTGGGCAATAGTTGACATTGTTTTGACATGTTTAGGACTTATATTCATGCATTATCGTGACTTTGCGTGGCGAACTTTGTGTTTGACAATGCATGTTTCTTTGCTGGCTTTTCATTCGCTGTGGATGCTTTAATGAGCCATTTTCAGGGTGCCCTAGTCCGTTCGAAGATTGACTAACGTTCAAGCAAGCAAAGAATGACGCGAAAGAGGGCCACGCTGCTTCTCGGCGGCTACTTCTAGCAGACCAAGCGGCGGCCGTTGTGGAGAATGGTTAGTCAATTAAAATTGAATAAAATTAATTTATCAAGCTCGAAAAATCGCAGCTACTTTTCGCTAATTCAGACTCCCGATTTTTCGTATTCTTGTCCCAAAAACAGGCGATAAACTCATTCGTTTTGCGAGCGGTTTCCTCACCGACTGTCAATGCCATTCAGATTTTCCGTGTTAGATTTAAATAGATTAGGAAACTAGAGTTCCTGCAGCTACTCGTTGCTACTTTTGACGTAAAAATACGCGAATATTAGTGCCAAATCAAACTGCAAACTTATTCTTTTCTCTTTTAGCGCACTCTCCTCACCGACTGTCAATGCCATTCAGATTTTCCGTGTTAGATTTAAATAGATTAGTAAACTAGAGTTCCTGCAGCTACTCGTTGCTACTAGCAAGATTGTGAGTGTTCTGTATCAGTAGATTACTGTACAAATCGAACGAGGGCTCTGGGAGTGAATGGAGGCGGGTACGGTAGTGTTCTGTATCGGTAGATTACTGTACAAATCGATCGAGGGAATGCTCCGGTTTTTCAGCGCAGCTTGTGCGCGCGATTCCAATTCCACAAGCTGCGCGCGGGATTCTACAAGACGCGCGCCGGACTTTTTGCCGGAACTGGCTTTTCCGTTCGGGACCTTTCAACAGAACGCGCGATATGCGCCCGATTTGTGTAAGGTGCGGCGCATGTCGCGTCTTACCCTACACAAATCGCGCGCACAAGCTGCGCTGAAAAACCGGAGTGGGGGATGAATATCGTCGGCTACCGAATCCATAGATTACTGTAGAAATCGATACAGGGCTCTGGGAGTAAATGAATTTCGTAGGCTACCGTAACCGATTTTTCGAAAATTAAAATTTAAAGTTATCATTTCAGAAATCGCAAGCGAAAAGCTGCTTCAACCAACGAGGACAGATGAAGCATGAGAAAGAAGAGAACGCACAACAACTCGTATGTTTCCATGTATCTCAAATCTGTGCCTATAATTCAAATAGAGGAAATAGTTTAATAAGTTATACTCATATCAATATTTATCGTGTCCAATTCTGTGCCATTACTAAGAATTCGCTGTTTGAATAAGCATACTCCATGTATTGTCATTTTGTCTGTACCAACCCAGTGCTTCAAGAGCATATATGCTGTGCAATTACATTGTTACGTTATGAATGTCTTGATAAATTTTATATAATCAGACTATATTTGAATATCACGAGAGAAAGGGTGGGTGGGGGGGGGAGAATCACGAGTACAAGTGTATAGCCACAGTGGGAATTGCACATCTACACAGTGGGGCTTGCACATCTACACAGTGGGAATCGCACATCTACACAGTGCGCCGGCGTGTGTAGACACGCTGTTGCCACTGTGTAGATGTGCGATCTCCACTGTGTCTATGCGCATGTTACGCCGAGTACTCTGTTCCCTTCCTCACGAGCGGTCTCCTCTCCCTCCTCTCTCCTCCTCCCTCGGTCCCATCTGGAATGCGAATCTCGCTTCTCGTCCTCCTGCTGCCTACAGTAATCCACTCACAAGGTATTATACGGTATCTCCATACAATAACCCCATGGCTCCATTGCATCGACAACTGAGTTTATATCAATCTCCATTGTTCAGAATCAGCGGAAAAGTTGGGCGCCGATTGCGGAAGCCTTGAAACTACACTTCCCAAAGCTGTGAGAATAGAAAGTATTGCCCGGTGATGACGCAATTCCGTTTCAGTACTGCCATGTGGATCCGGATTGTCTCTACGGACCGAAGAAAAAACCTCGACGCTCTCCGATTTTCCTCAGTCGCTATTACAAATTGCTGCATCCCAACGCGACGCTGTCCAACTGTCGCACATTTCTGAAGTACAAGTGAGCATTTATCGATTGATAATACTAATTACTAATTTTATCTTATAATTAATTAATTAATGATCATTTGCAGCCTATCGTTGGGCGGAATGGAGGGCTCGGGATGGATCGATCCAGGTTCCCGGCCTGTTTGATCTTTGATTTTTTACATCTGAGTCCGTGATCTTTCATCTTTTACAGATCATTTCGCGGGCGGTATACAATTCTACGCGGGTAGATCGGCGCCGAAGATTATCAAGATCGATCCGAGTGGAATGACTGATAAGGATGAGGCTGTGTATTACAGTAAGTTGGTCTTTTTAGAGAACAAAGATCAGTCTGAACTACAAACAACAAAGTGCCCATTCGTACTTACTGCTGATCATTCAAACGATGCAAAGATCAAAGATCAATCATCAGTGTAAATTCGTGTCCACATTTGTAGCACAGATTGATACGAGATCATGTTCATATTCCTACCGTCCTGCTGTCAAGATGAAACTTACTGTAATTGAGATGGTAAACTAACATTGTAAACTTTGCAGTGGGCAAGAACTTCAAAGTGTTCAACGGTACTTTCAACACGACTCAAGTCGACGGAAAGCTGAGAATTCAATTTGAAGCCACGAAGAGTCAGTTTTTTTTCTGGCAAACTTCCAAGTCAGTTGTCGATTGCAGTTAACGGTCACTCGCCTTCACTGCCAGTTTTCCCCGTCGGTCGCGCCCCGAAGGCGGAGAAGCTGGTTGCTGCTGCACCTGCTGCAACTAATGAGTCGGCTACAGCTGCTGCAGAACAGCCGGTGGCTGCAGTTGCAGCAGTTGCTGCGGCACCGGAGCAGAAGAGCGAAGTTGCGACCGACAAACCATCCGGCAGGGCCGAACTGCCTACGGTGAGAATCACAGACAATTGAAAGATCAAAGATTAATTTCAGTTCACGATCGTGGTTTGCGTAGGCGGCGCCATTTTCGCGTCGATTTTGCTCGGAACCGCCGGATTTATCTGGGTACGGTAGTGATTACGGCAGTTCATCGATTGAAATTTTTGATTTGCGTCTTTTGTAGAAGAAAAAGAGACGGGCGGCTAAACATCCTCAAAAGTCTTCAAAATTAGGGAAGACGCAGGAAAGCGAGTCACTCGTCACGGCTGAACCGTAAGTCATTCAATATTTTAAGTTTAAGTTTAAAATTTAAATGTAATGTACAATTCTAAAGTCCGTTTTGCAGGCTCTCCGCCGGTCCTGCTTCTGAATGAATGAAGATTGAAAGGAATTTGCCTCTATTCTTTCCCTTTTTCACACTTTGATCGTAACAGAGTGAACTATCTTGATGTCATTTTGTGCAATTAATTCACAAAATCATACAATAACAAAGAGATCGTTGGATGAGCATCGCAAAAATAATATAATTTACACTGCGAAGTAATTTATAGTAAAGACGTGGTATAGGTCGATTTCGGGGTTTTGATTTGAGTCGCTGGCTCTTCTCGGGTTCGGGTTGGGGGTTCGGTCTAGAGTTCATGGTACATTTGTTCGAGTGTGCCTCTGTTTGTCATATCTCATGCCTGGTTCCCTTGGAATTGCTACTTTTCTCCCGATATGCCATCTTCTTGCATGTGCGCTGATGTTAGGGATGGGCTATTCTTTGTTTCCGAGTGTTGTTTAGCAACAAGAGACCGATCCCAGTTAAACTCTTCTACCCTTGTTTGTACCCGGCCAGTATTGGGAGGCGCGTCGCGAAGACTACACACATAATGGTCGTTGTTTCGTTGAGAGTCGGATTCCTCCTATCGCTGATGATTACGGTATGATCAGACTGATTATGACGTGATAATTTAGTTATTTTGGTATGTACTCCCTATCTCTAACAGTAATACCGAGCTTTTACGATAAATCCAATAAACTCTCTCAAACCCTCACACACGCTATGTCAAGACTTACTGGAATCCTCCAAGGAAAGATGAACAATCCCCCCCTCGTCAAAGACCTGATCTCAATCGAAATTTGGTCTGTGTCCCCACATTTCTGTTCAAATTTCAAATATTGTTCCTCCATTATGAATCTTCTCTGTAGTGCTGCCACACGATCTGTTTCTACACGGAGCAGTCGTCCACCGTCTTTCTCGGATACAAAACTGCATACTACGAATCGCAACGCCGATGCACCTTTATCTGCCAGAGCGAAGCAAGGGTAAATTAATTTAAAAGTAAATATTTTAAAAAAATATAATGTTGGTTTTAATGCACAATACCTTTTTTAGTTTTTTTAAAGCCTGGTATTTTTTTTTGTTTTAATGCCTTCTGAAGCTATTCTTTGTATGACGTTGAGGCCGCAGCTAGTGGGCGGAGCTTGCCTCCCCCAACCAATAAATAACTGTCATACCAACGTTTAAAATGATTAATGCATTATGTCTTGTAAAAACAATGAAAATTGATATTTACATAAATAATTTTACATTTAAATAAATACCTATTGAGTGCATTTCTGCGGCGTACAGTGAGGATTCGAAGTTGTGCGTGCTCCAGTCGTCAGATCCCCTGCCCGCCCCGCTCTGTGCTACCAAACAGTACACGAGATATGTGAAGACGGACGACGGATGTGTCAGCACCGCCAATTACGGTACCGTTTTTACCACCAACTACGGTAGCTCTTGTGCCGCCAGTTACGGTAGCCCCTATTTCCACCAACTACTGAATTTCGCTGACACATCGCAATGTCAAACGTCCGGAAAGGAGTTTGGTACGAGAGAAAAATGAGAGACTGCAGCCCATCAAGCTTCGGATTTTTTTCGGAGAGCGTTGTTGATGATGGAAAACAAGCTTAGATCATATAATTAATCCAGGTTTGAAACGACCCATGATTTGTTTGAATGGATGGAAGTATGTGTTTTTCGGGAAAACAGTGTACCATGTATCGAAGAGCCAACAATTGCATAAATACTCGAATACAAGAAATATATAACTATTTTCTCCAGTTCGCGGTGATCTCCCACTTCTTGAGATGGGAAAGGATTACTGTATCTCCAATACTACCGTACTCCACCCGGTCAAGTTTGATGCACCAGACATCTGTCCAAGGCGAAAGCTCGACGGTTCAGAGGGACCGGTCATGTACCTACGGTAACTTCGAATTTAAAAAAAAATGGAAATGATCTTTTTTATAATACAAAATTAAATAATTAAATAAATCTCAGAGGCATGGGCGATGATGGACTTCGCTTCACAGTAACCGCCTTTGACAACAGTATCGTATACTTCAACTCTACCTTCAATTTTGTACGCAAATTACAACATAAATTCGCTCTGCCAGTTCAAGTCTCTGGCAATTTCAACATAATACAAAAATGAAAAAAAATGTCAAGTCTAATAAATGATTTAATAATAAAAAAGGTTAAGGTGTTAGGTCTTCTACCCGCAAGGCGGTCTCGACCACCCCTATGCCTGAGGGGCAACGAGAGCCTGTCCTCAGATGATCAGCGGCCTGTTGTGAGGCTATTCTCGTGTTGTGTGCACGTGAATCGGGGACCCCTTTCGAGGCATGTGCTCTATAGGAGTTTATATCGTTATATACAGCAACAATGCAATTTTCATTGTTGTTATGGTAAAAGTTATTAAAAAAAAAACTTCTTCTAAAAGCAAATCAACACTACACTATTTAATTCTCGTTTTGCAGTGGGTCTACCGCAACGGTCGGAAAGGGTGGATAAATGGAGCTCTCTACGTCACTTGCGTCGAACAAGGTTAGCTCACATACATTTCCCCCCTTCCAGCCTACAGAAAGGGCTTTGGAGTGCGTGTAAAAACGAGAGGGACTCTCTCACTTTTACACACACTCTCTCTCTCACTCTCAAACTCGATTGCTTACAGGCGATATATGTGGCCAGTGTGGTGGACTAGGAGGGGATATTGGATCCCCAGCCACTCCCCATCCCAGCCGCGGTCCCTGTCCCGGCCAGAAACTCTCGTAAGTCGCATTTATATTTTAATTGTATTATTATTATCATTTGTACATTCAACTTATCCCTTTCCCCATCTGACCGACAAAATGCATTTCTCCTGCTAGATAGAATCGACAAAATAAGAGTTGAAAAATGTTGCTGTAAAAAACGAAAAAAATAATTGAATTCTCGAAATTTTTTAGTTTTCGCCATAACTCGGCTGCCAGTGATGCTACAGACTATCAGGTTGGTCAATAAGTTTTGCCCGATTTTGAAATTTTTCAAAATTCTATCGCGCTTCATTTGTAAGTCTGCAATCAAATTCCCTGTACGCTCACTATACAAAGTGGGTCTTCCCCTTTTCATCGCCCACTACTTCGATGCTGCCCATTCATTTAGTCGAGAAGTGAGAGTTGAGAAAGTTGGTCGGGTCGGTTTCGATTCGGAATTTTTGTCGAGTTGCCGTTTCATGATGGATCGAGAGATGATTCCATGCAACCTATTTATTGAACGACTGATCTGTCCTGAATGCAGGAAGGTTCATGGAAGGAACCTTCAACATCGAGTTAGCCAGAATCGATGTCACAAATATAAAAGCTGCTCGCGAAATTTCAAGGTGCAACTCGTTTTCCGATTTTTAAAGTCGCTGGACCGAATTGAATTCCCTTCCCGATCTGACTTAGAAGGGCACCTACTATCATTACAATAGTACTACTCACTTTGAACTAGGTGCTACCATCGGTGAACTATCTGAGAATTGCGATTATTCCTGAAATCAGAGCACGAAAACGTGCTTTCACAAAGTATCTTAATTTTAGGGAAGCATTTAGCGATAGGTTATGCCTCCCATTCTGCAATAAAAGTCCTATAGTATTGCTGTTCAGTGGGGCTTTGGTCGATTCATGTTCACTTCGACAGGACACTTTATCAAATCAGACACCAAAAATTGAATTTTTCTGAAAAGTTGCAATTTTCGAAATTTATGAATCTTTTTGTTTCTCGAAAAGTTCAGGAGGGCACAGTTTAAAGTCTCAATTGGAAAAGTAAGTTATATTGTCAGTGAGTAAATCGTGCACTAGTACACCTGGATAGCTTTGCATTCGACACCGTGATTTGAAATCGAAGCGATACTACTTTTTCCGGACTTCTAATATCGAGAACCATAACTTATAAAAGAAATAAAGTAGCGGCTCATTCTTACCATAAAATTAAAGATGACTGTTGATAATATAATCGGCTCTAAGTTAAGGCTCTGGGAAAAATTCTTGACGCCATGGAATCCATAAACATTTTTCTCGAATTTTCAGCGGATCTCACAAAATTTAAACAATATTATATCAAGGAGCCCGAGAGAGTGCGAAAAGAAACCAAAGATAGAAGTTGTTACTTAACAGTCCTCCTACAACATATTATGAACACAAGGCTTGCTAAGTAGAACTGGCGGAAAATCGACAACGCAAAGTTCAAACATCAAATCGGGCAAAACTTATTGACCAACCGAATATACATGTCGTTTTCCGAGTCGAGCTCCCATTTCTGGCATAAAATTTAAATTTTTTTTAAACTGTTCGAAAAAAACAAAAAAAAACACAGAAAAAAACACAGCTTTAGCTTTCGCTTTCGCCGAGTTTTTTATGTTTATTTATTTTTGCAGCATTCGTCCGTATGCCCGAGGCGGTTCCTCTAATAGACTTTGGTACGATGGAGACAACAGCAGAATCCTGTGCTTGGTTAGTCGCTTATCGACGTTTTTTTTTCGTTTTTTTCTGCCACATAAAAAAGGCTTTTAACCATCGAGACACTTATAGCGGTCTCATGATAGTAATGCATTACTATCAATTTGCAACTAACGTACTATCTACTATCATTTCTATGTGTACATGGGCCGAAATGGGAATATTTAAAATAAATTACTCTCAAACACCGTGCGTGAGTATATAACAATACATAAATTGTAGGGCGGTGCATGGATGGCTGGGAGTGTGAGCGACGGAAATCTCGTGCAGATCACTCGTGCGGGATGCAGTCCCTGAGTTATGACAAACCCCCTCGAGAAAGGGGTCAGAAGCTGTGAGAGAGCGAGTGAATGCGAGAGTGCCCCATACTTTTCATCATCTATGCTTCGTAATAACTATAAACTATAGTTTTTGCTACGATGTGTACGGGCACCGCTCTAGTTTCGTATATTTTTCAATAATAGAATTTTTCTCTTGGTGCAGTTGATTGCACGTCACACGAACTCCCCTCGAGCAATTTGCGCAGTATCCACGACATCCAGAAAGGGGTCCAGGGAGAGAAAGTACGAAGTGAGAGTGCCAATGACAAAGCTATGATTTTTCACATCCTATAGCTGCCGCAGGAGAGTTGATTTATAACCCCATCTTGTTCCTATCACAGCCATTTGAAACGTATCCATCAGTCCGACTTTTATGCGTCATCGTGAAATGGCTATTAATTCCACCTGCTCTAAGCGACGTTTCTGAAACGTTTATCCAACAATCGAACAAACGCTTACACTACGAGTCTACGACGGAATCTTGCTAATTTCTATAAAATAATCTAACATTCCATTTGCATAAAACAATAACAAAATGAATTAATCACAATTGCAATATACGGTATGTCGAGGAAGGTTGCTGACCCATATTATTAAATTGAGAGAAAACCAGTGAGCAAAATAGGTATCACGGGTGCAGAGGAATGCTTTCGACAGTATATGAGAATACCTAACCACTCTCTCTCTCCACTAATATCTAACAAATATAACTAGAACGACAATCTAGACATGAAAGAAGTGAAAGGTAAAACGATGAGAATAAAGCATTGAATGGTAAGAATAACTGACAAATATGAAGTAACAAAATAGTGAGTAGAAATTGCATTGTTTATCCGTCGCGAAGCAGATCAAAGTAGTGCAATGGTGTATTCTTATCATGAATAATTTATTATTACTAAAAATTTTCTACGAACATATTCAAGAAAATATTGTTCCTGCATGTAAAATGTCTCATATTTCAACTGGCGTTCACTTACAGGTAAGCGAAGTTTATTCACTGATACCCAAGGCTTTAAGATAATAATTGTTTGTTCTCACCTGTTCCACATCATCCAACTGCTCTCTCAAATCTCGCACCGTCTGATTCAATACGATGAATTCTTTCCTCAGAGCAGCCATCTGCAATGGATTGAATTAAATTCGGAAATAATGATGGACTCTTGTTGTGAAATCGTATCTATCGTGTTACGAGACATAATGGGCAAATCTAGATGGATGTAATTAGATATCTCTATTTCCCTGTGACTATTAGGAATTTATTTGAGAGCCCAGCATTTCGTGATTTTCTTACTTGAAAATACTTACATAGTGATCGTTGTAACTGTATTGATTACTGTATCTCACTCATTGCTCATTACTCATTATCATTACTGTAACCGACCTCGATGAGACAGTGGGGCGATGTGATTACTATCACGATGTGATCCATGGGCAGTTCACTCGCACACTTCAACTCCGTCGATCCATCCTTGCCACGGGTGCACAGAGCGAGCAATCTTCAATTTCACATCTCAACAAGATCACGGAACAACTTCTAAGTCTAGTATCTCCAATTTCAGGATTTAATCTTCCCTAACATGAAAATCGTATGACAATAATTAGAACGCTTCTTCATGTCCAGCACTAGCAATTAATTAACAATAACTTTAATTAACTACTCACCTCACTAATACGATATGGTATTTGAGTGGATGGGCATTGTCTAAATACGGCGGGGCGTCTCTCATCATCTCCTCTAATTGCTCGAACGAAGCATTGTCCACGTAGAGTTGACGAACTTCGTCGGACGCCGAACACAACTGAATTATTATTTTTATTTCGAAGACGAGAAATATTGTGACTGTCGAACCTCTTTTTCGTGAAGTATTTAAGATGACAGCGAAACGAAATATCACCCAGATTTGGGCATTATTATTCAACCCTACATATTAACGCGAAGATCTGTGTTTCATACTCCGTTCAACGTCTAATGAACTTGGTCAGGTACAATTTTCGTTTCGCGAGTAGGATAAACAAACAACAAAAATCTCATGGATATTTGAATCGGTGGTCATGGAGAGTAATGCCATAATCCATTGCCTAGAGATGATGCAACTCCTTTTTCTCACCTCCTGTGCCACTTTCTCCTGTGTCTACTCGATCTCTTTATCGAAGACGCACATGACGGTCGAGAGACACTCGAGGAAAGTCGCGTTGCGGGCCTGAACGATATTACGTCATCACTAGGCAATAATACGTGACATCGTCATAAGGCAACATGAAGATTTGGATCTTTCTATGCGTTCGGAGATGTCGCCTTAATTATGCAATCGAAGTTGATCTCGCGAAAGTTGATTTAGCACTGGGTAGCCAGTGCGCCGAAATACCTAGTTGATAAATGGGAATGCTATGCGCCATATACGTCCTCACTACGTAATCATATTCTAAAATTGATTCAAACCTTGTGTTCGATGAGATTGACGATGTGTGCAATCAATTCCTCTGATACATTCTGACACAATTCGCGATTATTGCGGAAGAAAGTGTTGAGAGTCGCGACTTCCTCGACCTAAAGAAGAGAGATGAGATCAAAGATCAAAAACAGAACATTATTTTATGTGGGTGCAAGTACATGAAGCACGAAAATTAAGGCTGACAAATTAACGATGTTTTTTTGTTAAAAAATGGTAAGGTGTTCAATGTCAAACGATTTTTCAGTTGCAAGAAACTACGCTAGGTGGGGCAAGCCGGTAGGCAAGCTGCAACAACAAAAAAAATAACGCACCGTCTCCACTCAGAACATTCCCTCCTTCGCGTCCTTCTCAATCGACACAAACTTGTGCAGTCTGGAAAATGACGAGAAATTGTCTGGTCAGAAAAGGCATGAATATATTGCGTGACCTGTTTCGTTATTACCTGTTTCATTGTAAATTAAGTGTTTTCACAATTTCACGATTTCTTTCTGGGTGCTATGAACCTCACCTTATCTGATTCTTCTTGTTGTTCTTGCAGAAAGATCGAAGGAATTCGTGTGAGAGTGTGATCAACTTGGGCATCTCCGAGTCGTTCTTCTGAATAGCGAAAATATCATTCATTTTTTGAATAGACAAAAGTGATCAAAATTGAAGAACCCTGATCAGGATCGGATATTACGTGAGGATGAAACACAGATCATCCTAGTACTGATAACCCGATTGCTCTAAACTATACTATCTGAGGCTACACAATCCAATTATTAATATTACATTATTTTTAAGTAATAAAAATATTTTTCGCGCTCACTTTATCATATGGAATTGAGAGGAACTCCAGCACTACTTCGTACACTCTCATATTCCTCAGCAATTGCTGGTTCATCGCGTCGGGTTTGGCGTCTTTGTAGCACAGTTGCTTGATTCGCACCATGATCTGCAGATAATCAATCGATAATTGGAAAGTACAATAATCAGGGGCTCGTCAGATACAGTTACCGTAGTTAATCATCCAGTAAGCTCTGGCTAATTGATCGGTCATGTTTAGCAAAAAAGCTATTAGTGGAAAGACAAATACCTTGAGTGCAATATTCGTCAATGGTGAGTAGTCACTCATGGTCATCTGTAGTAGAATAGCAAGAAGGAGTTGTCCGTCCTCCCCGTCGAGGTTTAACTAAATATTTAATTATTAATAATCAATCGTAATCAATTGGGGGATTTTATTAATTGTGAAATTACAATAACTCCTAAATATTTGATGCGGGTAAGTTTTCCTCCACGATTTATCTGCACGAAATGTGGGTTTCGCAGTCAGCAGGAAAAGGTTTTGGAAAAGGCATTAATGTGTATCTTACTACCAATATTTCAACCTGATCATGTTCTCTGTTGTTCATAGTTCTATTACAGTATCGTTGTTGATTCGACAATCACCGAATTTCATATTTTCAAAAGATCGATAACTCCATATTTCTCACCTCTCCCTCTGTGCTGTTGTAGACTCCATCACATAACTCCTTCGCTACTCTTTCGTTGATATCTGTAATATGTTTTTTTTCCATATCTGCACAATTCAATTTTTGAGCAACCTTTAGTCTTCATTCGGACGCTCTCTTACATTAGAGTTTCAAACCCTCGGTCTGGGGTCGCTGCACATCATTCCACAGGCCGGTCAAAAATCCAGAAAGGCCTTTGGAGTGAGAGAGCGTGTGAAATCGAGAGGGACTCTCTCACTTTTGTACACTCTCTCGCTCCAACCCTGATCTGTAGGTTTGGAATCATGTGGCTGTGTTCTGCACTCGGATTTGAGATATGTTTCAAGCAATTACTATCTGTCCACAGCATGAATAAGCGTCGCCCACACTGCATCGTATAACAAACATAATAAACAATTCCGTGGTACCGTACCTTGGGCTGGAGCGGGGTCGGATCCTGGGCGCTGGTCTGGTTCAGCATTCCTCGGGTCACTCGATGGATCATTGACACGCCGTGCGTCACGTTCTGCGCTGCAACTGAAGCAATCCATCGTGGAAAACTCCAATTAAGTTAGTTTGCGATTCGACCATTGATGGAATACCGGAGTATCGAGGTCCAGCACGAAATATGTTTCAATATTGGGGGGGGGGGTGAAAAACAAGACAATCTCATGCTTCACTTCTGCCATAGACACTTTATTTTTCGAATTGTGACATTAAAGTGTCTGTACAGTCCAGATCAGTACCAACAAAAAAAATAGACGACGTCATCAATCGATTTCCTAATGATGACGCAATACTCACCGCACTCACCGATGTTCGTAATGGGAGTGGTGTCGACTATAGCGAGAAGATTCTTAGAGAGACGAAGGAGATGTTCGAAGGAATAGAAACCGAATGTGGCCAACCAACGGGCGAGATTTACTATCTGCAAATATAGAAAAATGGTTAGAAATGTAAAATATATAATATACCACTCTTGAGGCCGTCACCGACTACATATAGATGTTTTAGCAGGGGACCGTTTTATTTTATTTTGAACGATTTGTGAATTTGACATGCCTCGTATACACAGAGCGCGAAGTATCTAAGATACTTGGTATCTACTTCAACTATCTAAGAGAATGTAAATCTTAAAACGAGCAACTTGCTTATATATAAGACACTCGCTCTCTAAGATACTTCAAGTCTCTTAAATATAAGAGATACGATACCTAAAAACAGCAGTTCACGATAGGTGGTGTATTGTTTTCTGTTTTTTCTCACTACAGTATGCAGCTCTCCAGCTTCAAATTTTCTTTCTATTTTTCCTTTTTAATCGATTTTTAACCTTTCTTCTTGTTGTTTCGCAATATTTTGGTTTCCTATCGATAATATCAATTGAGCTACATCGTTACAGTGCGGCCGCGGCGAAATCGATGCTCGATAGCAGCGACAACGTCGGGAGCAAGGTTTGCCCTATTTTTATTTCGATTTTTGAGGTGGTCCGGTGTTTTTAAGTGCAACTTGACGGCTAGTTGTAGGGTTCGACGCATCACGCGACGAACGCTACGACTAGCCGTTCAGTCACGGAAACTCTGGCGCAAATTTGCCGCAAGGACCTTGTGGAATATGCAGTGAACACCACCGCAAACACCCTCGTCCTTGCTGCAAACTTGCGCAGACTCGTGCAACTAAACAAATCACCACCTCAAACTCATCGGAAGTTTACTTGATCCTTGCCCGAACGGGAGCTGCGTGTCACGAAAAATATACGCGCAATTTATTTTGGTTTAACAATTTTGCGGGTACGACGTAGTCGTAAACCGCTAGGTCTTTGAGTACTATAGCCTGTGAACACAATCGAGTCCACTATAGAACTCGTGAAAGGTTTAATTTTCTTCATAAAGTTGTTTTTTCAACCTCTTATTTCAGTGCGCTCGCTCGGAACTGAATATCGCCCCGTTTCTAACACTGTTGCTGCTCGCGATGATGACTACGAGCACATCATCTTCAAGGCTTCAGACATCAAGGATCTCATGGTCTGCTAAACTCACAAGGTGAGCATCGAAAATCATATCCGGGAAATATCTAACCGTCTTCGTTTAACAACATTTTTGTACATGTTATCGCACCCCGCACTGGAACTTTGCATTACGCAATACGCGCGTTATTTTGGTTTTTCAATTTGGCAAGTTTCAATCAAAATGCTGGTCACAACAACATAATTGCGCTGGTGTTCCCCGCAACGTGCACAAGGGCCACGTTCTTGCTGCAAATTTACGCAAGCTTTTCAGTGCATGGTAAATAAATAACTAAATAAACCAAGGTTATTTTCAGCCTCAAACCCTTGGCGGTCTTCCATATGATCCGGCGATCGTATCTGTCTCGAACAGACCCGAGCCTGCTCAATCGGCTACTTCTTCTCGACCCAATACCCCGAGCAGGTCTTATCCTGCATCTGTTCCTCCTAGCAAGGCCCCTGGTGTTGGCCGCGTGTTGAATCAGCCTAGAAGAGGCGCAACCGCACAGCCCATCCGCGGAAGCTACCAGCCGCAGAGACCTGGTGAGGTTTGTTCGCTCCTACATTCAAATATTTGATGCTCGACTCGGTTCGTTGTTTTTTCATGAAAACAGCGGGGGGGGTCGCCGAATTTAGGGACTATGAGCATCACTGTACAAAAATACTGTTCTCGGTCCGTGGTATTCTAATTGAAAGGTACGGGGTTCTCCTTGAGCTAGATAATAGTGCTCGACCATTCAAAGCGATTTTGCTATTGAGATATTTTTCCAAATCGTTCCCACTTTTATGTTTTTTTCCAGGATTTGACTTTTCGGAGAAGGAAGGAGATAACCAAGAGGAGTTGAAGCCTGCAGAGGATCCGAGCATGGTTGATGAGGATGGAGAGCCCTTCTACGATAAGACGGTATGTAGACTTTCTGTCTATTGGAAATCGATGACTTTACAACCATAATTTTGTAATCTGTCATTCAAGAACCACCAAATTATAATTATTTGTTTATATTTAGACAACTGATTTTATCGGAAACATCTTTTTGGAACCCGACGATTTATGACCGTGCGCCGGCGCGCTGCGCGGTTGCGTCGCGTGTTCCTCTGTCGCTCCACCTCTGGCGCGCGATGCGCGCTCGGTTATGAATCGCCGAGTTCCAAAAAGATGTTTCCAATAAAATCAGTACTTTATAGATCATTGGTTACATAAATACGTTTATAATTTGTTGGTTTTAATATAACTGTGTTTATTCTGATTTTCCCAAAACCGTGGTTCCATATGAAGTCGTTCTAATTAGCTTGTTTCTCAAAGAATGTTATAAAACAATTTTTCCTAAACCATTGCTCATAAACCGTAGTTTACAATCTTATGATTACAAAGTCATCGATATCTTGTCTATTGAAAGCAAACCGTATACTTTCAGAATTCTTTCTTCGATCGCATATCATGTGAAGCCCTCGAGAAAGCCGATGGAAAGAAGTCTCGTCCCGACTGGAGAAAGGAACGCGAGGCCAACAAAGAGACCTCCGATTTTGATAGGCACAGTTTCTTTCTTTCCTGTTTTATCATTTCTTGTTCATGTTTCGTGTGAGACTATCGATTGTTTTCCCCTAGTTTGACCACTTTCACTCCGTATCGGCTACGTCCCCTTATTTGTACATACATTGCCCGTGTATTCCCTCTCTCCGATTGTTTCCGTACCGCCTACGGTAGCTTCCTTTCGCTCCTTTTTTGTACGATTTTGTTTGTGGATAAAAATGTACCCAAGTATACTATGTTTCGCATTTGCACCAAGTGGCTTACAATCGATGATCAGATCAATATTTGCTGGGGGTTACGGTAACCGGAAGGGGAATGGGCGCCAGCCAGCGAGCTACTGGCGGCCCGGCGAAATAAGAGACGAAGTATCTTACATGTAAGATACTTGGGCTCTTACTCTCCCTCTCTCCCCCGCTCTAGAAGTAAGATACTCGAGTATCTTAAATATAAGTTCCAACTCTCTTAATGTCGCCAAGTCTGGTACTGAGTATCTTATATTTAAGATACTTCGCGCTCTGTGTAGGTGGGTTTGTTCCGCATGATTGCGCTGCTGCCTTTACCGAGCACTACACCGTCCATGCGTGTCCTGTTAGGGTAATAATAATGAGGATGATGCGAAGGTGAGATAGAAATGAAATACATTTACAACATTAAAGATGTTTTAATGTATCAGGTTGTCATGATCAAAACATTCATCATAAAATAAATCGAAATTACAAATCATGAGCAACAATGAAGGTGCTCTATTATGAGAGAAGCTCGTCAATACCTTCCTTCTCAATGGTCCCACATAATCAATGGTCCCACATAATCATCAACTGAGTTCAGAATCGCCGTAGATATCTCGTCACCTACTCGAACACGACCTGCATTTAATTAATTAGATAATTTAAATAAATAAATACACAAATGCCATATTTTAGTTCGAGTAGTGTCTTGCGACTCTACAGATTTTTTCACATCTACATTTTTCTTGATTTTATGTTTCACTGTACCTCAAATCGAAAGTTCTTGGAGTGAATGTGATTCTTGTTCACGTTGTAAAAAATTGTAAAAAAGCCCTCTTGAGATTAAAATTCGGCCAGAGTTTCGAGATAATATGATTACTTGTATCCTCTTGGACTAATGTATTGAACTCAACGTACTGCCAAGACTAAGAAATAAAAATAAAACCCGAACAAAATGTTACATTACCGTTGACTTCACGTTTCACAGTCTACTCAAATTGGGAGCTCGTCGAAGCAATGCAATCGTACCATTGCTTCATTTCAGTAAAAAATAACTATCCCTTACCTCCATCAGCAAATCCCTCGATGATTCTCGTGTGGTAGGAAGAGACAGAGACGTCTTCGGGAATGTCCCGACATAGACGAGCGTGTCTGTAATGCAGATTACTCTTCGTTTTTAATCGTTATTCCGCGCTCCGAGAACACAATAAACTAATCAGATTTTAATTTTTAGTTGACAATGTGAAATTCAAAAAAGCGCATGCAAGCACAAATTTTCTGAAACGCACTCTTTGGGCAGAGGCATTTTGGATATTACTAGAGGTTTCGGCAACGCAACGCGGTAATGGCGGAACGCGGAAAAGCTCACGGCTCTCGATGAAAGGATTTTCGAGCAGGCAAATTCCTTTGTCCGGTCCCATTTTTCTGCAAAAGACGTTTGCCACTGGTCAACCCTAGATGTTCCGTCAAGCTCTGCTCTTCACCTGATTGCAGTCAATGGAGATCCTCTGACTACATGAAGATGCAGCGCAATTCATGGGGAAGACCGTGATTAGACATGCATCTCAATGATTACCGATTCATTGTTTTATATTGTTAGTTCAACAAGCTCGCGATCAGATGTGCTTCACTGTCTCCACATATTCCCTCTCGTGATGTTTCATCAATCTCTCCTTGAGCCACTAGATAGGAAAAACAACAACAAATATTTTGCATCTCATTGTCATTCTCATAATTTGACTTATTCTAGCAAGAGTTATAAACCTCTCGCTCAAATTATTTCCTTGATTGTGATCCTCTCGCGACTACGCGCATTCAAATACGCGTTGCTCATCGCTTAACTTGTGTTTCACAAGACCCATATCTCTAATTTACCTCCCTTGCTCCAATATTTTTCGGAAAATTAGGCTTACAGAAGGTGTCCCACGAATATTTGGTCAACAGAGTTCTCACTGTGGGGCAATGGGGATCGAATACCCGATGAGATCCTCGAAAACCGCATGTTTCAGTTTTTAGTTTGAAAAAAATTATGTTTAATAAACTGTCCAAAACGACCAGAATTCTTACAGTATCTCACATTGAACCTGCAATCTTTTCGCGGTGGGAGTTGGAATTTTGGAAAAAGAAGTAAGAGAAAGGGAGAGAGATAATGGGAAAAGAGGAGAGTGCGCGAGAGAAACCGCGCGTGCATTTGTGTTTCACCATCTTCTGATAAGAGAAATAAAACGTCGAACATCGTGGAAATAAAAGGTTGTAATCATTCGTGGGACGCCTTCTTTAAGAAAGCCGACAAGCATAACATAGTTTCCTAGACAAAAAAGAAACTGCTCACACGAGCCCTTCAAAAATTCCTTACACAATACGGTATGCTAACTATTTTACTATTGCCTTACAAAAATAATATACATTTTTTTAAATGTTCTACTCACACGAGCTCTGCCGGCAATTCTATGCTCAGATTCATTAATTTCTCTGTGGGCGGGTCGATTGCGAGGTATTGCTGCTCTTGGCACATCTGTGACATCAGATCCAATTGATGGCTGAAATTATTGATTGATAAATTATCGATCGATACAAATTCATACGTTCTCGAACCTTAGTCAACTTACTGAGCACTTAATTAAGGATTTTCGGGTAAATATTTTTGTTGTTGTCTCGCTCTAGAGAAGCGATCGCGGATCGACATCATCACTGCTGCGCTCATTTCTAATATTTCCACTGCGCGCCGCGCCCTTCAAGCTCTACGGCAAGTGGCGGGCGCGGTGCCGGCGCTGAGACCTGGCGCGTTATGCTGTCGCCAAATGGTGCGGGCGTCCAAGTCGCGTCGAGCCATCTGTGCGCCGAAATAATTTCTTCGCCCGTCAAGAGCTAATCCATTCAAATTAGCCAAAATCAATTACGCAATTCTACAATTTCATCAAATTCTCTTTTACTCACACACGATTTAAAGTCAAACAGATTCCGAGAAGTGCTGTAACCCCATATTTAACTCCAGCAAGAGCAAACACGGTAGTACTTGAGCTCACGTATTCCTACTAGCCACAAGATTAAAACTGCCTCGACACCCTCTCATTACAATTTTCCGTTTCTACTGCGGCACATCTATTATTTAAGAAAGAGCTTCTCTAACCTACTGGACTTCTGTTTACTTTCCAGTTCTTTTCAGTATTCTCTAAATGAAACCCTACTTGACATTCCATGAGTAAGCACGACATATTATTACATTAGTTCGTTGATTATGTTGGCTATTGTATTCGAATGCCGCTCGCACCATATTGATTTCCAGCGATATTCGTGAGTTCCTATTGCCGGACGACAAATATTTGGACCCGTCCCTTTCTCGCGCATACATTGTGTTGATAGGTGAACTACTTATAAGCCATATTGGTAGTAAGTTTTGAATATTTTTCAATATCCTTTGCTCTGGTATCAAAGTGGCGTTTCAATAACTTCAAGAGAGAAAACAAATGAGAAAAGGATGTTTTCACATACTTTCGCATTCATAATCCCTTTCTGGAAGTTTGAGTTGGCTATGAAATGATGTGTATTAGGGTGGCTAATAGCAGTAAAGTACGTCAGTGCACTTGAGTCTCATGTGCACGCAGTACTTGATTTTGAAGAAACCAAATGTATCGATACACTCGGAAAAGTGAGAGTGATGTACTGAAATGAACTGTGCGCTGCAGTTCACGCTCTCCCACAGCGCGTCGTGTACTAGCAGTACACAGTGCATTGGCAGTGCACGGCGCGCATGTACTGCAGTGCACAGTGAATTTGAGTACATCAGTCTCGCTTTTTCGAGTGAATCGATACACCGGTGTACTACTCAGTGCACGTACTGAGAATGCACTGTGTATCGATACCGCACTGATTTCGCCACCCTATTGTGTATCCATTGCAGCACTGGCCATTTTCATCAACATTTTTGTTGTGGCAATCGTCCTGAATAGACCCGGAACATTTCACGTAATTTTCATTTTGTATTTGTCGAATTCAAGATGATTTTTTTTGTAGTTTTCATTCCACGCCCTACTCCTTCAATTATTGATCGGTGGCATTGTGAAGCTCCTGGTTGGTTTGAGCGTATGAGGGACTAATATAATTAAATTCAGTTTCGCTCTTTGAACACGGCGTTTCCAACCTCCGAATTGCCATTTTTCGAGTTGGAAGCTCTTTTCGATTTTGGTGAGTGATGGAAATGGGCAAAGAAACTTTTCATATTTTATACAAATTCTCTGGTTTTTGCCCAACCACAAGCACTACCAGTGGCTCTGTCAAATTTTTACACTCTCTCATTTTCTACACTCTCTCATTTTCCACAAGTTGTTCACCAATAGGGTAGACTACTGGTGGAAAACGAGAGAGTGTGGGAATTTGAGAGAGCTGGGGTAGTACTAGTGGCGGGCAAAAATCAGAGATGTCGTGTTCAGGAATGCTCCTACTCATTTTTGTCATCGCTGTTAATCGATTCGATAGAATTCTCTTTCCCAATCGACTTTGGTTGTATAAGAGGTGACCTTTTTGGGCAACATTCACAAAATGTTGTGATTACTTTCCAAGGATACACCAAATATGCCTGAGCTGTGTGATTTGGTGCTGTGCAATGGCTGGATTTGCATCATATGTAATCGGAGGATGTCGTAGGTAATTTTTTTTTGTAAGTTTAAATTAAATTTCACTTTATTATTTAAAAACCCAGAACTGTGCTTGCGGATTTTTCTTTTCACGAAAGATGTCAGTATGCCAAGAGTAGGAGAGAATACCACTTTAACGAATACGCTAGAAGTCCACTCAAATTCGATTTCGCAGACGTAATTCGAGAGGTGAATTATTTATTCATCACGGTAACAAACCTAATTTCTGAAAAAAAATACTATGGGGAAATATACTAACGAATAATACACATATAGCCGAACAGAAAAAAAAGTAAGCGAGAAATGTGTCGTGCTTTGAATCAGATTGTGCTCCGTTCTTATGATGTTCTGCCCATTCTGGCGTTTGTTCTCTATTTCATCACTACTTGGAACATTTTCAAGCGGAGAGAGTTCGAAACCAGATTATGTTCGAAATCATAAATTGATTTCAGTGATTTTTCATCACCGTCAACGACTACTGCTGATTTGACAATACTGTTTCAGGGATTGGTTATTCATATTGTCTATGGAGTAAGTTGTGCGCTTTTTACGTTGTCCAATCAGGCAATTCAGCTGTCGACAATTCAAAATCAACTGTTGGACAATTATTACATCTTCATTTGGTGCAAATTATCGACTAATTATAATTACAAAACAAAACTTTCGCAGGAATGTCAAAATAACGAATTCTCTCACCCAATTTTTCATATTTTTCTACATTTCTCTGGACGTTTTCACAGTCGCTTTCATTCCGCTTTCAATATTTTTCACCGTGCCCGCATTGCGCTTCGCTCCTCACGAGATGTACGCCAAGTGGCGGGCGCGGGGTTGGCGCCGCGCCAGGGCACCACCGCGGTAAAACATCCCTCGGAGAACAGAAACATTAATTTTTGCCCATTCGTACATTCTTAATAAGTCTAATAACCGAATAAAGATACCAGCAAAGTCTCCATGAAGATGTTTCGATTGGCTTCCGAGAGAACTGAAGTGCAGATGAGCTCCTGAAATAGTTATTGATTCTTAAAGAAGGAGTGAAGGGAAAGGTTCCCAGCTGGAAGTCCCTGTAACTGCAATGAGCAGTGCTGTAAGAGCTCGGCAAACATAGAAAATGTAAATTCAGAGACTCGAACGTGTCCAGGGAGGACTGGCAAGGATTACCCTCCCACCAAGGAGACAATGGATAAGCGCAGGGGCATGTAAAATAGGGTGGGCGCTGATTACACGAGACGGGGTTGAGACAGGGGGGGGAGAAGAGTTGAAGAGTGCATGCAAATCGTAAACGCAGGGGTAACGAGCGAGAGTCGAGGGATTATGCAGCTCAGTTAGAGATTTTGCAGCCCGTTGGCTGACACACGTACGGAACCCCTGATCATCACGCAAACTTTGCGCGCGCATATCTCCGTCGGTTTTCGAACTAGAGATTTAAAACTTCGGGGATCTCTTATCGTTGAGGGAAGCAATCGACGTGTGTTGCCACTTTACTCACGAAAATATTCCCTTCACTCCTTCTTTAATGTGACACCACGATTTCATTAATTCGCAAAATCGCCTAACGGTGCATAGAGTGTGCGCGTTTCACACTACACTACGTTGCCTCCATAACTAGCCTAAATTTATAAGCTAGCATCACTGGGACTGTTGCTCCGATTAGGGAGCTATGAATTCATTATTACATAAACAGCGTGAAACCTGAATCTTCTTGTTCGCTTCCCCTCGGCACACGCACAGATCCGCGAGGTATCGAGGAATCTGTCATTCTTTTGTTTTACAAAAGTGCTAGATCCCAGTTTCAGTAGTATGCTGAACAGACGATGTCAGCGACTGGTATATTAGCACCGCTTTGCCCAATTCAACATAGAATAATTAATACAGTAATTAACTTAATTAATTAACAGAGTTAGTTACTTACTTTCCCTGTCGATTGTTCCTGACAAGTTCGACGAATCTCTCGACATGAGGCGTCTTTACGTATTTCTCGAGGAGTTTGGGATTGTTGTTCAGAACGGCAGTCATCGTATCACAGGATTCCAAACCTACAGACTAGGCTTAGAGCGAGAGAGTGTGCAAAAGTGAGAGAGTCCCTCTCGATTTCACACGCTTTCTCATTCAAAAGGCCTTTCTGTAAGGTTGAGCGGTGTGTGGAATGATGTGGTATCCTCGGCCACCGATCTGAACGGTAGTAAAGTTTATATTTAATTATTATTCAAACTATAATTTGATTCATGAAATAGTCATCAAATTAAAACATAACAAAAAAGGTCTGGTGGATAACAAATAAAAAGATAGCGGACTGGGGCGTGTGATGATTATGTTGGATATCAAGTAAAACCGAAACCAGCCGTGGTATTAAACTGAATTCATTTATCAACGAGAGAACAAAGGAAAGCGAGAGAGAGAGAGTTTGGACGCATTTGCATAGCAAATGAGCTCATTTTGGTTCCGTAGCAGAAGTTAGCAGTCCCATATTTGAATAATTAAACTGCGTTATCTCTTAAATTACATCAGTAATGGTCGTTTTCTCAAAGTAGGCTGAAGCGAATTACATCTATGTAAGCGTCAGAGGTTTTGTGCTGATTGTGAAACACAAAAGCCCTTGCTTGATTACTTGAGAGCATATTCACAAAGATATCCAAACAGCGCGCAGTGCAATTTATTGCCGATTAATACATGTAATTTGTTAATATTTGAAATACGCTCACATGTTCCTGGATCTGACCGAATTTCTCGGCGAGGAACTCCTCGAATTCTTTTAAAACCGGATGTGTTTCACATCTTTCTAAAACGTTGATGATTCCTTCTACTTCGATATTCCATCTGCTTCTGATCATATCAAAACATTAATAAGTTTTTGGGATTTAAAACCGTTTTATTCAAGCTTTCATCACATTTGAAGTCGGTTTTGGTAGTGTAAAATACCTCAGAAGCGAGTAGTAGAGCTGGAACATTGTCTTGAACACTTCATTTCTCTGTTCATTCAGATCATGGGGAGAATTCAATAGAAGACCGAGTTCAGTAACACCCTGACGAGGCAGAGAAAGTGATCGTGAAATATTATAGGACACCACATTCAACCTAGTGGTGTCGTTCCCTCTTTCGCATTGAATGGTATGGCAGAATGGTGGAACGATCCTCAACGTATCATAAACTGTGTGTTGACAAACAAATTGAGACAACGAGAGGGACAGCGAGAGAGCGTGCGAAACGAGAGGAGCAGACAACGAAGATGGCATTTTTTCGAAACTTTGAGCAGAAAACAGAAAATACAGCCCTTAATTGAGAACGTAGTTTTCAAGGTCCATGAATATTTCACCCCTACGATCTCTCAAATTGGCACACTATTTGAAAAATAGTCCTCCAAAATTTCCAAACTTGAGCTCACTGTCTATTGGAATCTGTAGAAAGAAGGGAGCCTTGAGCAGTTTGAACACCTGCGAATTGTAAATCAATCGGTTATTACTTGATCCATTAGACATGTGAATGAAAGAAGGTCAATGAATAGACAAATTTAGGAACATTAGGAACGGTTCCTTCCTTTTCTTGACCGATTTTTTTTTATTTTGAAAAAAAATTATTGTAGCTGGCATTCCTACACCGTTACAGGAGATCTGTGTTATGTGCTATGAATCTCACTCTGAGAAGAAAAATTAGCGATTCGTTGATTTGCAGAAAATAATTACCAACTGTCCCAACGTCGTTCCCATCACAGCCTTCTGAAACATTATTCGTCCGTGTAATTTTCGCAGATCTTTCATTTGTTCCTGCAATTAGCGTCCCAAAATGTTGGTTGGATGCAATTTACAGTTATACTGCAACGGTACCGTCGTGGACCGCTTCTTTGAGTAATTCCGTAGTGGCCACGATCAGGGCTTGAATCAGTTAGGCGTGAGGGTGGGTGATACCAGATAGGGACACATCACTATGTGTAGTAGATAGACGTTCTGGATAATTTCTAACATAAGTCTTCTGTGCTTTTTCGTGGTAAGTATGCGTGGTAAGTACTTAAGTATGCGGAGAATCGAGTTTAACCGCCCATGTTTGTTACACATTGTTTTCACTCATTGGTAGGTTTGCTAAGATCCGTAACTCTACTGTAGAATCAACGTTCCATGCTCTATAAATACAACCTCCTCACCCGTTCTTTTATCTATCATATGTTGTTCTATAGGGGAACCGATATATCAATATTTTATCAAGAGTCGGGCCTCGGGATTAAACCGTTACGCGCGTCCTCTTTCTCTTCCGGCTTACGCTCTGTAGAGGGCCTCGGGCTCCTTCCAGTCAGTGCCCACAGCGTGCACCTTTAATAAACATTATTCTTATTTAAAATAATTAATTGATTATTACCACTCGTCCCTTGCGGTCCAGCATCATCAGGCTGTTGCTGCCATTGGTCACACGCTCCACGAAGATCTGCCAAACTAGATACCGTACTCTTCAGTATCCAATTGACGCTGTCAATTACCGTATCCCACAGCTACCGTACCTGCTCGCCGGACACGAGTTTGAGCGAGATCGTCCTGCCCTTCTGAAGAAATAATGGGTGAGATAGTGTACCTCTCCGATTACAGTAACCTTTTCTAGCACAACACTCTACCGTAACCCTGTTTTACAGAAAACCTCTTCCACGGCAACCCTCTCCTACGGTAACCCTGTTATATCGTAATCCCAGTATACCACAACACTTTTCTACCGTAACCATGTTATACTTCAACCTTGTCCTGCCGTAACCTTCATGTACCGTAACCCCTCCCTACTGTGACCCTATCCTACCGCAACCTTGCTCTTCCGCAACCCTTTTCTACCGTAACCCTGTCCTACCGTAACACTCTTCTACCGTAATCTTCTTCTACAGTAGCCCTCTTAGACCACCGTAACCTCTATCGTATCCTTCAACCGTAACCCGTTTCTACCGTAACCCCTCCCTACCGCATCCGCCCTCTCGAGGATGGTGAGCTTCGATCCGTCTTTCAGCTCGTACGCCGTCTTCGAGTCGTGCTACAAATCGATTCTATAGTAATCGAGACATTTATCGGTTATCCGCATGATTACAGTAATCCTGCCAGTTGTCGATTCACCGCACACGACTACCGTATACCTTGTTCATGCGTAGGCTGGGGCAGACGGCGGTCGGGTTGTCCAGGCAGAGCGTCGCGTCCTGGGTACGGTATGATTAATCTTTCATCTCTAGGGTCAATGATCTTTGTAGTTTATAGTGTAATCTTTCTCACCGAGGACGAGGCAGTCGAGGTGACGTCAGTGTAGTACGAGGAGACGGATCGATCGGGCAGAGAGGTGGCGACCAACTGCAATCAATCGATAATCAGGGGAGTTACAGTAACCGCAGGGTGCTACCGTAACCTCCTTACCGACTTGGACGACGACACGGAGGTCTCGTCGGAGGCCTGCAAAGAATACCGATTGGCCGATACGGTAATCCGTCGATACAGTAACCCGACAGGAGTACAGTAACCTACCGAAGCTCTGCTATGGGATCGCTGGCGACGCTGGCGGGTGGGCTTCTGCTCCTCCGCACCACGACGACGATGTTCACTAAAGGTCGGCCATCGACGCTGCACCACGCGCACCATGCCCTACGGTAGTCCTCACCGATCACGATGGCCGGGCATAGTTGAAGAACCACTCACGAGTAGGACTAGAGGAGAGAATGAATGGAGAAAGGGCAGATTTGGAGAAGCAAATAATTCTCTCATTTTCACCTTCTCTCTCACACTATCGTTGTTTTTTTGGCAGATCGATGTAAAAATCACGCACATCAAAATTCAATTATCGATTGATTACGCAAATATCCACTGGAGTCAAGAGATCTCATCACTTTCAAGCCATACCACTACCATAGTGAAAGTACCGTACTCTTTACTGTAAATGTGCAGGTTTGTAGAATTGCTTAGACGTTGAAAATGGAATCAAGTTGCTATTTGGTGCATCGAAAGGATTCAAGCATCAACAGTTTGGAAATATCCAGGTACAAATGAGAAGCGTGCATCGCAAGTTCACCTGGGCGATGAAATACGCAAATTTGCACATTTTAAAAGTTGTTTTCTCGCTCCTATTGTTTATCACCTGTGTTATTTTGTGCGAGTGTTTGTGAATGTGCGATATCGTCATCTCTCTTGCACTATCTCGTATCTGTCATTTCTGCCCTTCCCAATTGATCTTTGCAATCATCCTTGTGCATTGCCACTATGCTCGCTACTTTCACTATCTCTCTCTCTCTCTCTCTCTCTCTCTCTCCTTTTATCGCTCTCAGATCCGTCCATACTACACCGTATCTTTTTTTCTTTCTTTCTCTGCCCGTCACAGTTTCGTGATGTCACATATCGCAACATGGTTCCAAACCAGAGAAAGGTTGATCGATTACCCTCTTTATCGATTTATCCGATCAATTTTGCAAAGTTCGCCACGCAAGTTCGCAGATGTTATCATACCCCGCCCCCCTCCCCTCCTAGAACCCCCTTCTATCTGATCTATCCACCATTCTTCCCACCAAACCTTCCCTAATTTCCTCGCAATTTACCAAAAAAACCTTTTGGTACACAAGTTCGTTGAATTCCTTTTCGTTTCATCTAATGTAATAGCAAGCTCAATTCCACGCTCTCAGCTAAACCACGTTAGCAGGCATCCCTATTTTCCCGAAATTTGAGCAAACATCATTTTTTTTTTTGTATACGAATGCATTGAATTCTTCGTTTTCTACACGCCATTCTTGCTAATTCGTCCCTGATTTCCTTAATTCTCTCAAATTCGTTTAGTTTGTCGATGAATTCATTGAACTGCTCACATTTTATCTGATCAATGCACAATTCCACGCTCTAAGCTAAATCATGTTACCAAAGTGTCCCTAATTTTCACAAAATTCGCTCATTTTGGTACATGCGTTCACTCAATACTTACCTAACTTGCATCCCTAGTTAGAAAACCACACTGCATTCTCGCGGGTATGCAATTTGAGGAAAAATTGCCAAAATATCATGTAAATGGTCAGCCACGACTTAACTTTTGGCATTTTGCCAGAACCCCGTGGTTCATTGAATTTCGCTCTCCTCCCGTCTTGCTTCGGGCAATGAATCATCACTACGAGAGAGAGAATACATCATTGCATCGATCACTGTGTAGTATCTTTCTACAGATTCCAATAGACAGTGAGCTCAAGTTTGGAAACTTTGAAGAATTTTTTTTAAATAGTGTGCCACTCAGAGAGATCGTAGGACCTTGAAAACTACGTTCTCAATTAAGAGCTATCTTTTCTGTTTTCTGTTCAAAGTTTCGAGAAAAAAAATGTCATCTTCGTTGTCTGCTCCTCTCGTTTCGCACGCTCTCTCGCTGTCCCTCTCGTTGTCTCAATTTGTTTGTCAACACACAGTTTCTGATACGTTGAGTATCGTTCCACCATTCTGCCATTCCATTCAATGCGAAAGAGGGAACGACACCACTAGGTTGAATGTGGTGTCCTATCATATTTCACGATCACTTTCTCTCTCTCTCTCTCCCCCCCCCCAAACTTTCCCCCAATTTACCCGACCTGTCTCACTCACGCTTGCACTTTGCTGCCATTTTTTACACTGCACCTTTTTTGGCTCGCTGCCAATTGCGATTTGGCACCGCGCCAAGACGGTCCCTACGCGCCGCGCAACATTCCGCTATCTTTGCACCCTATCATTGTCAGCTTTCGCTCTCTTTCTCTGCGTCTCTCGTATCGCCATGCTCTCTCGCCCTCAATGGTTCATCTTTTACATCTTGAGGAGCATTTCAGCATTAGATATTTCACAGTCGCCACTGTGCTCGATATAGATCCATCAAAGCAATCCATCAAAGATTTGAACGCCGCTTTCATTTTTATCTTGTCTGCTTCTTGGACTGAATGATCACAGTTGTTAGCAATGCACAGCATTCGAAACTGAGTCGGCGAGAACGAGTTAGAGAAAGAGAGAGGTGGCGAGAGAGCGCACCAAACGAGAGGGTCAGACAACGAGAGACCTTCTTGGCATGGTGCCAACTAGGGCCTGCTGTGTATTAACCGAAGCAATGCCAACCAATATTTCGTTCCATTTTATGCCTCACTAATCAAATTCCCTGATTGATACCGGCTACACTCATGTTTTCTCTAAAATAACTGCAAAAAGTCGGTGGTTCGTTTTTGGTGAAAATGTAGAAACGTTTTAGATAGCACCATAACCCTCACTCACACATAGTTGCGCTCCCTCACTTTGGTGGTCATTTTGGGTGTTGAATCGTAGTGATAATCAACTATCACTTGTGTATTCTAATCCTCCTCCCTCTCTCTCTCTCTCTCTCTCTCTCTCTCTCTTTCTCTCTCTCTCTCTCTCCTCCTTTCCTCTCTTTCTTCCCAACAACCTGTGCATCGTTTGTTTGAACAGGACCGACAGGGAGAAAGAGAGAGAGCATTGATCTCTCTCTCTCCCTCCTTCCCGCCTGGATCGCTATCACCCGTTATTATTTTTTACTGATTTTTTACAAACTTAAATTAGCCGGAATCGGATACTTATAGCTCAAGTACAGAAAACCATTAGGAAGCGTTTCGGAAGCCGGAACAATTTTTTTGTTTGCTTATGTTTGCAAGAATCTAGATGAAGTGTAAGTAGTAGATCAGATGCCTCTCTTTTTACCTTCGATTCTGACACATTTTATATGCAATCACCTCCACTTGCCTACACATTCCGTCATATAGCAGTGAGGCTTTGAAGCTCACCGACACGGTTTTCACTCACTCTTTCAAGCCACATCATTCCGCACGCCGGCCAACCTTACAGAAAGGTCTTTGTAGTGATAGACTCTCTCATTTTTGCACAATCTCTCGCTCTAACCCTGGTCTGTAGGTTTGGAATCATGTGAAGCGCAGAACCGCCCGAATTCGCGAATGTTCTCCCGAGAATAAATATTCGAATTAGCAAGTCTACAAGACGGCATTCCTCAATTCTAGTCATGTTGACAAATTACTGATTTCTTCATTTGTCAAATTAATAACTCAACCGATCTTGTTTCATCTCCTGGCCATACAATAGAACCAATCAGTCCACATTATTCCTCATCTCCAGAAAGCCGTCAGGAGCGAGAGAGTGCATGCAAATGAGAGATTCTCTGTAAAAAGTTCGCGTTCTCCAACCTCTTTCTTTAAGCCTGACTCGCCTGTCTAATGATGTCATTGTGACTCATTTCCGTTTTTTCTCCCTTCCACCCAATCCACAGAGTTGGCACCATGCCAAGAACATCTTTCGTTGTCTGATTCTCTCGTTTTGCGCACTCTCTCGATGATTCTCCCTTTCTCTAACTTGATCTCTCCGATACTCTTTCGGAGGCAGTGAAATTCGCCTGGGATATTGCAAAACAATTCTGTGTCCCTAATAAATTAATTAGCGTTATTGGAGCGGAACCATTTTTGCATTCTAAGGACTAAGACTAAGACTAAGGGCTAAGGACTAAGACTAAGACTGCATAGACTAAGGTAGATTTTTTTCCAGTTAGAAATTAACAATTGCATGTGCCGGAAATTTTTCAACCAATTTAACTCCCGCTGATCCCAGTCCAAATTGTCACTTCCCTGTGTCTCACGTGTCTCTATTTGTCTCTGATTATGACTCATTTTCGCACCTTCGAAGGGTTGATTTTACATGCGAGCTTTCGCCGATTTAACGCCCCTCGACGGTTGCCAGTTTATTGAGGGATTGAGGGAGATCTGATGTCACAGTTGTGTTTTTGCTCGAATATTTAGCCCGAATTCGGTATAAAAATCGTAACATGAAACAAAAAACTGAATGCCCATAATTCCAAATGTCGAAAAATAAGTTTCAAGCCGCTCGCACTGGAATTGAAAGGATTCAAATATTTCAGCACCGTATAATCGTAATCTTTTTTTTTATTTCAGAAATTAAGGAGCTCCATCTTGAACATCGAGTGCAAATGATCTCTGACTACGCTCTGGGTGAGTGCTTTTCGGCTTAGTTAGCGCGGCGGGAGAGAGAGAGATAGAGAGAGAGAGAGAGAGAGAGAGATGATCAGGTTGGAGTAAGGGCGCTTTTATCGCTGTCTTATCAGTATATCAAACGATCACCATATCACTATCAGAGCTTAGTGGGGGGAAATTATCAGTGGTCGACTAGCAACAGTCATCAGTACAGACGCTTCATAACTCACTCTTTCTCTCTCTCTCTCTCTCTCTCTCTCTCTCTTTCTCTCTCTCTCATCTCCCCCTTCTCTCAGCCTCTTATCACTATATATTGCCACTACCGATCAGTCGTCGCTGCCTGATACCAGTACCACAACTTGCCCGGGTACCACCCTGGGTATTCCTGGAACCAGAGCCGGATCCCGTTCCTAATAGGATTACCCTCTTGCCCCCTGTCCACTCCTTTCTATAGAGAGAAATAGAGAGGGAAATAGATCATAATCTATCGGCAACTATCCCTGTATTGACTCCCATACACATAACCTCGCGTGTGCTCGCGCCGGTAAATAGCCCTAGTCTGGCACCACCGAACCAAACCCGGAACCCGGAACCCGGGTGCCAGTCCCCGCTACCACACGGTGGGCAACCATGGACCGGCTGTTTCCGCGCCGCAAGATGGGCGGCTCGCATGAACGGTAATTTTCGTTTTTTTTAAAATATTTTATCCCGCTACTCATAACACGCTCTGTCACCGCGGTTTTATTCGAATTTCATTTTTACTTGCTGATTTCGCGTTTCATCGAGGGGATTATTATCAAACAGTAGCTGATTCATCACCGTGCGTATTCTGGGAAGATTTCCTCCCTTCTCTCGTTGATTCCAACGCGTTTTCCGCGCAAGAAATCGATAGTTTGAGCGCGTTTTCACGTCAAAAAGTGCGTTTTCAATCTGGATTTTGCACATTTCGTCGTGATTTTCAACACATTTCTGCCCCACATCTGAAAGATGCGACGCGCCTATTTAGGGTAGGTTGTCTTTGATTATTTTTTGTATTATTTCCACCAACTAGTAGTACAAAATTGTTGGTCCACATACACGAATCATTGTGAGCCTACACTTAAACGTATCCGAATGCAGGAAATTTACCTTTTCAATCATTATCTTCTAAGAAGACGCGTTGTTTGTGTTTTTTTCGTAACTTATTTCTTGTTTTCTTATTTAAAAAAATGAAAACGCTGTTTCCAACCCGTTCATGTACAAGAAAGTCATGTGTTCTCGAAACATCTTGTTAATGAATCGATATGCTATGCTCTGTGTCTCTTCTTCTCGATGCTTATCTTCATTCTTTCCTTCCGCTCCCTCTTTTCTCTCTCTCTCTTCTCTCCCCCTATCGTCTCTCAGATGCGCGTCAATATAGCGGGCTGCGATAATAGCCCAGGTCCAGATTAAGCTGTGATGACGTAATCAATTTGCTAATCACCTACGTAATTCATCTTATCAAGAGCTTACAAAATCAAGCGACCAATCACTGCTCGCAAAATGAAAATAACTGCGTATCGTGATCATATTGAAGTAATATTTTACTATCTAACGTTTCTGAAAAAGAATCCTCACCTGATATATGATATGATAAATAAATCTGTGGGTATGTATTTTACATACTAAGTTGCGCCTACCATAAATACCTATACGAATGTTTTCGACAAATGTCAATGGTTTCGAGTGGGGTGACAAATTCGTCTAATCAATGCTAAATAGCATGAATAATCTGCGAAAAGGACGAAAAATGTTCAGAAAGGGAGAAGGGAAAGGGAGAAAGGGAGAAGGAAGGAAAGGAGTCAAACACTTCCAGTACTGACAGTGCTTGCTAGTCAGCTAGTCAACACACAGCGTCAAGACGTTACCGCCCTTTTTTTGGTCTATTTCGGCCCTTAATTCGAATTTCGGCCCTTCGAAATTCGAATTTGAGATAAAATCGAGGTCGTTTTGAGTCGAAACCGATCCATTTTGGTGCAATGTTCATCTCTCCTTTCGTGTCCTTCCAAAGCAGCAGAGGAGCGCATAGCGAGTAAATATTTTATTTTTTTCTAAAATTGATTTTTGTAATGCGAAATCTAGGGAATTCGTGATTATTTTTTCACTTCCTTTTTATTGCTGCTGGGTGCTCAGAATGCAATGCGGAGCTAAGCGTAAATAATAATGTTAACAGTGTTCGTAATTTTGAGTAGATTTGCGCTTGCTATCATACTTATAAAACATATTTGTATTTTAATTATTGCGAAATGATCAGGATAGCACCTGGAAAAATTTCCATAGTTTAGCAGGAATCCTCGAGTATTTTTATACTTTTATTGTTTAAAATAATGCAGTCCAATTATGTTGCCGTCATCAATCATATTCATACTGTCTTACTACATTTTTTTAAATATTGCTAGACAACCGGAATTTTCCCTGGAATCTGTCTGCGTAGACTGATCAAGATTTATTGGATTTCCGCTCACCATTTCACTTTCTAAATTATTTTTAGTATTCTCTAAATAATGAAGAAATTACATGGGAAATCCATCCGAAACATTGCTTGCCACACTATTTTGAAATAAATTTGAATTTTGCTTGCTATTTAAATATTTTTCAATTATTGCCCAAACCTTTCAATTCATTTTAATTTATCTATTATCACATATAAAACTCATAACTAAACAAATACATATAAAACGTTGTAATGAGGAGGCCCTGGGAACTCTCTCCGGTATCTTGCTTTATGCACTTATCTTGACATAGCTTTGAATATTACTATCTAAATATGTTTCAACTATTACCTAAATATATTTCACATATTACCTAAATATGTTTCAACTATTACCTAAATAATTAGGGAAGTCCCTGAAATCTTCTCCTGTCACTGTCCCTTCCCATCGTCCATCGTAAATTCCGAAATAGCGCGACGTCGTTTTCACACCTCTCCTCTCCTCTCACACATATTGCTTTCTCTTTATCATCTTATCACCGAGGGGCGAAATAGCGTGACCATCTGAGAGAGCGCATAGAAAGAAATCGCCTAGAGTCAACGTGGAATGGAGAGAGTTTGCTGGTCGAGAGACGAGGGGCAAACGATAGACTCCCTCATTCTCCCCCTGGTAGTCTCTAGCTCGCTCTGGGTCGTCGGAGCTGCGTCAGCTGTCTTGCAGCAGCTGCAGCACAAGAAGAGCGCGTCCGTCTGCAGCAAGAGCAGCAAGAGCAGCAGGAACTGCTGCAGCAGCTGCAGCAACTGGCGCGTGCGACGGGTCGCACGACCGACCAGCTGGTCGCTGACCCCTGGGCAGCGCTCAAAATGGTCAAAATGCGCGCCGCAGTTACCAGGTGCTAAAGAGAAATAGAAATTTATTTACAAAAATATAAATTTAAATCGTAAATTTAAATTTAATTTTGATTTTTTCAGCATCTCGTTCGCTGACATGCTAATGAACAGGAAGATGACCATGAACGTCAGCACAGATGGTCAGTTTGTATCGATCATTTCCCTCATTTCGATCGCAAATTGATCTCATTTCATGGCATATGCAACGTGTACACTGTTTACACTACGATTTTGCTATCTAGCAACCGTTGCATTTTACGAGTTTAGTATAGGCAAGGGAAGGATGGGGAAACTGTTTTACGGGAAAAGCTTTTTTCTACTGACCAGTGCTATTCGCGTTTCGCCACATTGCTTTACCTGCCAAATCGTATTCCCCCTCACCACTCGTCTAATCATCCTTCACAATGTGGCATAATCGTCCTCTTTTCGATTGCAAGTGTGGAATCTGATTCATCCAATGAGAGAGTGCACCAAATTGAGAGAGTTGTGATAGGAGAGATGAGAGAGAGAGAGATACGCTCTTTGAGATGGGGGAAGAGGGGGAAATACAAGGATAGAAGAACACCTATACATATGTCCGCCGTTGGGATATGGTCGTATGAAACGGCCGATTCTTCGATTTGTAAGTGCAATTTCGCATGTTCTTGAACCGGAAGTTGCCAAATCGAAAAAAAGTACTCGAAATAGTGCTAATAATATCTATTTCAATTTGCATAGATATTAAACTATTTTATGTATGACTGTTTCGCTCCCATAATTGGCGGTTGTAACTAGGGAGAATGCAAGGATCAGAGACACTCTCTCATTTCCATGCGCTATCTCGTTTCTTTTGCTGCCGTGTTTGCTTCTGCTACTTTCGCTGTTTGAACACTCCACCGTTTGAGTGAAATTTTGAACTCGAATAGTCCGATGACGATTCGCATAATGTGCCATGCTCAATCGGAATCATGTTGAACTGGAGTTGTCCCATAGCGTTTTGAACTCGGACAACTATTTATTACCCGTCACACGATTCCAAACCTCCAGAAAGGGGTCCGGCAAGACATTGTGTAAAAATAGGAGGTACTCTCTCTCACTTTCATGCAATCTCTCGCCACGACCCCCTTCTGGAGCTGAGGAATCATGTGCAAAATGAGCATTCCAGTGGCGCCTTGAACTCGGATGACGATTCATTTCCCCTCATTTGCTTTGTAATTCCCGTGTGATCCATGATTTTTTATTACTCCACACATTAGCGGCGATGATCTTTTTACGAGATTCTTCCCGATCGATTCAAGTAATGAATAGAGATGGCTATCTTGATAACACAGATTGATTGGAGAGAGAGAGATGAGCGGATTAGCAATAAATATCGAGATCCGGAGGGGATTAGAGAGCTTACACTCTATTTTCCACGTCGCGTCACTTTTTTGGCTGACTGGAGTACAGGATCAAAAACGTATAGCGTATGGTATAGAAGTGTATAAAAATGCGGAAAAAATAAAACAGCTTAATTATCCAAGTTAGAGGGTTGCAAAACCGAAGCCGATGAAATTGATTTAACATTCCCAAGGTTCTGATTAAGCACACTCAGAGAAATGCATGTCATATATGGCTCCTGAACTGCGTTTGTATGTTATCTATATATAACATACAATCGCAGTTCAGGAGCCATATATGACATACATTTTTCTCTGTGCAATCACTAACCGTATCCAAAACATGAGGATGATCAAGTATTCCATCTTCAGTAGACATGCATATGTAACGGTTCTGTTCAATAGCACATCGTAAAAATATTTAGGCAAATATTTAATTTTTTATTTTTATTAATAAATTAATAATTGTAGGTGGTAATACTTCGTTGCTGCACATCGGCGATATCATCTCATTGTACACAGATGGAGGCGAGCAGAGAGGATTCCTGAGCACACTCGGGTAGGCACAAATCACAACTATTCATGCTGCAAACGAAATAGGATTCCCTTTTTGGCAGTATTCTTTTTTGCAGTCATTATTTCGAAATATCACAAAGCACATTTTTTTCTCTTACACTATTTTTTTTGCAATCAGTAATCATCAGTGATCAATGATTTTTTTTCGATTTATTGGTGATTAATACACTCCAGATTGGTCGATGATCGCTGTCTTGTCGAAATTGGGGATGGACGACCCGAGAGTCCGCCCAAGAAATTCAGAGGTTCGTTTTTCCAATCATCTTTTTACTCGAAATAAGCGAAATCTCTTGTTGTGCTTTTTTAGTGCGGCACGAAAACTGAATGATTTGCCTGTATAAGTAGAGAAAGCAGAGATGCCTTACTGATTTGCAGATTGTCTCTTCAAAGTGTGTCCCGTCAATCGATATGCCGCCCAGAAGCAATACTGGACCGAGCAGAAACGGTTTCAGGTTGGTGAAATATGTATTCGCAACCCTCCCCCCCCTATGGAACCGTCAATTTCTTCAAATAGATCTTCGTAATTCGTACGCTTTCTCGCAGATGGTATCTATTCGTAGTTTTGGAAATACAACGGTTAATTTTTTTTTAAATAAAAAAATACAGGCCGGCGAATCGACATTCGACGCGGAAATGATGAAGAAGCTACGCATCGCCGCTGAGAAGGTTTTTTTTAAATGTTATTATACATAAATTACGTCTTCATCTAATTCACATTACAATTGACCAAACTGACACAAGATTGATCAATTTTATGTTAACCCGAGTTTAAAGATCCTGAGCGCTTCTGACCCCTCTTGTTCATTCAGGAAAAGGAGCAGAACGAGCTCGAGTTCCGTAAATCGCTAGGAACCGCAATTCAGTACGGAACGACGATTCAGGTTCGTTATAAAGTCATGATTATCGACTTTCGAACGTAGAAAAAAAATTCCTAACAAAAATTGGATATTATCCAGTTGCTACACGTGAAATCGGACAAGTACGTCACGGTGCAGCGCAATTCGCCCGCGAAATTGGAGAGGAATGCGATGAAGGTTTGACTTTAAAAAAAATATTTTTCAACCACATTTATTCAACGAAGTAGTGCAGCAGTCTCAGCCTGTATTCGATGCGTAGTTTGAAACATAGCTGAAATCAAGTATCCCCTCCCAATCTTCTGCCCTTCGATTTGTCATAGATGCCGTCTATCAGAAATTAATAGCGATATTTATCTCTCTTAGATATTTCTTCTCTCGCTGCCCTTGAGAAGTGTATCTAACTTCTATAAATAAACATTATTTAATTATAGTTGAAAATATTTATTAATTCAGGTGTACCTCGACAGGGCTGGAAATGAAGGCTCGTGGTTCGTCGTCGAACCGGCTTACAAACACTACGTCATCGGAGACAATGTATATTATATATTTTAAATTTTAATTTTTAATTTATAGATTTTTTCACCATATCTGAAAATTCACTGGCGCATTTGTGTTTCACTGCTAATATTAATACCCGACAATCATAGCCATCGCACTTGAAATCTGGATGGCACTATCAAAAAAGAGAGAAAAAAATCTCGCCGGCATTACTTTCGTAATTCGAACTACCACACACCTCAGAATTGTTTATTCGCTGCTTGATCATTTCTAATGCCATTCATCATGCAATTACGTAATTATCAAGCAATCTGTTTTGACAAAATATCACATTTAAGGTTGGCGCCGGTAACAAGATCACTCTCGTCCCTTACACCGCAGGGAAGGAGATCACTAATCACTCGGTCAAACATCAACTGCATCTCTCCCATCAACGACTTGCAGACCATCCGAAAGCCGCTGAAGTTGGTTACTGTAGTCTATTTGATTACTGTATCAATACAATCGATGAATGACTAAATTATGCCAGAGTCAGCTAGTGTACGAGTTCAACAAATTTGTAGAAAATGCTTTATGCATTCCTCGATTGCATTGATTCCGCAATACATCTAATGCGATTTCAAGGACATTGACAAGAATATCCATCGATAATCAAATTCAGGTCAACTGTCTCAATGAGGTCACCGAGTGGCAGGTCTTCATGTTCCTACTCTATGACGAGAATCGGCCGGACGTAGTCAAATCGGTGAGTTTTTTCCCGATTTTACTCCCCCTGACGGCACTATGTCGGATGAGAACTATTTTGCAAGACGTCTCTGAAAATAAATGTTTCTCGCTTCTTAAAGTTCTCATCCGGCATGTCTGTCTTGTGTTTCATAGTTATGTTAAATGCTCGAAACCGTGTGAAGAGTTAATTCGCAAATTCTTCGCTCCATAAGATATAAGCTATTTCACACAGGGCGATGTCATTCGATTGTTCCACGCAGACCAGCAGACTTTCCTCACACTCGATACCGTACCCAAGACGAAGCAGGTACGGTAACGGATATCGAATACTAGCTGTTTCATCGATCGCCAATTATTTCCTAAAACATCCATTTTTAAATGCTGAAGAAGTCAATGCTGTGCATCAGTATAATAATTACTGCTAGAGATCTCTGTAACTAATTTCCTTAATTATGTTTGATTTAATTTAATTTATCAAATGATTTTAGGACGTAGTCTTCCTTCGAATGACTAATCGACCGTCGGCTGCAGACGCGACGAGCAGTCGAGCACTGTGGGAAGTACAGGTAAGCTTTCACATGATTCCAAACCGCCAGAAAGGGGTCGTGGCGGGAGAGCGCGTAAAATTGAGAGAGGCACTCTCGGGTTCACACACTCTCACTCCAAATCCCTTTCTGTATGGTCGTAAACTTATATTTTAATTGATTCAAAAATGAGCATAACATGAAACAATGAATTTAAATAAAAAAAATGTACAGCACAATTTTTTATTGTAAATATATGTTCAGCGGTAACTTATCCACGGTCTATTCTCAGGTAGTGCAAAAGGACGCGTTCCGAGGAGGCTCAGCGAAATGGAGGGAATACTACAGATTCAAGCATCTCGCAACCGACATGTATCTGTCTGCCGTTGCCAACGCTACTGTGAATTTGATGATTAAATTGAATCTATCAGTACCGGTGTTTTCAAGTTAACATTCGGCACCTTTCCGGAAAAGAGATAGCGAGATATGCTAATTTTCCTAATGATTTGCGAACAAAGGACTCACTGCCTTGTGTTGAGTCATGGAGATATCTAAGCCCGCTAAAACATGAACCCACGGTGTAAGCAATATTTTGCAGGTGAAACAGCCTGTCGGCCTGCGAAGGCCGAGTCTCGCCATGACCAAGCAAGTTTCTGTCTTGTTGTATTTCTCATTTTTTAAAAAACTAATAAATATATGTATCCTTTTAGACACCACGCAGTTAACGGAGCGAGTTTGCCGCGTGGACCAGAAGGTACGGCGTTTTTTTATCTACTTTATTATGAAATTGAAAATGTAGTTAGGCAATTCGTGATAGGCATAATTAGTTGTACCTATAGAGATCTTATTCCATCCCCGTTCCCTCACATCTTATTCCCCTCTCGATATTTGTTGTGGATAAAGGATAATCCAAGCCAGGTTGCCCGCTGACCACCACCGAAACATTGTGAATAAAACTCTGACGATGCATATTTTTGATGTCAAAATGAACAAAGTTTTGCAACAAAAAGAGCTTTGATTTCAGTGACGGAGCAATCAGCAGACAACATCTTCGTTCTCACTCCCATTAGTTCCGAGTTCCCTGAGGAGGATCGATCCACTCTGTTCACTCTCGAATCGTCCACCATCACTAAGGTGCGACGCTATCACTCGCTAAAATGTTTATAACCGATTGACAAGCCATTTCTTTTGAAACAATTCAGTCAAATATTATCTAGAGTAAGTTTAAGCATTTATAAAACATTTATCCTCCGCAAACACGAAATAAGACTATGGAATAGTAGTGGGTATAAGAATTATCTAGGAAAATGATGATGTTTTTGCAGAGCAAGGACGTCGCCACACGTTCGTTCGTTCGTCTCATTCACGAGAACACAAAATCGTGGGTGCACGCAACGGCGCCAGGCAACAAGGACAATCTGTACTATAGCAGGTTAGTTAATTAGTTAAATTACCCAACTAGTGACGAATTCACGGTCTGCAATTTGTTTCGTAACGTCGTGATATCTATTGAGTTGGAAAATACAAGTAAAACGTTTCAGCAAAACGGAGAAGGGATGGGTCAAATTGATTGGAGAGACGATGCGAATGGATAAGGAGACATTCGCCCTTCTTCCAGTGTCACCCAATGAGGTAAACAAACTATCTGTTTTCATTTTTGTATACTTATATGAAATGGAATTTTTCTAATTCTTGTTGAATTCAATTATCAACTTCCACAAATTTTCGGCAGTTTTAAGCACATCATAAACAAAAGCTTCCGAAAAAATCAGGCTAAATGTTTCAAGTGTTCGGCTGCAAATTTACAATCAAATATTTTTAGTAGTAATTTGTTATGCATAATTAGCATAATTGCAGGTGCGTGATCTCGATTTCGCCAACGACGCTTGCGATGCTCTCTCCTCCTTCTTCCATCACATTCGATCGGGCAAAGTCGTCAGCAAAGAGCCACTCAAGTACATTTTTTTGCTTTCTTTTTCCTCTCACTATCGACAGAGATCAAATTTAGAGTTCCTTATCAACCTTAGTGCAATTGCTGGAACTCGGTCCTCTATTGAACTCTCCCCATGATTCTATGCTATAAAATAATTGAAAATGTCTAAATAAATCAAGAATTCGTCGTTTTTAGCAACGTGATTCAACTTTTGACGGAGTGCATCTACTTTGTGACGAATACGTCGAATCACCTCGCGGATCCCTTGAAGATCCACGATTTCTCACCCAATCGAGACCGACAGAAACTGCTGAGAGAACAACTCGTGCTGGATGAGGTTAAATATTTCTCTTTAATTTATTTTTTAAATGTCACAAAATCGATGAAAAAGCTGATTTTCTTGAACAATCGGTCAAGAAAAGAAAGCAGCCGTTCCTAATGGCCTATTCGTTGACCTTCTTTCATTCACTTGTCACGATGGATCACGATGGTCGATCTCATTGATTTATTGCCTGCAGGTGTTCAAACTGCTCAAGGCTCCCTTCATGCCTCGTCAGGGTGTTACTGAACTCGGTCCTCTATTGAACTCTCCCCATGATCTGAATGAACAGAGGAACGAAGTGTTCAAGACAATGTTCCAGCTGTGCTACTCTCTACTGAGGTCAGTTTTCTAAAAGAATAAACTGGGATGAAAATTGGAATAGAATGAATGACACTTCGCTTGCTCTACACGTATTTTTCTGCTCCTTTGCATCATGACACACGTATAATTATGATTCGTCATTATTATGATTCGATTCGAAAGAGCCCTACAGTTATCATAAATATTTTAGAAAATATGTGAAACACAACCAGATTTAGAGGAATTATCACGCCTCTCACGAGAGGCTCGGCTCAGAATGGCATTATTCGTGCACAGACCAACATTTTCGGTATTTCTTTTTTGGTGTTTTCGGATAGCAATAGGTCCAACTAAGATCCCTGAGACATATTACGGCCAAAAGATCATTCCTCGCGGAGCTGCTACCTGTTGTAGTTGCAGCTTGCAAACTTTGAGCCTCTTTTTGAGCAGTTCAATGAAGTTTTCGCAAAAACTTTTTGCTTGGAGGTAGGGTTATTTTTCAACGCTCTTTCGATCTGTGTAATTTATTATATCAAATCATTAAGAAATTTGCATATTATCAAACTATATTGAATTACAGAAAATCTATTCGGAAAACTAATGTAATCTACACACAGGAGTCTGTAGAATGTCACTAGGATCAGAATGGTATATTTATGCTCTCCCAACTCGGGAGCTGGCTATGTTTTTCATTTGAAAATAGTAAATTCCTACTTACGACTTCCATTTTGAGCTCGCAGACAATAGAGGTCGCATCATTCCACTCTCAAAATGACTGGGAGGCCGTGTCATTTCTCATTGGAGAGTCGAATTTGCGGTGTCTAATGTTGAAAATTAAGGTTTAAACAACATTTTCATTCGAAAAACATAGCCAGCTCCCGAGTTGGGAAAGCATAAATATACCATTCTGATCCTAGTGACATTCTACAGACTCCTGTGTGTAGATTACATTAGTTTTCCGAACAGATTTTCTGTAATTCAATATAGTTTGATAATATGCAAATGTCTTAATGATTTGATAAAATAAATTACACAGATCGAAAGAGCGTTGAAAAATAAACCTACCTCCAAGCAAAAAATTTTCACGAAAATTTCATTGAACTTCTCAAAAAGAGGCTCAAAGTTTGCAAGCTGCAATTACAACAGGTAGCAGCTCCGCGAGGAATGATCTTTTGGCTGTAATATATCTCAGGGATCATAGTTGGACCTATTGCTATCCGAAAACACCAAAAAAGAAATACCGAAAATGTTGGTCTGTGCACAGTTTAGTTCGAGCCTCTCGTGAGAGGCGTGTTATGACCTCTTCAGGTATTCGCAAGTGGGCTACCGTAAGAATCAAGAGTTCCTGGCAGAGAAATTCGGACAGATTCAGGAACAGGTGAACAATTTATTAGAGAATTTGGAAATCTAAAGATTCGCAACCAAAATCTCTTACTTTTCACTGTCTTTTTTTATTAATGCAATCTCCTTTTCTTAATTCTAGGCAAACCGTTAGCTTGTGCTTCACACCCCTCACAAAGGTTACATGACTCGCTCAGGAACTATTAAGATTGGGAGTTTGAAGCCTCGTTGCAAACAATATTTGGGTTGTTCAAAATATCACCTGTGGAAAGGATACGGTGCGCATTCATGTTTCACGAACCGTGTAAACTTTCTTAAGCTCTCGTTGTTGCAATATTCAGTAGAATGCAATCAGAGGTCAAACAGTGAAAAAAATCGTTAAAGGTGGTGTCCCACGAACTTTTGGTCAACTGAGTTCTCACTGTCGGGTTATGGTAATCGGTTCCCAGATAAGAGCCCCGCAAACCGCATGTTCAGCCGATAAGTTTGAACAAAGTTATTCGCGTTTGGTTCTGTGCCAAACTGACTCTGAATGCAGGAATTCAAAAATGATAGGGAGGGATAAGGGGGGACGAGGAGAAAGCGACCGCGCCATTGAAACATATGAGATGAGGAATGATGAAGCTGGAGATTCGTGATCCTCCTTCATTAAAAATTGATTTGATCGCTAGATTGTTGAACATAATTATCACGATATTTAGTCCTTTGCCCAATTAATCAATATAACAATGTTGAGATCGGATTCGATCTCATGGCAGAGGATACCATGACTGCCGTCCTACACAACAATCCCAAATTGCTCGAGAAATACGTCAAGACGCCCCATGTAGAGAGATTCGTCGAACTTGTGAGGAACAATCGACAGGGCAAGTGAGTAATTAACATATTAATTAATTAAGTAAATTACATAATTAATGTAGTTAAACTATTTCTATTTGCATCATTAGTCGCGGTACGAATATACCGGTAGCTATGATCGTATGTTTATCTTGTTTCTGAAACTGGGATCTGAATGGCTGGTAAAACAAAAGTAATCGTCAGATTCCTCGACTACCTGGCCGATCTGTGCGTGTGTCGAGGGGAAGCGAACAAGAAGATTCAGGTTTCACGCAGTTTATGTAATAATAAAATCGTAGTGCCCCTAATCGGTATCGCTGTCCCAGTGATTACAACATATAAAACAAACATATCTGCGTAGTAGCCAACGTCGTATAGGGCAAAATACGAGACTACGATCTCTTCATTTCGCACACTCTATGCGTCGGCCTGTGGGTGTGAAAATAAAAGAAATTTCGCACTCTACAGCGTATAAGCAATAACTATTCCAGGAGCTCATCTGTACTTCTGTTCTCTCGGAAGCAAATCGAAATATCTTCATGGAGACTCTGCTGGTATCTTTATTCGGTTATTTGACCAATTTATAAAAGATGTATGAAAAATCAATGGTTATTTTCTCCAAGAGCTGATAATGACGAACCGTTTGCTATATTCGGTTTGGGTGCGGCAGTTCCGTGCACGGGCGCGGCGCCATCCCTGCGCCCGATGTTTTGAGGGAGACAGAAATATTTGCGTTCACGTAGACTAAGTACTAACAATTTCCTGCCGATGGCTCACCAATGTAGCACACGTCACTGCTCACTGACAAGAACAATGTGGGCGCCCGTGGAAATAAATTTTGTAAATTTTGATATAAAAACAATACCTATTAATCTTTCAGATCGACGGAGAAGTATGGATTGGATGGCAGGGCGAGAGGAAGAAACTCGTGGACATCGCCATCGACGCTCAATCGCATGTTGAAGACGCCGAAGCACTCGATTATTATCGGTATTAATTAATTAATTAGCTAATTAATTAATTAATTAAGTTCTCAATTACGTTCGAACTAAGGCTGTATGAATAATGTAGGATTATTTATCGGTCGATAATTAATCAATCAATAATTGCAGCCACCAGTTGGATCTGATGTCACAGATGTGTCAGGAGCAGCAATACCTCGCAATCGACCCGCCCCCAGAGAGGAAATTGATGAATCTGAGTAGAGAATTGCCGGCGGAACTCGTGCTTGTGTGAGTAGAAAATGTTTTTATAATATTGGTTTATAAAAAAAAGTCAACACCAAAATAGTGTGATTGAGTGAGAAAAAAAATAGTGTGACCTTATTGAGTGAGGAACTTTTTGAAGGACTCGTTTTTTTGCTTGGAAACTCGGTTATAGTAATTTTAAAATAATGTCTAGTATTTTTCGAAAAATTGAAGCAGCTCTGAGTAAATGAAACATGTAGATAGTGTGAAACACCAATTAAGCGGCGAGCAGGGCATAGTAAAAGTATCTACCATGAGACGGTCAAAATCGGGGGGGAAGAAGCGAGAGTTCGTTTAACGAAATCACTTACAACTTCTGAAATTTGAAGAACACGTGATATTATGATAATAACTGCATGTACGCGGGTAATTGCTATGCACGGAGTACTGTTGTTATCTATGAAACTCGAACCAAAGAGATATTGAGGATCCAACACGGGGGGAAATATGAGGAGACGGTGAAACACATTTGAACGCGTGGTTTGAGAGCCGATAATAGATCATAAAATGAATAGGTAATCTATTAATCGATAATCGTTCAGATGCATGTCTAATCACGGTCTTCCCCATGAGTTGCGTGCCTCGTTCACTCGTCTCATGCTGCATCTCCATGTTGTGAGAGGATCTCCATTGACTGCAATAAGGTGAACAGAGTAGTTTAACGTACATACCACACGGTGCCAAACTGCGGAGAAAGAGGTCAGGACAAGAGATTGTGCAAAAGTGCTCAAGAGGAACTACAAAAACGCAAAATAGAAATAAAAATCGTCAGAACAAGTGATATTGCAGACACGCTCGTTTGTGGCGTGATATTCCCGACGACGTCTCTGTCTCTTCCTACCACACGAGAATCATCGAGGGATATGCTGATGGAGGTGAGGGGATTTATTATTCTAAAGGTGAATGCAGCAAATCGTAATATCTAGATTAGCAGTGTGTTCGATGAGATTGCGAAACATGAAATCAACGGAAATGTGGCATTATATCTATTTATAGTGCCTATATGATTCCCTAGTGTTCTTTCAATCGTATGAGGATGATTTTGATTTAAAAAATCCAGGTCTCAACGAATCACACTCACCATGAATCTTAGGTTTGATGAGATGGTGAAACATGAATTCAGCGGAATTTTAGAAGTTAACAGAAAACGACGACTTGGGAGTAAATTGAATTCAAATTATTTTAGAATAATTATGCATTTAATCACAGGTCGTGTTCGAGTGGGCGATGAGATCTCTACGGCGATTCTGAAGACGGTCGATGATTATGTTGGACTGTTAAGGAGGTAAGGACGAGCTTATAAATACTTTTATAAATTTTATAAAAGTATTTATAAGCTTATAAATACTTTTATAAATTTTATAAAAGTATTTATAAGCTCATTGACACGCCGTGCGTCACGTTCTGCGCTTTAAAATAATTATGTATCTGGTACGAAATACAAAAGAAAGACAATAAATGATAATAGTCAACGACAGCAATAAAGCTTTCTCTCACAGATGGAAAAATCATTCTACTCATTTTTTGAAATATTAATTTTTAGAACTCGAATGGACGGTGTAGTGCTCGAGAACGACAGTAGTGCCATCATGAGGAACAAACTCACCTACGAGGTAAATTGTGGCACAATCACTATTTAGCACACCGAGCTAATAGTCTTCTACAACAGGGGTGTGCGGCAAGCAATTTCGGCAAGTGTAGTAAATCAGTTATAACTTTATCAAATGAACTATTTTCATCTCGCAATATGTTTGATGGGTTGGAGGATAGTTATACGAATCGTTTGATATCCCTGAAGTCATGTTTTTCTCCAATGGGTGTTTGTTTTGTGCTCCCACTTGCCGAAAATTGCCGAAACTTGCCGATTGCCGTTTTCGGCAAGCGACAACGTCGAAACATAAGCATATCTCGGAGGTCTTCGCTGGAAAACACAACAGTAGGGGTATCAACAGATTCGAAAAACTGTGCCACTAATTGTAAAAATAAAATGGAGATGAAAAAATTTTATTTGAAAAAGTTGCAATTGATTTGCGGCACTTGCCGAAATTGCTTGCCGCACACCCCTGTTCCACAAGTTGATTTGAAGTTGAGTTGTTCTCCCATCTCCTTGCAAGGATGAGTGAAAAGGAAAGTAGACTCGCGAGGAGCGTGGAAACAACCCTACAATGTTTTCCATTAATTGATGTTGCTAGAATATCTCCAATTTTCTGGCATGCGGTTAAAATGAGTTGAAAACAGCATAGCTATGTACATTCGACAACAGCGAAGCCGTGAAATTGCTAGTCCCTTTTTGCAGATAGTAAATCTCGCCCGTTGGTTGGCCACATTCGGTTTCTATTCCTTCGAACATCTCCTTCGTCTCTCTAAGAATCTTCTCGCTATTGTCGACACGACACCGCCCCCTCCCATTACGAGCATCGGTGAGTGCGGTGAGTAGGTATTGCGTCATTATTAGGCAATCAAGAGATGACGTCATATGTCTTTGCTGAATCTGAGATTTATATTGACTTGGTTTACCGCAAAAAGAGACAGACAATAACGTCCAGGTTCCATTAATCTCTATGTATCGTAGATGTGAAGCATGGAATGTTCTTTTTCGTTCACGTTCTAATGTTGACAACTTTTTCGCTCTAGACCTAAGCGATATTCCGGTATTCCATCGATGGGTGAATCGCAAACTAACTTTATTAGAGTTTTCCACGATGGATTGCTTCAGTTGCAGCGCAGAACGTGACGCACGGCGTTTCGATGATCCATCGAGTGACCCGAGGAATGCTGAACCAGACCAGCGCCCAGGACCCGACTCCGCTTCAGCCAAAGGTATGGTACCAAGGAAAAGTTTTATTGAAGGAGACATTGTCGAAACACTGCGTCCGACTCATGCCATGGACAAATATGAATTGCCTGAAACATATCCGACGGTTGAGTGCAAAATAGTGGACATAATTTCAAACTCTCACCGGTCGATGTATGTAAAAATAATGTTTGTAGAAAAAGTCCTGAAGTAACCAACATGTTTGTTATACGGTGCATTTGTTTGCTATATTGTTTGCTATATCACGCCTCTCACGAGAGGATCGAGCTGGCGATGGGAGTGGGGCCAAAAAGTGAGATTGAGGTTTTCGTGGATTTGGGCCCTCCCAAGCCTGTCTGATAACCCAAAGAGGTTTTGGAACCCACTTTTCATTTTGTGGGTCGTGGCACCGGGTCGGTTCTCCTGGTACCCAACTTTGACCCTGAATATCTCGGTTATGGGCCATTTGTGTGAAAAATCATGCCTGAACTACCATGGCTCATTTTTCGAGCTCTATCGATCCATGTTATTCAATTTTCATGAAAGCGACACTAGACTGTGCTACACTCCGGCTCAAGCATTTCAAAAGTGTAGGAAAAAAAACAGCTGGATTTTTGATATGTTGTAGACGGCGTTGTCCTCTTTCAAATAAGTGGCTTATGCTCAAAATAGCAGAGGATTGGTGTGTGCTGTGCAGTTTTTCAAATTCGAGATGACTTGAAGTCAATTTCACACAGTTAAAACCGCTCACTTTCGAGCGCGGTGAATGAAATGAATGAAATGATGCATCATTTTGTCTACGTTTCGTTCAATCACAGCGGTCTGAACTGTGTGAAATTGACTTCAAATCATCTCGAAATTGAAACAGTACACACCAATCCTCTGCTATTTTGAGCATAAGCCACTTATTTGAAAGAGGACAACGCCGTCTACAGCATATCAAAAATCCAGCTGCTTTTTTCCTACACTTTTGAAATATATTAGGTGGATTGTAGCACTGTTCAATGTCAATTTCAGGATAAGTGAATAGCATGGATTGATAGAGCTCGAAAAATGAGCCGGGGTGGTTCAGACATGATTTTTCATACAAATGGCCCACAACCGAGATATTCGGGGTCAAAGTTGGGTACCAGGAGAACCGACCCAGTGCCACGACCCACAAAATGAAAAGTGGGTTCCAATATATTGGGGAGTTATCAGGAAGGCTTGGGAGGGCCCAAATCTACGAAAACCTCAAATTCACTTTTTCGCCTCATTCCCAGAATACATCGATTTAGCTCGATCCTCTCGTGAGAGGCGTGATATGTAAGTAGAAAACTACAAACATTTTTCTGTGGATTCTGTGGATGATTTTTCTGTGGAAATGTTCACACTGTGGGTAGAGTCTGTAATGTGCTGCACGCATTCGGCAGTGAGCAACGAGTTAGGGTGAGAGGAGGGGACAGCATAACAATCAAACAGACGTTTATTAACGTTGAATTTCGATTGACTCCATAAAATTCCGTTATCAATTCCAAACGTAACGTTAGATAACACCAAATCTTATCCATTTTCTGTATATATTTTTTCTGTATAAATCTGATCACCAAGTGATCGACGCGCATTTTAGTCGCTAGTGAACTCATGAGTTTATAAAATTTCCATATTATGGCTTATTGTTAAGTATGCATCAAGTGGAATTGAGTTTGATTATTTTGTGAAAATAAACTCGTCACGTGAAACATATCTTGCTACCAGTTCACTTTTCCGTCCGGACGTCCATCGTAGGTTGGAGTTAATACTCTTGCGTTCCAAAAGCCATTTTTAAATGTAATAAATTTTCAGAGTCCTCTGGAGGTAACTGCACGTGGCCGCGAGAGTCGACAGCTCAATCTCAATACGAAACTCATCGTCGCTGAGATTCTCCAGGTATTGCGTCATCTCTATGCAATCGTTTGCATGATTAAACTCAGTTCGTGATGGATGTGCGTCGTGACTACCGTATCACTGTTGTGTTGTCCTTCTTCAAGCGGCGCTTCCCGTGCGACGAGAACGGCGAGCTGGCGGAGATCGCTAGTGAGTTGCGTAGTGCGCGTGGTGTGCAATTTACTAAACGTCGCTTGTCAAAAGTTACACTGCATAAAAACAAACATCAGCATTTACATTACAGACATCAACGAAAGAGTAGCGAAGGAGTTATGCGATGGTGTCTACAACAGCACAGAGGGAGAGGTGAGACCGACGAATTTATCGATATTTTTGGAAAATATGAAATTCGATGATTGTCGAATCAACAACGATAGTGAAATAAGATGAAGAACCATGAACGACAGAGAATAAGAAGTTGAAATATGGTTAATAAAATACATATTAATGCCTTTTCTAAAACCTTTTTCCTATCTGACTGCAAAATCCACATTTCGTGCAGATAAATGAACCGCGTGCAACACGAAGCATCATGGTGGATGCGAAATCTGACTGCCCGTTTAAACCATATTTTAGTCGCGCAACTAGTGAAATTCTAATTTTAATATGATAAATTATTCATTATTTTATCTCAGTTAAACCTCGATGGAGAGGACGGTCAACTTCTGCTCGCCATTCTACTGCAGATGACTATGAGTGACTACGCACCATTGACGAGCATCGCACTCAAGGTATTTGGTCGTTTTGATCATTATATACATGTATTCTCTCAAATCATGATCATTGCGCCACCTGCCTAGATCTAAGTGGTCTGAAACACCGATCGTCCTAGTTTTATGATATTTAAAACGTTCGACTCTATTTTCTTGCTGAAATGCGATGTGTGCATCACAAGAGCACAAATTGGGTAGTGATCAGGTCTTAAATATTTTGATCTTTGATCTTTCAGACGCTTTTCCGCCATTTCACTCAGTACCAGGAGCTGCTGGACGATCTGAAGCAGGTGCAACTACTCGTGTCGAATGACGATGTGGAGAACTACAGACAGGTAATCGACAATTAATCGATAATTACGGTAATCGGTAAGATATTACCTAGTGATGACGTCATAACTCCCAGGTCGACAGAGATCTCTTCATTCTGCGCAATCTCACTGAGAAATCAGAGCTGTGGGTGCAGGGCGGCGGGCACTCCAGTGCCGGAAGTAGTACGGATGAGAAGGAGATGAGCAAGTAGGGAGAGATTAATTTTCGAACTTTGATCTTTGAACTTTGATGTTGAGGACGCACTTATGTAAATCCAGTTAGACTTTATTGAACCCGTGAATTGCCATATTTTTATTTTTGTAATAAGGATAACGGTGTACTTTCCAGATCCAAGTCGGAAGATACGCTGCGGCTCAACCACCAGCGAGCTTTCACCAACGACGAATCGAGAAAGGTACGTAGAAAAATGTGGCAAAAGGATTCGTTCAGGATGAGATTCGAACTCACGCGGGCAGAGCCCATTGGATTAGCAGTCCAACGCCTTAACCACTCGGCCACCTGAACACACAAGCATCTCCCCTATATTGCTCTTCAGGTGCTCATCGACATCATCGACAAGCACTACCCGTCCATAAGGGAAGAGTGCTACGCGCTTCTCAGAACGGTAAGGGGTTTGATGAATTTCGAAAATAAATAATTTTTTTTAAATGTATTTTGTAAAAAAAAATATTTTGTTTTCTAGCTTCTGGTCGGGGAAGATCGTGATGCGTGCTCTCACGCACTACAAGAACTATCCGACCGTGCACCACTGATCGCCTATCCCATCATCCGACAGGTAAGGTAACTTAGAAAAGCAGTTGTCAATATCATCCCACACGAAACATGAACCATTGAGTAAACCATTTAGTCAACTCACTGGTTCACTCAGAACCCATTGGATTAGCAGTCCAACGCTTTTTGCCGGACTTACTCGATAATTAACCATGGTTCTCTATCTGTCGAGCCCTTGATTGCGGCACTTATTTATTTATCGATTGATTATCTGCAGATCATGGTTCGAATCAAGCAACTGTGCTACAAAGACGCCAAGCCGGATGCGATGAACCAGCAATTGCTGAGGAATATGAGAGTGTACGAAGTCGTGCTGGAGTTCCTCTCTATTCCATATGATAAAGTGGGTTTTGGAGACATATTGTTTTCCGCCGGAAGAAATACGCGCCAGAAACTTAAGAGAACGAAATAGAAAATATTATATTACTCGCTAATTTTGTGTGACATTTTGCATTGCTTCCCACTTGGATAATATGAGTTTCACCCTCTCCAGATAACCGAATCTGAACGAAGAGTTCTTTATTCGCATGACCTTTTGTGCGTAGAAAAAATATCTAAATTACTTCAGAAGAACGACTCGGAGATGCCCAAGTTGATCACTCTCTCACACGAATTCCTTCGATCTTTCTGCAAGAACAACAAGGAGAATCAGATAAGGTGAATATTGAGAGTGCAAAAAAGTGCTCAAAGAGGGATCAAATACCGAAGAACTTTAACAAAGTCAGACAAGCATGTCGAAATAAGAAAAACGATTTTGGATGAAGAACGCTGTGTGTTTTGTACATTTCTATTCGAATATTTGTGTTTCAATTACGCCTAATATTATCAGATTGCACAAGTTCGTGTCGATCGAGAAGGACGCGAAGGAGGGAATGTTTAGAGTGGAGACTGTCAGTTTGATCTTTGATCTCTTTGATCCATCCATAAACGCCTCTAAATAGGCAGAAATGCTTTTGAAATCCGAACATGGCTACATTCTAGGAATACTTCGTATTAGCTTAGCAACGTTTTGTTATGTCCTTGTTCGAGCAATGCTCCTTTTATAGTTTGATCATTTATTTCTTGATCTCTGTTCGTCTATTGACTACCTAACGTAGACTTTAAAACAGTTTAACAACATATTTGATCTCCTTATCTTCTCCAGGTCGAAGAAGTCGCGACTCTCAACACTTTCTTCCGCAACAATCGCGAATTGTGTCAGAATGTATCGGAGGAATTGATTGCACACATCGTCAATCTTATCGAGCATAAGGTTACATTAAATTTCAGCTAAAGTATTACATAGTCATGTCGTAAAAATATACTACATAACATTCCCTTTGTATTGTGAGGAGGTAAATTCCATCGCAAAAATCTATCATTACATGCCATCTCCAAATGCCTATAGAAGCTTCTGCAGATTGCTTAGTAATTTTATTGCATAGTCATGCCGTAATCATTTTCAGGCCCGCAACGCTACTTTCCTCGAGTATCTCTCGACCGTCGTGTGCGTTTTCGACAAGGAAATCGAGCAGACACAGGAGAAAGTGGCACAAGAGGTGAGAAAAAGGAGTTACATCATCCCTAGGCAATGGATTATGGCATTACTCCCCATGACGAGCGACGCATTCAAATATCAATGACATTTTTAATTGCTTACTTATGCTACTTACCAAGCGGAAATTGTATGTAACCAAGAACACTTTGAACGGAGTGTGAAACACAGATGCACGCCTTTCTGTCTAGCGTTGAATAACTATACCCAAATCTGGGTGATATTGTTTTACGCAGTCATCCTAAATACATTACTAAAAAGAGGTTCGACAGTGACAATCATTTCTCGTCTTCGAATTAAAAATAATTATTCAGTTGTGCTCTGCCTCCGATGAAGTTCGTCAACTCTACGTGGACAATGCGTCGTTCGAGCAATTAGAGGAGATGATGAGAGACGCCCCGCCGTATTTAGACAATGCCCATCCACTCAAATACCATATCGAATTAGTGAGGTGAGTAGTTTATTATAATTTTTGTTAATTAGACTACCCGTGCTGGAAATAAAGAAGAATTCTAATAATTCTTATAGTGCGCTTCCATGGTTTTTTCGATGGAATAGAAAAGTAAAATCTGAAACTTGGGATACAAGGGGAAGTGTTACGTCGCATTAGAGAAATGTGAAAAAAATTGAAGATTGCTCGCTCTGTGCACCCGTGGCAAGAATGGATCGACCGAGTTGAAGTGTGCAAGTGAACTTCCGATGGATCACATTGTGCGAGTCGTCACATCGCCCCACTGTCTCATTGAGGTCGGTTAAATACAGTAATCAACAAATACTCTTAAGTGAACTGAATTATTCATTTGTCGTATTAGCATACGAATCCGAGATAGAAAATATAAGTTTAATATTTAGCCTAATCAGCAGAACCAATATTACTAATGCAGTGTAATTATCTATAAACATTATTATCTCCCGCTTCCAACACAAAATCACCGACCGGACTCGGGGATTTGCAATAAATACGGAACGTGGGGGATTCGAGTTTTCAGACCTTTCGATATTCGAAATAAGCATAACGATGCATTGTACACATGTAGAACAGATGAATCGAGATGCAAATGCACATGAATAATGTAATTACCGTAATCAATGAATTTATCGATCGATTCGCAGGTGAAGATGGCGTACGTGCAGTTCCTTTTGCACTGCTACATCGATACGGACGCTGAGGTAATAACAATGCATAAATTTATTAGGCTATTGTAATTGTTACTTCCATACTTAATTGCGACCTTATTTTTTCGAAAAGAGTCTAGCGGAATTTGTAAATGTCCTAATTTTTTTATTGAATTTCAGATGAAAGATGCCTATCGTCCAGAGTACATCGAAGCACTTCTCAACAACTTCCTCGGCGATATTCAGAAGGTATCCGACATTTCTTATTGTTAGGGTCCACAACGTCCGCCCACTTCTCGCGCACCCGGATTTGACAAAAAATGAGAATTCGAGAGCACAAGCGTAATTCGAAACGATATGAGTCATATTATGGCTTGTTTTGGAGCTCTTCGAGAGCGCAATCGATTTTGCCTATATCAGGGATGATCAGAGAACGTTGAGGTGTCGAAAAAGTGAAAAATAATTTCGAAATCGTCGAAATTGGGCTTAATAATGAACTCACAACTCCTGATATACCCGCATTATATTCTTTTGATTTTTATGGGAATATTACAAGAGAAAAAGAAATCAAAATCGGCGACTCCGAATTGTGCTTTCGTTTGCAAAAATAGTGCGTGAAAATAGGGGTTTTAAGAGTACGAGAGTATCAACATTACGGTTTACTGTAAATAGCAATGGTTTTCGCAAAAGGGGAATTGAACCTGCGAGATCCCGTTCACAAAGCAAACGCTCAACCCACTGCGCCATGCGAGGAGACGCTTACACTCTGCAATTGCGCGCTATGCTCCTGCACTCCCGCCTCGCTTTAACACGCGCAATCCTCCAAACTGATACGCCATCGTACTCTCCATACCTTCATAAACTACTTATCTTCTGGCATACCATCAAAATATCTCTAACTAAGCGCGCTATGCCCCTATAAAGATGTGGGAATAGGCACCGCCCCTCTCCCCTCTCGTCGCGTCTTCTCTCCCTCTCACAACAGTCGAAGCGCGCGTGGTTTTTGAGGTGTAGCTCGGCTCAGAGATAAGATATCGACCTAAATCCAAAAGATTAGTCTTAATCAGACATGTAGGTACACTTTGACACTAAATTCTACCCCAGTCGGTCACTTCCGCTGACCACTTTGTGGCCCCTACTTATTGTCATCCTGATTGCATAAAAATCATGCAATCAAACTGAAATCAATTGCTTGCTAAAACTTTTGGTTTTCAATTAAGCTATGCAGGGAATAATATGCAATGGTATTTTTTACAGGATTTTTAAAATGCAATTAAAATATTATTAATAATTATTATTTTCTAGATGAAGATCGAGATGGCTAAGCCGGTCTCCTCCGATCTCGTCTCTCTCGAACAGTACATCTGCCATGTGATGACGGACATTCTAATCAAGTTCTTCGAGAAACCATTCAATGACCAACCGAAGATCGATATTCAGGTCCGTAGATCGAATCACCTTAGTTGTTGTAGGGACAGTAACCCCTATGTTCTTTCTGAGTAATTCGAAACTTGTTGATTGCCAAAGATGAAATGCGTTTCACAGTGCGGTAATAGTCGTTGATGGACGGATTTTTTTAATGTGCTCTTGAATTTCATCAATCAATAAATTCCAGCAACATCAGAAGTTGTTCGTGCTGCTACTACAAAATCTCAATCAACTTCAGTCTGGTGAGTTATATTTTCAATCGAGAAAGATGCTGGAAGCCAATGAGTAGAAGGGGGGAAATCTCATTTAACACATCCTTGAAACAATATACCTGCTGGTTCTTTAGAGAAATGTGAAAAGGAAGGAGAGGATGTTAACATTTTCTATTTTTTTAAATTCTATAATTATTTAATTAATAAACAATTAGTCTCGCAGGTTGGCTACGCAAGAATCCCAAGAGCACGAAGAACTGGTACAGAGTGGCTGAATGTGTAAAGAGACTCAGTCGATGCGGTAATTAATCACTTACTTTACTTATACTACCTCGTTCTCAGCAATGCTCCAAAACATTTGAATGAAAAAAAACTATTTATTTACGTTAAAACATGTCAGGCGCATTTGTGTCTCTCTAAATCTATGCATATTCAGCGGAAGAGCGAAACCTCTCTCTTCCCGCCAACGTCGCGATGCCTCCAATGCCCTCTGCGGCCACAGCAAAACAGCGATGGCAAAGCGCCGCACTTTCATCCAAATTCATCAGGATCAATCAGGTTAGCACTTGTTTATGAGGTAATATTTCACCACCCTCCTCGTTTTGCACACTCTCTCGTTTCGGTGCGTGACAGAGTGAGCGTGTGGAAACCCGTTCCCCCAGGAACGAAACGATGGAGAACCGTTCTCTTATCAAATTTAATTTCTGCGTATCCTGAAACCTGATATTCTAGCTCGCGCTGAGTGAATTGAGAACCAAATCTCAACGTTTTGTGCGAACAATCGCGACCGGAATGCATATTTTACGGGGCACTGACCCGGAGAAAACAGTTCGCGTGAGTAGATCAGGGCGTTCTGGGCAAAATACCCGATTGCATGCTATTTTCGCGCTCTCTACCTGTCTGCCTCAGTTTGCATGCGCTTGTCGGAATGCGATGTGGATTGAGTCATCACTATGTAATCGTCCATTGCAGCAAACGCTCAACGTGCGCAATCGTGCCAATTCACTGCTTGCCATGGGCGCCAGTTCAACCGTCGACCAATCGGCCAACGTCGTCACTTGCTATCATGTATGTTTTGAGATTTAGTAGTGATGACGTCACTTCCGCTTCATTTCCGGTTTTCTTGAATTTTACATTTTCAGATGATGGTAGGCGAATTCAAGTACTACCTGCTGCCACTCCACGCTGCTGAAGGTTATATTGTTAAATAGTATAAATACGGGCTTTTAGAATTTATGGAAAATGTAATACAAAAGTTATAGCAGTCAAACTGTATACGATATTCGGAAAACGAGTCTTGAGACCCATTTGGCCTGTTTCGGTGGTATTCAGTGGGCAACTAGGCTAGGATCATATTTTATCCGCAACCGACATCTGAGAGGGTTGATTGGCAAGGGGTTTGGGTGGTGATGAGATCTCTGTCGGCATGCTAATAGCCCGTTCTTGCTGCAGGTTCTATCCTCGTCGACGTGCTGCACGTGCCGCAGCTGCTGTTCCCTCCAGGGTCGGAGCTGCGAGATCAGTGTGCTGCTGGAGGAGTAGTGTCAAAGTGAGTACACACTTGCCACATGATCCCAAACCAACAGACCAGGGTTAGGGCGAAAGAGTGTGCAAAAATGAGTGAGTCCCTCTCGATTTCAGACGCTCTCTCACTCCAAAACCCTTTCTGTAAGGCTGACTGGCCTGTGGAATGATGAGTTGCTGGTTTCCATAGATCGATTGTTAAGGAACCACTGTGCGAAAGCTACTGTTAAGGGTGGACAAAAATTAGTAATTGCATAGAGCGGTGTGAGTAAATAGAGATATGAATAATAAGACAGAGCGCTGGAAATGCACAGTTAGATTTGCGTTTCAATGAGCTGCTAAAGTCGAAACGGTGTTCTTACACATGATCGGCGTGCATGGACTAAACGTATTTAAAGAAAAATAATCAATTCGACCCAGTTTATCCGTGATTGACTATATCTGTTTCTTTTTATGAGTATTTTTATGAGATGCCATACAGTCGTACACCCAGAATGAATACACTTACTATTGAGTGTATCATACACTGAGATAGGGCACCTAGTGTATGATACACTTACAAATCTCTCGTTTTTGCACGCTCTCTCGACCCGCGAATACACTCAGTATTGAGTGTATCATACACTGTGTGTCGCATCTCAGTGTATTCATTCTCTGTGTATGTCTCCTGAGGGTGGTGAGCTCGTCAGTGATGGCTTGATAAGTGTGGTTGGATCGATTTCCTCCACATTCCAGATTGATCCAGCACTGCAAGACTCTCATGCACCAGAAACAGGACAATCTGTGTGTGAGAGTACTGCAAACACTCTGCAAGATGGCGTCAGACACGAAATACGCATTCAACGATCAGGTAATTAGCATATTGAATCTTAATCAATCGATAACTGCTCTTATAGCAAAGTGGATTATTTTGGAGCAACTATGATAGGAGCTCCGTTTTATTAAATCTACTGTTCGTTATCCAAATTGCTCCTTTGTTTTCCAAAGCCTCTTCGTAACTTCCTCGTAACAATCCACCCTAGCTTTGCGAACCACATCAAAATTGTTCACACCTTGCTGTGTGGCCTCAAAATGGATCCAAGCTGTTGTCGAAGTGTGTGTGGACGCTCTTGTCATTTCGGCGCACTCTCATTGTCCTGACCCCACTCTCGAAATTTGATAAGCCTTTTGCATAATTTGGGGTTTAGGAACATACGATGGATAGTTTTTTCTCTCGAATTATGTTGCAAAACCAATAGAAACTTGCACAATAATCTACACAAAACAATATTTCGGTCGTTCCCATTGACCCCGCTGCATACCTGCTCTCAAAATGCCTCCAAGCTGTCTCCCCATGTGCTTCCCTCCTTTCAACCTCTCGTTTAGATCTTTTCCGCCTCATCTATCGCCGAGGTAACGTGCAGTAGTCTGATATGATAGAACGGTACTAGGTCGGATGATCGCCATCAAATGAGAAACGACTGGATGAGAATTGTCTCTGTTTGGATCAAATCTTTTTAGAATGAAATTTCCACATCCGACCTAGTATCAATAGAAGTGTGTGCTGGGTCCTTCGATCCAACGTTTATTGATTTCTCAAATCCCCATAGAATCCTGCTTGTCAATTTCAGAGAAGATTTGCCGCTGGCCCCGGCGCAATGGTGTGTTGTTGCAACATTTCGAACCTCCAGAAAGGGGTCACGGGTGAGAGTGCGTGTGAAAAAAGTATCTCATTCATTTTACGCACTCTCTTGCTCCTAACCCCTTTTTGGAGGTTTTATACGGGCATGTATGCTTTATTAATTGATGCTTGATGGTTTTATCGATTGATACTAGCTCGATATAGCTTTATCTCTTTTACAGCTGAAGTATTTTAGGTTGAGCATGCTAGTTCTTTTGAAGCTTGCTGTGGGTGATGCTAATTTAGTCTTTAAAAAATATTCATTTTACAAGTTAAATTATCGATTTTCAGGGTCAACGCCTGCGGCGGAAGCTGCTCGATCGATACTTTGGAAGATACGGTGGAGAGCATCTCGGAGCGCGTGAGTAGTCACTTTTTGCTGGAACTCGTAGAAAAAATTAGAAAAGTGAAAAAGATGAGGGACTTTACGTAGTGAACACGAAAAAAACCTCTGCAAAATTAGTGAATATAACGCGCCCGCGAATGCAGCGACATTTGTGTTTCACTGAACTGACAAAAGCGAAAGTGTATTTCGCAAATTGGTTTGCATAGGAAATTCACTCCCTTCCAATATTTTGTTAAATATTTACATGATGCCTGTGTGTCTTTCAGTACTTCTTTTTTTTAATGAAGCAGAGGTTCATTTTCAGCAAAAAGGTCAAGTCTCGTGCGACAAGCCAGCATCATTTCCGATACCGAAGATGATGGTATGGTATTATTGTTATTAATGGCAAATTAATAAAGGGGGGTTTAAATCCTGTATTTCCTCCAATCCTTATTCAGGTGTCTGCTTCGATCCAACCCTGTTCACCTCATTCAAACTGTACGACGTTCAGTGCAAGTTGAACGATGCTGGAGCTTCCGGTGTGTGATTTATCTATTCATCAAATCTAGTTTGGTCACAACCTTCGGCATGTTCTGCTTTGGGGAGGGGGACTGTCGGATCTGCCGAAAGATCTTCGGCAGACTTTTTTCGGGGCTCTTATCGATGGGGATGGAATGGAGTGGGGGAACTTCCTTGAGATTGCCAAAACAATACTGTGATAGAGTGCGCCTTTAGCGTCTTTCACAGCAAAGTGTCGGTAATCCTCTTTGGGACTTCCTTAGTCTAGGGGCTGTCAGTAAAAGGCCGAAGTGGTCTCCTTGTCCCCGGGATCGACCTGATTCTCCAGTGATAGAAGGCCCGAAGCTCAATCACTGCAAAATTAGGTTGACCCACAGTGGGACTACACTCTCCAATACCAGGGAATGAAGAGGGGGTAAAGGTGTTCCATGTCAAGCGATTATACAGTAGCAAGCTACCATGCTAGATGGGGCAAGCCAGCTGTAACGTGGGATTACGTAACCCAAGCTTTGAAGGCGGAGAAGAGGGATGATACTAGAAGGACCGCTCGGGACGACTGTGTAGACTAAGACTAACAATAAGGTTGGGGAGGGGGATTCCAGGGGCGGGGTTAGGGGGTATGTTCTGAGGTCTCTAGAAATAATGCCAGTTGTTGGAGGACAGTGGGTCACCCATCTTCATTGTTTAGAGTATCGGGTTCCAGATGGGTAGGACAGTTACTTGTCTGATGTGGCGAGACATGTGGTAAATTCGTCAGTGCTCCTTTGTAATATGACACCACAGTGGATTGTCGAGGCGAACGGATCCACAGTCTCCCTATTAGTTTGTGTAAACATCCTTGATGGTCAGAGAAGGCTTTTCGTTATTGTCGATGCAGAGAGGGGAAAATCAGTTAACCAACAAATAAGGATATTTGATGTTTCACAATCAACTTATCAGGCGCTTACAAATACATATATGTATATGGGAATATATGGGACTCCAACTGGATGTGTTCAATTATCAAATAAATCTAAATTCCTCTCTCAGATCTCGTGATCGATATAATCTTCAACGATCCCAACTACGAGATTTTCCTGAAGGCATTCCAACTGGCGAAGGCATTATTGCATGAGGGAAATGATAAGGTTTAGTGATTTACTTACTATTAGTACTATTTTCATAAGAAATAACTTCGTTTGAAATGGTGAAGGAATAACCGTGAAGTACTGTAGTTAAATGAACTTCTATAGCAAATTGTTAGTAGGTCAAGTCGACCAATCGATAATCAATAGTTGGCAGGTGCAACAATCCTTCTACGATCGCCTGCGGCAAAAGGATGTGCACGAACCCTTCTTCCGGTTTGCTTAAAACGCAACTTTTTTTTGTTGTTGGGATATGTTTCACACCTGTCGTAACTATCGAGAGGGGGGAAAGAGCTCGATTTTCTTTCTCCAGTTTCCGAAAAATAAATTAAAACGACTCGATCCCGTCAAGTCTCACAGTCTTCATTGGTCGGCTGCCTAGAGAGTAGAGCTCCGAAAACGAGTGTTTGCGCGAAAACGAGGCCTCGTTTACTCTCCTCATTCGAAGCCTCGTTTTCGTCGAGTGGTTGGTGGGGGATAAAATGAGTGCTCGTTGTCTCAACGAGTGACAAATTTCGCGAGGCTTTGACACATTTCAACTTTTTGGTGGTCGAGTCGAGCGGTTGTTCTGACACCGTCAATGGGTTGATAGGCCTATTCCAATCGTCTTCCAACCACTCATTGCAAGTGGCGTTGTAGTGGAATGGTTAGGAGATTGGAATTGTAAAGACGAGGTTGTTGGTTCGTTGCCTATTTTTTGTCAATCGTTTTGCCAATTATTTTCAATAAAATTTGGTAGTTTACTCATCCCAGAATATGCATCGAATGACTTTTGGTTAACATCTTATCATTTGAGCAGTTTTTATTTGATCATCTAAGATTTTTTTGAATTCTTGGCAAAACCATTGGCAAAAAATAGGCAACGAACCAACAACCTCGTCTTTACAATTCCAATCTCCTAACCATTCCACTACAACGCCACTTGCAATGAGTGGTTGGAAGACGATTGGAATAGGCCTATCAACCCATTGACGGTGTCAGAACAACCGCTCGACTCGACCACCAAAAAGTTGAAATGTGTCAAAGCCTCGCGAAATTTGTCACTCGTTGAGACAACGAGCACTCATTTTATCCCCCACCAACCACTCGACGAAAACGAGGCTTCGAATGAGGAGAGTAAACGAGGCCTCGTTTGCGCATTTTATCGAGTGCTCGCTTGTTTTCGGAACTCTACTAGAGAGTGTGCGAAATTAAGCGAGACGGATTCATTCACAAAACTCTCCATTCCAGAGCTATTTCCTCCCGTCTGCAAACGGCTCAAACCCGTCTGAAGTCCGATATGATGCAGTGCATTGACACGAGACCGAAGGGCGGAGCGAGCACCAGTGCGAGTAGACGATGTGAGGAATTTAGATTCAAAATTAAATCGATCATTAACTTTAATCAATCAATTTAATTAGAATTGATCTCTACTGATTGTAAATTCCGTAATTCGAAGCGTCCTTTGGACCGTAAAAAGTCGGAAAGAAGGGATTTCTAAGTCCTTTTTTCAGCCTCTGCCGTTCTGCTCACGCCGACACACGAGAAAGCAATGCTCGTGAGTTTAATTTATTATGTTTTAAAAAATATATTGCAAATTTATTCGCAAATGTTCGTTGCTAAATACTTTCTCTCAGTTCCACTCTCCCTCTCTGGACGCGTCGAAGCTATCGACGATTCAGGAGAACGCAGCTGGGCCTTCGTCCAATGCAGGAAACAATTCGGCCGCGCCCATGGTTAGTGCGAAGCTCAAGAGTTCCGAATGCTCCGCAAAGGGGTTAGAAACAACAGTGTTTTGGAATGTGAGAGACATCCTGTTGGTTCTGCTTTCTCCCTCTCACTCACCCCCCTTTTAAGCTTCTGATACTTTGCCAAGAACGTCGTGTGGCACTCTCATATGTAGGAGGTTTTAAGAAATTAGACTTTAAATAGTGATGACGTTATGCTTCTCAGGGCGTGGGCGCCGCGCAGGACGACATGATGCCGTATGAAGACGATGATGAGAAGTGAGTGGAAGTGATCTTTGATCTTTACAGAATTCTTATCTGCATTACATTGTCCATGAGCTTGCATGTGAAAGCCAAACGGCTTCCATCCATAGTGGGATTATGCCTCAACTGATTCACAATCTCCTATTTATTTTACATATTTATAAATTAATTAAACAATTATTTATTTCAGTCAGAAGAAGAACGTTCTTCCTCAAGAAGTCGCCATCGTTGAGCCAATTCTGCGTGTGCTGCAATTGCTGTGTGAGAATCACAACAGTCTACTCCAGGTTTGTTAGTTTAATCTAATTTCTCAGTCCAGTCTAACCTCCAGAAAGGAATAGATGACCCATTTCTTTTGAACAGTCTCATGCAACCCGGAAATTTTATTGCCATGTCACTTTGATGTCAGATTCTACGACGCATTTTCATCAGAAGAACTGCAACATTTCAGATACGAGGGTTTAAAAAAAGTAAAATGCTTTCTTTCAGAATTTCATCCGTCGCCAATCAGATCGAGCCAATCACAATCTCGTCTCGGAAACGCTCTCCTTCTTGGATACGGTAATACTAATAATCAATCGATATTCATCTCCTGACCTACCGTAATCTTTCCTCTACCGTACTCCTTTAGGTGTGCGGCTCTACAAAGGGATCTCTGGGCGTCTTCAAAGAGATTGGCGAGCACAATTTCTCGCTGATCACGCAGACTCTGTCGACATTGACGGAATTCTGCCAAGGGCCGTGCCATGAAAATCAGGTGAGAGATTCGCAATTAATAAGAGCGCTGGCTACTCTATTCGAAGAGTGCACTTGCATCTATGTTTCACGGTGTCTTCAATATCGTTCAAACGGCTTCCCGAGTCAATACAACGTGCACAAAAATCCACTATTAAAATAAAACCACAATGCAATTGTCAATCACTTCGAGATAGATATTGTTTACATATTTATGTTATATATAGAAATATTGTCAGAACACAATGGCGATGCAAGAGAATGGATTGAATATCATCATTTCCCTCGTGCTCAACGACATCAAACCACTGGCTGATGAACATATGGAACTCGCACTAGAGATCAAGGTCAGATATAACTCTTATAAGAAACGCTAACAAATAAGATACTTAATTTACTCATTACTTATCTTGCTTAGCCCATCGCGTATTCATTCGTACTCAAAAAAAATCGTTTAGAAAAGATATGAATATGTCTGATTTATTAATGGATTGCCACTGACCTACCCATTTCCATCAATACATTTTTACTTTTTTAAACTACAATTTATAATTTACAGAGCAGCGCCTCAAAACTTCTTTTGTCTATCATGGAATCGAGACACGATGGAGAAAACGCGGAAAGAGTACTGAGGAATATGAGTAATATGGCAGGTAAGATGAGGGATTTTCGATTGATTACGTCTGACGGATAGTATCGGGGGAAGATTATCGATTGATTATGTATGATATCCAAATTATCTTATTCAACAGTTGGTCATAGACGAAGCGCTATTTATTAGAGGTCAGATCAAATCGGATTACAATAGACTCACTGAACCGATGTTGCGCGATATGCAGTGTCATCGGATAGTCAGGGACCAGTCCTCTAAATAGGGAAACTAAAATATAATCAAACAAATTATAATTTAGTTACGGGGAGATCAAGGGTTTTTCAGTGTAATTATGGTTAATTTTCGGGTAATGATATACATTTTGCAGGTGGTCCAAAGCAGTTGATCCACGCCATAACTCAAGCCTACGCCATGGCCAACTCGCCCGAATTGATTGTGAGCCGAATGAGAAGACAGTTGATGGATCAGGTAGGTCATGCACCGACATATTCGAGCCGGGTTTGCCGCTAGTCTGAAATGGATTTCAGTTTGTGATTATTTAGGGTGGAAAAGAACTTTCTAATATTACATTAGTGCCAGATGAGAAATGAAAGCAAAAAGAAAACGGTGGAACCAGATATCACGGTGTTGAATTGAAAACAACAAAACGATAGTAAAGTAGCAGTTGCTCGACTCGTGAGCACATGGATAGCAACGTTTTGCATTTTGGCGATAACTATAACGATATTTAAAAACTACTACGATTTTATCATTCTTGTTTAGGCAGTCTCCGCTGCACCTCCTGGAGGCACAATTCGATCTCTCGTTCACCCTCAGATCAAAACAGACACTCGTAAGTGAATTTCCCAAATGATAACAGAAGAAAGATTAGTTATTGATCGAATGGACACTGTATATTTTGGTTAGGTAGCTATTTAGTGGGTAGATCGAACGATCACTTACAGTAACTCTACCGGAGATCTCTGTCAACGCCTCGGGTACTGTATCAATAAAGGAGGATGCCAAGTTCGACGATCGACTACTTAAAGAAGAGACAGGATCGGCAATTATCGATCCGAGAGAGGTTAGTTCCGACTTTCTCTCTTTCTGAGATACTGTTGGCAAAGCGTGCGACTTTCGAACTACACGAACAAAATCTAAGTACACATTTTCATTTACCAACATAGATTGATGAATAAAATACAATATTAAAGGGACCTCGTACTGCAAATGAAGTGAATTTCAGATTAAAGAAAATTTTATTCCGATTCAAATGCAAAAAACCGCATATTTTTACGATTTTTTTGAAACTAGTTATGAATTTTCAAAGGTCTCATTTTAGGCTGGAATGACCCGGCACTTTGCCGCTAAACACAGTAGCGCCGGGTCATTCTGGCCCGAAAAAGGATCTTTGAAAATTCATAACTAATTTTAAAAAATCGTAAAAAGATGCGATTTTTTTGCATTCTAATCAGAAGAAAATTCTCTTTAATCTGAAATTCACTTAATTTGCAGTACCAGGTCCCTTTAACTTGCATTCATCTCAATTCTATCTTTACTCTCCACATGATTGGTCAACCTTACAGAAAGTCCCACTCTAAAGCATTAGAGAGCGTGTGAAATCGAACGGGACTCTCTCACTTTTTTACACTCTCTCGTTCTCATCTCTTTTTTTAATCATGTGTCTCAGGTCGGTCACAACATCTACATCCTCGCTCATCAATTGGCCCGACACTCTACCCATCTCACCACCTGTTTGGAGCCCAACGATGAGACAAAGGTAGACTATTTCTATTTTTTTAAATTAAAAAATAATTTTATTTATTTTTAAAAATCAGGACGAGCAAACCCGAGAAGCCCTCTCCTTCTACAAGCAGCACACCGCGCAGATTGAAGTTGGTTTTTTTCTTCAATACAAATCGGTCTCTATTCAAAAAAAGGGGTTATCTTTGCTCGTGCCATTTTCAAGTACAAGAACATCAAGTACAGTTCAAGTTAAGTTCAAGCACAAGTAGAGATACAAGAGGGATCTTATTAGCTCGAGTTAATATTGATTCACCACTTAATCTACCACCCTTAACCATTCTTCTCATTCCAGATCGTCCGTGAGGATCGAACCCTCGAGCGAGTCGTCTTTCCCATCAACGACATCTGCAGTTATATCACGAAAGAGACCAAGAGCAATGTGTATTTTGAGACGGAGAGAGACGCGCAGGCGAGGAATACAAAAATAATATTTCATTAACAATAAACTAGTTTCATTTCGTTGAAACCTGGAAAGTATTTGAAGTAAGTTTTCGTCTGGTTTGCATAAGAGGAATATTATAAATAATTGAATCAATTTGTAAAATGAGAAAAAGGTTTTTTCAGGGTTCGAAAGTGAACGACTTCTTCGATCGATGGACCGAAATGTATGACGAGATGCGATGGCAACACAAATTGCAGAGTGAGAACAATACAGTTTTACTCTACTCAACGAAGCCCTAATAAAGCAATCCTCTCATATCTCCCTTGTAACCATCGCAAAACATAAGATCCGCGGGTCCAATTATTCTTATTTTCCTGTGATATATGTAATTTCCATTTTTAACACATTGTTCTCTAGATTTTCAGTTTTTTTAAACAACAGGTCATAAATAATTTTTTAAAATATATTATTGATTCCAGCCTGGGCCTGGCTTTCATTCTGTGCGCGTCGTCTTAAACTCTGGTCTCGCTTCTCCAATTTCTTCGCTGTTCTAGTCAATGCCATCATCGCCTTCTACTATCCATTCGAAGGTTTGCACCTTTTATTATTTTGTTTTTAGAGTTCATTTTCATTACTTCCTGTAAGGGAACCATACTCCTATGCAATAAAAGTCACATTTCGGAAATTATCAGCCCTCTTAAACATATTTGTGCTGAAAATCAGGGTGAAAAAGGAAACGATAGCCGCCCTCCCCGCTCGCTATCAGCCCATGTAACAACTTTGTAATTAAGTCACGCCTCAATTCAACTCCTGATTTGTTTGAGAATGTAAAGAAATGGAAACCAAAGAATGGGTGAAAAATCAATAATTTGAGAAGCGACGTCGTCTCTTGCCTCGAATCCCTTCGTGTTCGTCACTTTTATCTCTTCCATCATTTTTCTCTTCACGCAATGGAATGATAAGTACGATTTTATTTTGTGAGCTCGATAGACTATCGAAGAAGGCGAAATTCGCAAGAATTTGTGAGCAGCTTGAAACACGATTGCACTAGGTGAAACACCTTTTCAGATCCTCCCTCGGAACGTGCACCAAATCAGTGACAGGCATTGCGATAGTCATCTTCTCGTCGGCGTTACTCCTGATATCCATGATAGGTGAGAATGGGAGGTACATGAGACCCCAAACCTCCAGAAAGGGGTCAGGATAGAGAGAGGTTGGACTTGTCCGTTTCCGGAAAGTTTTAGATATGTAGTAATTTGTATTGTCTGGGAAACTGTAGAAAACAACACGAATAACAAAAAAATGCTTGTTTTAAATTGCTTTGTACAATAATCCGTATTACCAGGAATCGTGCCCACTCTACACGTTTCTGCCATGATTCAACTCGCCAACAAAGTCGTCCATCTCGTTTCGTATATCGCCAATCGCGGTCTGTACGACAAGACGTGGCCCGAGCGGATAGTGGATACGGTATGAATCTCACTTCGCGATAAATATATTCATAGCTGAGTTCGCGATAAATATATTCATAGCTGATACATATGGTAGGTATTAAGTCAGCCGCAAGAGTATCGTTGCAAACAGGTCATTTTGCAATTGCCTCATTGAGGATAGGGTAGCTTTTCCGTTCAGGACTTCTACTACCACTCGGCGTACCTCGTCTGTTGTGTGCTGGGAATCACTGTGCATCCATTCCTCTACGCGCTTCTGGTGGGAATTTATATAAAAGCAATATATAATTTATATTATTATTAATATTATTTGCAGTTGTACGACATCGTTGCATCGGATGAGACACTCCGATCCGTCATCTCATCAGTCACCAGAGTACGACTTAGCATTCTTTTTATATATAAAATATGCAAATCGATTTAAATAAATCAATTCCCAATTTGCAGAATTGGCAATCGATAATCTTGACTGCTCTTCTCGCTCTCTTCCTCGTCTATCAATTCTCCATTATCGGCTTCGTCTTCTTCCAGAAAGGTTAGGCATTTCCTTCTTTCGGTGTTCGGTTTGAATACGTTTCAAAGGCGTCTAAATACCGTTATGTCTGAGCTGAAGCCATTCATGTCTCTTCGAATAGATTAATGTAAAATAATATAATATAATATGTCGAATTGGTAATAGATTTGCGGTCAATAAAATATCAAGAATAAAGAAAGAATAGATTCTGTCCATTTCAGATTTCCGATTGGAAGTGGATCGATTGGATGGAGGGGAGCCATTGACAATTTCCAGTGGAGGAGGAGAGGAACCGCCCACCTGTTCTTTGCCTGGAGGAGACTGTCCAGTGGGAGAGACAGCTAAGGATGGTGAGTGGTGTGGCGAAAACTGTGCAGCACCGATGCACGGTGCATTCTCGGAGGTGGCACCGCGGTGCACGGTGCATCGACGGTGCACCACTATCGCTTTTTCCCGTGCACCGGTGCGCGAAAGATGAGTGAGTGCACAGGTGCACGCACCGCCGAGAGCCACCCTAATGGTGAGTCATCAACGTCCAATTAGACCAGATAGGTAATAATTTGGTGGCAGAAAGCACTATGACGCCGTGTACCCATCCCCAGTGTTCTCCCGCGAGCCGAGCTCAAAGAGGGGATCTACCTTTCCTTTAGTGGCAGCTTAGCAGAAGGTGCTCAAAATCCCGAAATTTAGCTTGCAAGAAGTGCGATGACTTAACAATTATTGATTTTTTATCTTTTATCACTGATCTTTGTTCTCTCAGAGGAAGACGACAAGGTGTTTGCGTGTAATTCTCTCCGAATGTGCATTGTGACAACTCTCAATTGGGGATTGAGAAACGGTGGAGGAATCGGAGATGTACTGAGGAATGTCGGACCCGATGTGAGTGAAAAACGGATTTAAAAAAAAAGGAAATCTGAGTAAATATGGAAAGACTGCGTATAATTTTAAGAAAGCTGAGATTATTTTCCCAGCGTAATGTATCTAGATAGAAATCAGCTCTTATACCTGGTTCAGATATACTATCAATCGATAAAATATGAGATTGTTATAATTAATAATCAATTAATATATTTAAGGAGCCACTCTTCCACTTCCGAGTCCTCTACGATCTCGCCTTCTACGTCGTTCTCATTGTTATCGTTCTCAATCTCATTTTTGGTGTGATCATCGACACTTTTGGAGATTTGAGAACGGAGAAAAACGAGAAGGTCAGTGATGTTTTGTCTGGTTGAGATATTAATCGTGAGATGAATTGCATCGTGAAAAATCGATTTGAAATTGGCGATTGTAAATGGAAGAATGACATTGCAGGAAGACATTCTCAACAACACGTGTTTCATCTGCGCGCTGGAGAGAGGACGGTGGGCAATTTGTTGATAATCCATACGATAAAGCAGAAAAGGGCAAAATTGAGAATTTTCAATAGTTGCTGATTCAATCTGAAATAGTTTTTTTTTAATTTTGGGAACGAAGTTTGATAATATGATTCAGATTCGACAATCGTGCTGTTTCCTTCGAGGACCACAGAAAGAAGGAGCACAACCTGTGGCACTACCTCTACTTCATCGTGTGGCTACAGATTAAGGTACGAAACGGTTCTGAAATATACAGATCGGGAAGTGTCCAACCTCCCTTATTCTGAAATGTTGTTTTCTGCTGAGAGAGAATGCAAATTCGGTCGAGAGATGTTGAGCAAGGCACAACTCTGCAGACACTGACAGTGCAGACTAAGGGGATCTGGAAGCTTCCAGCTCTGAGTATCGATTGAAAATTTCTTAATTCAGGATGAAACCGAGTTCACCGGTCCCGAGAGCTACGTGAGCCAGTGCATCAAGGTAAGCAATTAGTTTAATCGATTTAGACCAATATGCAAAAAGAATTGCGAATAGAAAAGGCTCTTATAGAGATGTCCATCTTTCTAAATTTTAGCGTAAAGATGCGTTCTTTCCCTGTAGTTCCTTTGTTTCGAAACACCAATGCCCCTTTCAGGAGCGCAATCTCGATTGGTTCCCTCGCATGCAAGCCATTTCACTGGAGGAGGACAATGCAGAGTCGGAGCAACCAGAGGTGGGTTGGGGTATTGAGAACTCTGGTTGATAAAAAAGGTAGGATTGTTTAAAAAAGTAGGGCTTTGTGCAGTTTCCTAGTGGAGTCCTAGTATAATTCAACTTATTTTTCCCGTTGGATTCTACAGTACAATCATATTAGGAATTCTGAAGAAGAGAATGTGGACAAGGGCAGAGACGCAGAGGCAGGGCTTCCTCTGTGTCTCTGTCGCTCTTCACCATTCATTGGTTCATTCGATCATTGTTCATTCCGTCTAAGTCATGTAAAAGAATTATAATTGCAAATAATTGTAAACAGGGGGTCAAGAGACGCTCCCTTATTATTTTCGAATTAAAATAAATCTTTTTACAGATGGCTGCTCTGAGGAAAGAATTCATCGTATTGAATCAGACGGTGCGAGATTTGAGAGAGCAGTTGGATGATGTGAAGCAAGTGGGATATACAATTATGGTTTTAGGAAAAAGGGCACTATATTAAACATGCAGTATAATAATATGAACACGCTCGTAACATTTTAATTCTGTGTCGTGATCCCTGAGACTTTTTATGAGTGTTTATAATAAAAATTAATGGAATATAATATTTCTTATAAGAATTACATTTAATATTCAATAATGATATTGAAAATTGAATACTGAAGAATATGTATTACATTGCAGTACTTTGATCTGCTTCGCGACGGATAAACAATACAATTTCTACTCACTATTTTGTTACTTCATATTTGTCAGTTATTCTTACCATTCAAAGCTTTATTCTCATCGTTTTACTTTTCACTGCTTTCAAGTCTAGAATATCGTTCTAGTTATATTTGTTAGATATTAGCGGAGAGAGAGTGGTTAGGTATTCTCATATACTGTCGAAAGCATTCCTCTGCACCCGTGATACCTATTTTGCTCACTGGTTTTCTCTCATTTTAATAATATGGGTCAGCAACCTTCCTCGACATACCGTATTTTGTAATTGTGATTAATTCATTTTGTTATTGTGTTATGCAAATGTAATGTTAGATTATTTTTTAGAGATATTAGCAAGATTCCGTCGTAGACTCGTAGTTTAAGCGTTTGTTCGATTGCTGGATAAACGTGGCAGAAACATCTCAGATCTCATTGTTCTATATACGCATTTCGACAGTCGGTCACGATAGCCATTTTAAGATAAATTTGAAGCCGTACAGTACTGTAAAGTTCCTCATAGTACGATGGTAAATACTGAATGTCTGTGCTATCTGCTGAGCCTTTTTATGTTTCGGACGAGTGTTTATAAATAGTTGAATTAGGTTACAATATCTACAGCCATCTCAGGTGTGCTACAAATTAAATATGGTCAAACTAAAAAAATAGGTATGACTTTTTTGCCCCCTTCGCGTCATAGTTCTGCAGATTCTGGTTTGTGCTGAAGAAGTGCGTATGTGTGTGTTGCGTTATGTTGAAATGATTTTACATGGACACTTGACACTTGACATCAAGATAGTTCACTCTGGAAGATCAAAGTGTGAAAAGGGATAATGAATAGAAGCGCAATCGCTTCAAATCTTCATTCATTCAGAGGCGGGACCGGCGGACAGCCTGCAAAATTAATCTTTTATTTAATGTTTATTTAAATTAAAGAAATACTTACGGTTCAGCCGTGACGAGTGACTCGCTTTCCTGCGTCTTTCCTAATTTCTTGCTGTGCGACGATTTTTGCGGATGTTTAGCCGTCCGTCTCTTTTTCACCTACAAAAGATGTAAATAAAATATTTCAATCGATGAGCCACCGTAACCACTACCGTACCCAGACAAATCCGGCAGTTCCGAGCAGAATCGAAGCGAAAATGGCGCCGCCCACGCAAACAACGATCGTGAACTGAAATTGATTTTTGATCTTTGAATTGTCTATGAAAGTTCTATCTCACAGTAGGCAGTTCGGCCCGGCCGGATGGTTTGTCGGTCGCAACTTCGCTCTTCTGCTCCGGCGCTGCAGCAACTGCAGCAACTGCAGCCACCGGTTGCTCTGCAGCAGCTGCAGCTGTCTCAAGGGGTGCAGCAGGTGCAGCAGCAACCAATTTCTCCGCCTTCGGGGCGCGACCGACGGGGAAAACTGGCAGTGAAGGCGAATGACCGTTAACTGCAATCGACAACTGACTTGGCATCGTGCCAAAAAAGGGGAAAGCTAACTTTTCGTGGCTTCAAATTGAATTCGCAGCTTTCCGTCGACTTGAGTTGTGTTGAAAGTACCGTTGAACACTTTGAAGTTCTTGCCCACTGCAAAGTTTACGATGTTTGTTTACTATCTCAATTAGAGTAAGTTTCATCTTGAGAGCAGGACGGTAGGAATATGAACATGATCTCGAATCAATCTGTGTGGAGACGGATTTACACTTATGATTGATCTTTGATCTTTGCATCGTTTGAATGAACAGCAGTAAGTACGAATGACATTTTGTAGTTTGTAGTTCAGATTGATTTTTGATCCTTGAAAGACCAACTTACTGTAATAGACAGACTCATCCTTATCAGTCATTCCACTCGGATCGATCTTGATAATCTTCGGCGCCGATTTACCCGCGTAGAATTGTATACCGCCCGCGAAATGATCTGTAAAAGATCAAAGATCACGGACTCAGAGATAAAAAAATCAAAGATCAAACAGGCCGGGAACCTGGATCGACCCATCCCGAGCCCTCCATTCCGCCCAACGAGAGGCTGCAAATGATCATTAATTATTGACAATTACAAGAATAAATCAATAATCAATCGATAAATGCTCACTTGTACTTCAGAAATGTGCGACAGTTGGACAGCGTCGCGTTGGGATGCAGGAATTTGTAATAGCGACTGAGGAAAATCGGAGAGCGTCGAGGCTTTTTCTTCGGTCCGTAGAGACAATCCGGATCCACATGGCAGTACTGAATTGCGTGATCACTAGGTAACGCGTGCAAGTACTACTTCATCACTAGGCAATACTGTCTATTATTGCATCATCACTTGGTATTACATTTCACATTAAATATTATGTCATTACTATGAAATTACGTAATCACTAGGCAATACATAGGATTCTCACAGTTTTGGGAAGAGTAGTTTCAAGACTCCCGCAATCGGCGCTCAATTTCTCCGCTGATTCTGAAGAGTGGAGATTGATTCGGATAAAAAAATATGATTATCGATGGAAATGTGTTACTGTAACCTGAGTGAACACGGTACCTAACCTTGCGAGTAGATTACTGTAGCCAGCAGAAGGACGAGAAGGGAGATTCGCATTCCAGATGGGACCGAGGGAGGAGGAGAGGGGAGGGAGAGGAGACCGCTCGTGACGGAGGGAGAGGAGTGAAATGGAAGAGGGCATGGGCACAATTGAATCCTTCATTGAAAGAATGCAATGGAAAATATTTGCGCACAATTCGATTTGGTGCAACTTCCAAACCAGGCGAAGAATGTAGCTCAAATTTGTGCTGGTGTCCAATGACGATTCGGAAAATCGATAATAAAGAATTAATCAATGAAAATTACGATATCTATTACCTAGTGATTATGCAATCCCTCGCAGGTTGACCGTGATCTGCTCATTCTGCGTAATCTAACGGAGAAATCGGAGTTGTGGGTGCAGAGAGGGGGCATTCCAGTGCAGGAAGTAGTACGGATGAGAAGGAAATGAGCAAGTAAGAAGAAATAGATCTTTGGATTTTTTGCTCTGATGTTGAGCCGTATATTTCTTCAGCTGAGCTAGTTTGGCCAAAAAATTGATTTACTCATGATTTTGTTAATTGTTTTGCAATGAATGTAACGTGTACTATTTAGATCCAAGTCGGCAGACACACTGCGAGTCAATCACTAAAAAGAGCTTTCAACAAATATGAATGTTAGGAAAAATATAAGGCAAAAGAGTTCGTTCAGGATGAGATTCGAACTCACGCGGGCAGAGCCCATTGGATTAGCAGTCCAACGCCTTAACCACTCGGCCACCTGAACACACAAGCGCCTTCCCTATATGGCTCTTCAGGTGCTTGGTTCGCGAAATCACTATTTTCACGATTCGTAGAGTGCACAAGAACTAGTCGTATTTGTGTTTCACGGTATCTTCAATTTCTTTCAAACGTCTTGCCGGCCAATGGTCCTCGAAAGTGGTCCTGGGAAGACTGAGAATTTGGCAGGACCCGCTGAGAAAACGTGATACACAACCTACAAAAAGAGGTAGTGGCGAGAAAGAGTGTAAAAATGGGAGAGTCTCTCTTGATTTTATAAACTTTCTCACCCCAAATCCATTTCTGTAATAAGGTTGACCGGTGTTTGATTCATGACTAATTGTGTAGTCATGACGGCATATCCATACTCAGAGAGCGAAGTCTCCAGCTTTCCTTACTCTGGAGAGTTCATGTCTCCAGTTAAAGAAGGCCTCCCACGAATCACCGTTGCCTGATTTTCAATAAGCCATTACAGTATACCGGACACGAAAATGGAGCGCGCACACTCGTGTTAGGGGCAATTTATATGCTTTCCGTTATAAAAACTATTATATTTTTTATGAAAACCGATATTATCCACAGGGGGGAACAATATTATATTAATGAAAACTTCATCTTACGTCGATTGCATGTATTTGTGGTCCTAACACGCGTTGCTTGTCGATTATTGGCCCTTTTGTAGCCATTTGAGCGTCAATATATCGATTTAGAGATTACGGTAGATTTTCGGATGCGTTGCAATGTGATCGGGTGAGCGTCCCCCACAGCACTGCGTTGGCAGTCTATGTGACCAAATATTCGTGGGAGGCCTTCTTTAATAGGAGAAGTGATGTCTCCACCTCTCAATTTCGCATGCTCTCTCACCAGGAGACAACATCTCCAGAGTAAGGAAAGCTGGAGACTTCCCGCTCTGTGTATACCGCAACTCTACTTGAACGACCAAACTTGCAGAAAGGGGTTTGGAGAAAGAGAGTGTGTCAAAACGAGAGGTTCCCTCACATTTAGTCCTTTTTGTAGGTTTGGAATCATGTGATTGGACAGTCATTGGATGCAAGTGCGTGCATTCCCATTCTCCCCTACCCTCCTCTGATCTACCTGGCGTCTCTCTCTCTCCTCCCCTTCTATCGATCGTGTTAACACGGGATGGGACGAGCTAGGACACACAATCACCCAATTCCCAACTCATTTAACCCTATTCATTATCTCCTTTCCCTTCCATTCCTATGCAATTCCAACTCTCCGGAAGGGCGAGAGAGTGTGCAAAAGTAAGAGCGTTATTTTTTTTTATTTTCCACTTCCTTTCTCTACAGTCCCTTTCGGTATGGTTGTTCGGCCTATGTCATGATGTGACTAGTGTATTCCCATTCTTCCCCTCCTCTGATCTACCTTGTGTCTCTCTCTTCCCCTCATATCGATTGGATCAATGAGGGAGGGGACGCACAATCACCCGATTCCCTCATTCAAATCCCCTTTTCTTTGTCTCGTTCCCCTTCCATTCCTATTCATTTCTGGTGTTTGAAAATCGGGTAAATAATTAGATTAGATATCTTAATTTCGCGCACTATCTCAGCTATCGACAAGCGCAAAGAATATGTGAAATTAAGAGATCTAATCCAAGTATTTACCCGATTTTTAAACTCTTTTTTTCTCGTACACTCATCTTCATATCATTCCACAGGCCGGTGACCTTTTTTGGGCTTTAGAGTGAGAGAGCGTGTGAAATCGAGAGAGACTCTCTCACTTATCCTCACTCTCTCACTCTAAATCCCTTTCTGGAGGTCTTATCTCCCCTCATCTTCCCTTTTTCAGTCCTCGCCGCTCCTCCCACAGAAAGGTGGTTGGTAGTCACTGACGACGATGGCTTATTCGAATGTGAACAAGGGAAATCCGTGAGTTACTTACGCTTCCCAACTTTGTTTTCTCTTCCTACTACCATCCCACTGCCCAGTTCACGCTCCAGAATGGGGTCAGACGCGAGAGTGCGTTTAAAATTGGATGGCACTCTCTAGCTTTCACATGCTGCCTATCTCCGAACCCCTTTATGGAGGTTGGGATGTGCTTCTGAATTACGCGTATTTAGATCGAATTCTGCGTCCGCGTGGAATTGGGATCCCGTCTCGAACAAATTCAAAGAGCCCGCTGGATTTGCGAGAAACAAGACGAACAGGTGAGAACTATCTTAAAATTGTACTTGTATTTGTACAACATAGATGGGCAAGGTATGTTGCTGGAACGTCAAAAACGGGAGGGTCTGTGGCAAAACCTGGCGAATTTAAGAAGAAAAAAAACGTGAGGATCTCACCCAAAACAGTGACTACTCGAATCTACATAAATCGGGTGTGTTCGGGTAAAAGGCGGGAGGGTACTGTTGCTCGCTTCACCCTGCACACTCATATATGATGTACATGCGCATAAATGGGTCAGGAGCGAGACACGTGTAGAAAATTTCCTCTAACTCCAGAATCGCTACCGAACCGTTTCTGGGGGCTTGGAATCTGGTAAGAATAATTGGCATTTCAGTGGCCACAGCAACTATGGATGCCTGCCGGAGAACTACTTGGAGCAGATTACATCGACATGGTTCTGCTCTCTGGAGAAGTGTCCACGTGGATTCACACCGAAACATGCACAGATGGACGGACTCTGGGAAGACTTGAAGGTACAATTTGAAATTCTGGTAAACAATTGGTTTAGCGCTCTTCATTTCGCACACTCCCCTGGTCGACTGGCGAGAGAGTGTGTGAAATGAAGAGATCTAATCAATTATTCACCTGAATTTCACACTCAACTTTGAGGACATTCGAGTGCTGGACTGTGGCCACTTCATCTGCGACACCTGCGCCAACATGCACGCGTGTGTTCTCTTTCTTCCTTATCACTCGATTTCGAAACTCAAATCAACCTCCTACCCTTTTCGGGAGTTTAAACGACCTGTGGACTGCTGTGTATTAGTCGATAGGCAGCATTGGCGGGTGGGAAGTCGCCACTGCGCAGTGAAACCTACGACAATGTGTTCTTACATCACACAGAGCCTCTTTATTCGTTGATCTCTGAAACCATTTTGTTCAGGGAAGAAGTTGTGTGCAACGTTGCTCACTGCGGTCACATTTCGACGGTCGAACACAATCGACGCGAATTCCCACTGGCACAGCACACGATGGGTGGGTGGAGATGTGGAAGAGGAACGGAATTCCCTAATGCAATCGATATTTCTATCGAACTCGCGATAATTGTTTAGTCCATACCAGGATTATCTTATTCGAAATTAACCACTCCTGGGCCGTCACTGACGAGCTCCCCCGAGGAGAGGTATGAACACGCATGTAGTACTCGTGGAAATAGACATAGATCTTAGCATACTTATTCAATTATTGGAATTGTCAGATTTCACTCTCTCTCTCTCTCTAACCCGCGATGAGGCAGGCATTTCTTTATTGTCCCGATTTCACAATTCCATTTTATTTCAATAAGAGAACCCGTATCCAGTAGTCCGTATCCAGTTGTTAATTAGCAACGCCGCATTATTCCTTGCCCCGTCCAGCTTCCAGAAAGGTATCAGAAGTGATCGAGTGCGTTAAATGCCGCGCAAATTTCATGGGGTGCAAGGTCCACATCAGTTTTATGCACCCTTTCATAACTTTTTTCCTAGTGAAGCTACAACTTCCAAACTTGATACAGGGCCCACTTAAAAGGAAAATGTTCCAAACGTGGCTTGCAATCCCTGTATCATACACCGAACTTTCAAAGGGCCATGATTGAATTGATTGAATCGGATTAAATCAACTTAATCAAGCGCCGTTTGGGTATAAAGAGCGAATTTAATCAATTTTTCTTCGATCCGATCATTTTCTTATCGGCGATTCCTTTAAATGCGAAGGATTTGAAGCGAACGTACGCCTATTATTGAAAACGATGCTTTTTTCCACATGTCATCATTTTAAAATCCGTTCCGCTGCATTCCGGCACCTATTTTTTGAACTTCCGTTGTTTAGCGTATTGATTGATGTGTCGATTATCCGTGCGAGACCATCCTCGTCGTTCCCGTTTTATTTATATATTATTTTTTGTTTTATTTACAACTAATTGTATGTTGTTATGTTGCTTAGTTAGATGATACTTACTCGCGCTGTCGAGTTGGCTGTGGTACAGCCCGAATCGACGCCGAGCTCGGTCTCTGACGCGTGTTTTCCCTAGCTGTTTTTGGTATGCCATTCAGATCGAGCGGCATTTCGTGGTAATTATTCCTATTCACTTTATTTGCTCCTCACTCATTCTACTCTAATCAGGCTCCACCGGCGGGTACGGGGACGCCGCCATTTCGACCGCGATCGCTGCGCTCGAGCGGTGGGAGCTGCGGCCGCTCCAACCAACGGTGAGTGGTCTAGTTAATCCATTATACGATGCAGCATAGTTAATCGCTCTGCGAAGAAACCATCATATAGCCACGACTAATTCGGTCAAACTCGATCTTTGATAACGTTTATTACTGCAGCTCGTTGTGATTAAACGATTATTTCTATCTCGCTGAGTCTTGTCACTTGCAGTCTGGCTGACGGCGCAGGGCGATGACCGAAGGTGGAGGAGAAGGACCATCAGAGGCGTTTTTCTTCATTGTTTGATGTTTATAAAACTAGAAAAACAAATACAATTGACGGTAAATATAATAGAACTAGGACACAGCTGTTTGATCGAAATTTATCCGATCCGTTTGGCCGAATATTGCTAATTTAACACATATCGCGATGATATTCATTTGATATTCACACTTATTTTCGGAGGCGACCAGTAGATGGGCTGTTTTTAGGATCGAGTTAGAGTAAATAATATGAGTCGTAGCACAGCAAACGTTTAGGGCAGTCTATCGATGAAAGTGCGCGCATAGTTACCGTACACCTAACTTAGTTATGGTTAAGGTTAAAAATGTTTTAGCTAACTTTCAGTCAATAATTTTGAGTATGGACACACTTATTTATTATACAACAACCACATTACAGTACTATGATAGGATGTTGATCGATTAAGAGAAAAGAAAGTTTATTGATCTACAGCGGTTATTCAAATAAAAAAGACGAGCAAAATGGTGAATAACGAAGAAACATCGATATAAGTATATTCCAGGACAAGCGGAGGTTCAAGAGCTGATCTGATGCGACCAACGTGATCAGCCTCTCCGATCGCCCGAGTTTACGGTAAATTAAATTAATATTTGAATTTTAAGGTGACGAAAACATTTTGAACATAGGAATAAGTTATTTAACACTCGTGGAATCGTTGCCTTGTGCATCTTGAGCGTAAATTTATTATTATTATTATCATCATAGGACCATGAAGCATATTTTTCAGTGGTTCTGGCGCCCTTTTGGTGCATCGTATCCTCGGGTATCTTAAAAAAAATTATTTAAAATTTGTTTATTCGGTATTTCTTGGATAGGACTCTCCGATACCGTATCCCCGGCTAGGACAACACTGTGCACCCCTCAGTCACGGTCGCATCGAGTTCTACATCATAAAAATGTCGTATCTATTTACTCGATTTCAGAAATCCGGGTTACGGTACATCGACTACGGTTGGCTAGGATATGGTACCTGCAAAACGGTGTGCCCATCAATGGTTCGAGTTCTTCGTCAAACACAAACCTCGTTTTGTATTTTTTGTTCGTATTTGCGGGTTACGGTAGAACTGATTACGATAGCTGGAGATACGGTATCGCCTTTCGCCTCAATCTACCGTATACCCGTGCCTCGAGTTTTTCATGCTCGTTTTCGATACTTTCTAATTGGGAGCAAGAAGAAGAGTAAGTAAGATCAGAATAGAAAAACGAACACTTCCCGGTAAACAATTTTCGCAATCGAGGACGGTAAACGAAAGTCGACTACAGTAACTTAACTACCATGGCCATACAACGAAACGAAACTACCGTAATTCATTCCACCGCAACCCAGATTTCTTATATTGAGGACATAGACTCGGAATTTGTGTAAGTGGTACACCTCGAGGCGAAATTGCCTAAGAGGTATTCCGTTTGTCCGATACCGTATCTCCAGCTCGTAATCAGTTTTCGAAAATACGAACAATGTTTGAGTACGGCGAAGAACTCGAACCATTGATGGGCACACCGTTTTGCAGGTACCGTATCCTCGCCAACCGTAACCCGGATTTCTGAAATCGAGTAAATAGATACGACATTTTTATGATGTAGAACTCGAGGCGACCGTGACTGAGGGGTGCACAGTGTTGTCCTAGCCGGGGATACGGTATCGGAGAGTCCAATCCAAGAAATACCGAATAAACAAATTTTAAATAATTTTTTTTTAAGATACCCGAGGATACGATGCACCAAAAGGGCGCCAGAACCACTGAAAAATATGCTTCATGGTCCTATGATGATAATAATAATAATAAATTTACGCTCAAGATGCACAAGGCAACGATTCCACGAGTGTTAAATAACTTATTCCTATGTTCAAAATGTTTTCGTCACCTTAAAATTCAAATATTAATTTAATTTACCGTAAACTCGGGCGATCGGAGAGGCTGATCACGTTGGTCGCATCAGATCAGCTCTTGAACCTCCGCTTGTCCTGGAATATACTTATATCGATGTTTCTTCGTTATTCACCATTTTGCTCGTCTTTTTTATTTGAATAACCGCTGTAGATCAATAAACTTTCTTTTCTCTTAATCGATCAACATCCTATCATAGTACTGTAATGTGGTTGTTGTATAATAAATAAGTGTGTCCATACTCAAAATTATTGACTGAAAGTTAGCTAAAACATTTTTAACCTTAACCATAACTAAGTTAGGTGTACGGTAACTATGCGCGCACTTTCATCGATAGACTGCCCTAAACGTTTGCTGTGCTACGACTCATATTATTTACTCTAACTCGATCCTAAAAACAGCCCATCTACTGGTCGCCTCCGAAAATAAGTGTGAATATCAAATGAATATCATCGCGATATGTGTTAAATTAGCAATATTCGGCCAAACGGATCGGATAAATTTCGATCAAACAGCTGTGTCCTAGTTCTATTATATTTACCGTCAATTGTATTTGTTTTTCTAGTTTTATAAACATCAAACAATGAAGAAAAACGCCTCTGATGGTCCTTCTCCTCCACCTTCGGTCATCGCCCTGCGCCGTCAGCCAGACTGCAAGTGACAAGACTCAGCGAGATAGAAATAATCGTTTAATCACAACGAGCTGCAGTAATAAACGTTATCAAAGATCGAGTTTGACCGAATTAGTCGTGGCTATATGATGGTTTCTTCGCAGAGCGATTAACTATGCTGCATCGTATAATGGATTAACTAGACCACTCACCGTTGGTTGGAGCGGCCGCAGCTCCCACCGCTCGAGCGCAGCGATCGCGGTCGAAATGGCGGCGTCCCCGTACCCGCCGGTGGAGCCTGATTAGAGTAGAATGAGTGAGGAGCAAATAAAGTGAATAGGAATAATTACCACGAAATGCCGCTCGATCTGAATGGCATACCAAAAACAGCTAGGGAAAACACGCGTCAGAGACCGAGCTCGGCGTCGATTCGGGCTGTACCACAGCCAACTCGACAGCGCGAGTAAGTATCATCTAACTAAGCAACATAACAACATACAATTAGTTGTAAATAAAACAAAAAATAATATATAAATAAAACGGGAACGACGAGGATGGTCTCGCACGGATAATCGACACATCAATCAATACGCTAAACAACGGAAGTTCAAAAAAATAGGTGCCGGAATGCAGCGGAACGGATTTTAAAATGATGACATGTGGAAAAAAAGAATCGTTTTCAATAATAGGCGTACGTTCGCTTCAAATCCTTCGCGTTTAAAGGAATCGCCGATAAGAAAATGATCGGATCGAAGAAAAATTGATTAAATTCGCTCTTTATACCCAAACGGCGCTTGATTAAGTTGATTTAATCCGATTCAATCAATTCAATCATGGCCCTTTGAAAGTTCGGTGTATGATATCAAGTTTGGAAGTCGTAGCTTCACTAGGAAAAATGTTATGAAAGGGTGCATAAAACTGATGTGCACCCCATGAAATTAGCGCGGCAAAAGTGAGGGAGACTCGCTCTCGCCTCTGACCCTTTTCTGGAGCTTAGCAATGATGTATTCCAGTTCTGCGAAAGGAATTGCTACGCAAAGGAATTCCTTGCTGTGGGGAAAAGTGTAAGAAGACGAATGGAAAGGTGATCACGATACGCTCTTTTTACATCTACGGACCCGAATGAAGTGCATCACATCATCCCACAGTCCGCCCTACCCTCTATAAAGTCAGAGAGTTTTCCCGTTATGTGGAATGATGTGATGCTATACGGGCCTGAAATTAGTTGACTGGAGTAATTTAATTCCTTATTAATATTTGCATTTAATTCAATTTTTATTTCAGCACCGCTACTTCCCTCATGACACGGTGTACATGTGCACGAATAGCGAATGTTCCGATCGATTGTCGAGTATCGTGATCTACGACTTGGAAAGATCTCCAGGTTCCGCATGGATGAAGAGTGGACCAAGCGGGAAGTGTAAGGTACGGTCATTGACTACACCAACTTAACCGTGATCATACTGAGGGTCTTATGTAACTTACACGCAATTAGCATGCCACCGACATCGCAGTAAAACCTCCTGAAAGGGGCTAGGGGCCGATAATATGTGGAAAATGTTGGCCTGACCCCTTTCTTTAGGTTTTTTGGAAAGAGTGAATAGTTGAATTTACAGATAAAAACTTTCTGTCCCACGTGTGCCTTCGACCACATTCACCGACGGGACAACGCTTCTAATACTCACAAAATCGTGCTCATTGTGAAATATTCGCTGCTGGAGCTAACCATATCCGAGGAATACAATAGTCAATCAATACTCAAGGTGAATTGATACGTTTCTAACCATCCACAATTAGAATATTAGAACTAAACGTGCAGTCTATACGAAAAAAGAGGCTAAAACTATCTAGTGAAATTGCACACCCCTTCTGTTTTCAGCAGGCTTGACTTCGTAACCTCCAGAAAATAAGAGGGAATCTCGAAAATGAAAGAAATTGAAAACCATGGGCGTTAGAGAGCATGTGGTATTCATTTTCATCTAAAAACAATAGATCTCATATTGCATCAAGGCGACATCTCTAGTACTTGTTGCGAAAATTCATTGTGTACGTGTGTTCCCACACCTAATTATCACCAGAAAGAGGTCTGGAGCGAGAGAGTGTGGGAAAGTGCGAGAGCCCCTCTCGATTGTACACGCTCTCTCCCTCCTGACCCCTTTCTGGAGCAGGCTGAGGAATGATGTGTCACAGGGACGTCATCGACTGTCTGCATTCACCAGTGAAACGACGAGAATCCTTCTTCGCAAGTACCTCGCTTGCTTCTGCGGCAATGTATACGGTAAGTCAATTTTGTATACGGTAAGCTATTTTTTGTATACGGTAACTCAATTTTTTATATACGGTTAGTCTCTTTTTTGTGTACGATAAGTAATTTTTTCGTAGACTGTCAGTCAATTCCTTATGTACGGTAAATCTTTTTTTTGTATTTGTATTTTTGTTTTGTATTAAGTAAATAAGTGAAAGTGGTGCATTGCAGACAACTCGACGTCCGTCTATCCCGTGCTCCTCAACTGCTCTCATGTTGTGTGCAGTGCGTGCAGAAACGAGATACGGTATGTTTCATGGTGCATTCACTGCTGTTCAGGGGGGGGGGGGGGGGGGCAGAGCGTCTGAGGACTCCTTAGTGAGGAGTCAGTACGACCGCTATGATCCCCCCAGAACGAATTATTCTGACCCCTCAGAATCGGCATTCCGACCACCAAGCTAGGGGGAAGGGGGAGGGCGACAGTGAATGCACCAGTAGAAACGAGAGAAAAAAGAAATAATTGATTGAATTTAAGCAATTATCGATTTTTTGGAAGAAAACTTCTTTTAAAGGCATTTTTGCAGGGACGAGGGATTGCAAAGCATCCCGTACGTGACGTGTCTCGTCTGTGATGATGTGTATGAAATGGAGGGGATTAGGCGTGAGAAAGGAGACCGGAAAGTTTCCGACTTGCAGTGTGAGTTATCCTACCTCCAGAATCAGAGAGAGAGAGAGTGTGTGTGAAATTGAGAGACTATCTTTCATTTTCTCTCAATTTAACACACACAACAGGCTTGAGCGAGTGGTGAACTAGAGGGCGCGGTTTATCCCGATCGATAAAGTTGTAGATCAAAATTAACGGCTGTCTTACAGCGAAATTTAAAAGGCTTAAATTCGACTTGTGATATCATTGCATGACTCGGTAAACTTCCAGAAAGGGGTCTGGTGCGAGAGATCGTGTGAAATTGAGAGGTCTCCGTTTTTTTTTCTTTTTTTCGCTCTCCGTTTATTTCAATCTCTTGTTTTTTTTTTCAGTTGGCCGGACTCGCGACCCTACGAGGACCAAGTTGTGCAATTCTGAAAAGGATTCGTTCCTCAACTTCGAAAATTATTTCGTAGCTGAAGATGTGAAGGGATTGGCACCGCTACTCCACAAAGCGAACGTTCGTTTTTTGTTGAAAAAAGGCAAATTCGATTAATGTCCATTAGAGACTGAAAAACGCGCGATTTTTTGGTGTAACTTTTGAAGCAGACGATGAATCTAGCTAAAATTTGTATCTATTGTTTCAACTAATTTGGTAACCGGTAACACATTGCTACCTCCTGCAGGCTCTTTGTCTTGATGTCAGGATAAATATGTCTATGTCTATGTGCCTAACCCATTGCAGAACAGTGACCTCTGTGTGGACTGTCTGCTCCAGGCGTACTGCTCACTGTATCCTGCTGATAAGACAAATGGACGGAATAGAAGATCCCTCCTCGTCAATAATTTGTTGCCTCCTAATTGATAGTCAATAATGTCTTATCCGTACCCACTAATTATAGATAATTGTCACTAAAAACTATTATGTTGTCGTGTTTCTAACGGGAATATTTGATTTGAGTGCAAGATAAACTTGTTCGACGGCAAACATTGTATTGATGTTCATGCACATACTTGATTTGCAGACGTACTCTATTCTTTTTTATGGCACACTTCCTTTCTCTTTCTTCATTTATTTCATGTGCAAAACTATTTGGGATGTTGAGAATTGTAACAACAACAAAAATTGTCTTCCTCATAGTGCTGCACTCTCATCAATTGCTTCAGAATATACATCTTTATTCGGGCTTTTTGTTGCGACTTGACAATATACTGTATGTACATGAGATCCGCGGGTGATTTGGCTAGTGTATCGGGGCACAATTCAATTAGACAGGGACTATACATGATTACTGAGTTATTAGGATGATTTTTTGGTTGGTGGTGAGATCAAAGATCAAAGATCAGGATTGTAATTTCTTCCTGACATCGATACTTCGTCGTAATTGCTGTCTGTGGAGAGCTGCGGCGGAAAGCGCACCTCCAACGGGGTCCTGCAAAATTGTTTTTGATTATTGCGTAGTGATGACGTCATCGCGCAGTACTAGCCACTCACCGCGGGGTGTAGGGGAACATGGCGAACCCCGAATCCAGCTTCGGCCGGGGACCGCACGTCGACAACCTGGAACCTTACTCGTTTTAAGGCAAATTTTGTATTCATTATACAATTTAAATGAATTAAGTCACCCACTTCTTCGTTGGTGTGATTTTCTTGGTCGGAGTGACTGAGACAGTGCTGGGCGTGCTTCGGGGAGGCGTCGGAGGCTTCCCCGAGAAGTCAGGACTGCAATAATTATTGCGTAGTGATGACGTCATCATTAGATTACGTAGTGATGATGTAATCCCGATTTCAGCAAGGAAAATGATTACCCCGAGGGCTCCTGGTGAATCTTGTTGCCCGGTGAAGCCAGCAGCAGATTTGAGCAGGACGCCGCACTGTAATTAGCTGGGATTACGGTAGGACGTGATTACGGTAGTCCACCTCGCTGTCGTATTCGCTGTCCGGGGCGGCGTGGGAGCCAGCGGCGTGCGCTCTTCATAGTCGGAAAAGACGCCCATTTCGGAGGCGCTGAAATTGCGTAGTGATGAAGCAACATGCCGTAACATCACGAAAACTCACGTGGAAAGTCTAGAACGCGAGGGCTTGGATACGGTGGACCAGGCGGAGGGCGCCCTGAGCATTATCGATTGATAGGGAAAAACCCAATCGATAATTCGAAACACTCACTTTACAGTAGGCGATGCAGGCTGAACTCTGCGCTTGCGTAGAATCTGTAATTGCACGTTATTACCTAGTGATGACACAATCGTCGAACTAACCTGACAATTAGCAATTACTATGGCGATGATGAAGAGGGCAAAAAGCACGAAGAGGAAGATAATCAGAATTCCCTGAAGAAAGTCAGTTGTCGATTGGGCGTATGGTAGGATGAGTATACCGTAACCGTCTCGCCCGACGGTCCTTCAAACGCTTGGACATCGTCGTCGGTCTCGAGAATGCCTGCGGGGTCTGTAACAAGCGATCGATAACTGGGTAATCAATCCAATACCTGTTAATCAATCTATAACCGAATAATCAATCAATAACCGGGTAAAAAAATAATCGATACACCTGATATTCGATCAATAAGGGTAGGTCAACAAACCCGAGTCGAGTGTGGGCGCGTGTGGGAACGGGAGACGAGTGGGCGTCGGTTCTGAAGTGATCGCGTAGTGATGACGTAACATGATAGAGAATATAATAAGACACTGCCTAACTTCTCGTTATTTTCGGCGTTCTTGTATGGCTCGGCATTGTTGGAGTGGAGAAGCTAGGTGCCGGAAATCCCTGTAATGCACGCGGTTTCCCGAAGAATGGCAGTTTGAAGCCATTGAATATATTGGTTGTTGGGGTCGCATCGACTGTATAATGTGTTTCTCTTCTTACGGTAGTAGTTTCTGAAGGTGCCACCGAGGTGAATTTCTGGAATGGAATAAACCGATCACATTTCTGCGCAATCTACGGTGTTACCTTGGTCTTAAAGTGTATACTGTAAGTGTAAATTGATCGATCGGAATACTTTACTTCCACTGGCTTTTTTTTGAATGTGCAGAAGTGGCAGCTAGCTGCAATCAATCGATAATTAATACCACTCCATTAGAAATTCTCAACCAATCGATATTTGTTTTACCGTACCTGTTCCGTCCTTTTCAAACTCCAGTTCATATTCGCCCAGTATGTACTCGTTTCGGTGATGCAATCGGCGCATCGATTCAACTTCATAAACGCTGCCAGGACTCCTACAACGATTTTCAACCGATTACTGTACTCTCACTATTGATTTCATAAGACAACTCACTTTTCGACAATTACATTAGCCGGACAAGCTATCAGTTTGTTGAGAAACTCTTCGCTGTGAGAAGAGTCCGGAACGACGTGCGTCAGCTGATTGGCGGGAGCGCTTGCGTCGATGCAGTGCGCGGCGAAGAAGCACTTCTGAAGTGGAAACATAATATTTGGGAATTTTGAAGGCGCATTTGACGTGTCAAACTCACTGTATTTCTCTTTCCGCACCTGTCCAGGACGTTCTCGACCAAGTCGGGAAGAGCCTGCAATCCTAACACGTTCAAACTCATCCCAATCAATAAACGCACAGGTACGGTGGTGCTATAGAGTACTGTAGTCGTGGAGGAGACGGTAGCTCGTCCTTGTGCAGTTGCTGTCGATGCTCGGTAGGTAGTCGTGGGATTCCCAGTCGTCTGAATCGATCGATACAGTACCCTCAGGTACCGTATGCCCACCGTAGTCACTGTAGTCAGCGTTTTACTTGTGAGAATCGTTGGAGGAACGGGGAAAGTGGAGTCGAGTACGGTGGTCGAGAATGTCGGTAGTACGGTAGTTACGATCGGCCGGCCGGCACACGCTGAAATAACGGTTGGTACCGTAACCTACGCCTAGTTACATTATACCTGTCAGCGAGGCCATGAGAATGATGAATACGGTAGGCATTAGAAGACACTGTAGATGGATCGACAAAGAGGCAGCGTTTCGGTATTCCAGAGTGGATGGAGTAAGGAAAAATGCCCTCCTTTTATACACCAGGAGTAGAAACACGTTAGCGAACGCGTTTTACCCATTATTACACTCAGTTTTCGGTGTGAAACATGTCATTCCGTCCTACCTCGTCTGGCATTGGCGGTTGTGCGTTCATACCTGTGCCCATTTCGGTCTCTTCACGTTTCTAATCGACCGTGCGGGTTACGGTAGACATTATCGATTGTTTATCGCGGCGCTGGTACGGTAAACTGTGATACAATCGATTGGGGAGCGGCAACGGAGGGAGGATGAGAAGAAGGAGGGGAGAATCGATCGATAAATGGAAACAGGGAAAGAAAGGCGCGGATGGTGATGATACGGTACTTCTTAGTGGATGCAATGGTGTAGAGTGAATTTGCCGATGAGGTGAGCAGCATTAGAAGGAAGGCTGCCACTGTGCATTCTGCAAATTGAGAATTGCTCTCAAATATTTTGTAATTCAAAAAATACTTGTACTAGTGCTTTTTGAAGCATTTGTTTCTCCAAAAAATACAATGTACTTTGATCGTCCAAAATCGCTCAATCTTTTGAATAAAATACTTTTCAGTGCGATCCTGTGACGTGTTCGATTCGGAAAATATCTTCCGGGAGGATTGTGGTTTCAGGTCTCCTACACTACTCACCGGGCGCAATCAATCCTGCTATCAAACACACCAACCAGAAGAGCACCGGCGTCCCGACGCCCACCGTTTGCACGTTCATCTGGGAATTATTGATTAAATAATTTATTCGAAATTCAGGTCGCTTATTGCACTGCCCATTCAACTCTCAACTGAATGAATTCAAATGAAAAAAAAGAAAGTATGCGCACATTTTTCCGGCTTTTTTCTAGTTTCTCATTTTCTTACACTCATTTTCTTCTAGTTAATTTTCGATCTTCCAGATCGATGCTTACTTGTATGCTCAGACTGTGAATCAGTCGCTCCTGCAGAGCCATCGTAGCCGCACTAATGGAATCGCTTCGAGACTTCATTACTCTTAATTTACATATTTTATTTTATTGTAAATATTTTTATTTAATAAACAATATTATTTCTGAACACGTTAGACAGCTAACCGAATTGAATGTGACGTGAGAAAGGACGTGGTCAGCGTGCACAGAACGAATGTTATCTGAATTAATTGATTGCGTCATCACTATGAAATAGTGACGTTATCACTGTGCAATAGTGAAGTCATAACTGGGTAATAGTGACTTCATAAATTAGTAATAGTGACGTCATAAATATGCAATAGTAACGTCATCGTTACGCAATAGTAGCAATAGTGTCATCATCATTATGCAATAACCATACCATAGTGTAGGGAAAGTGGAAGTACTTCACGGCGGGATTGTTGTCGTCAGTATAGATCTTGTACGAAGGGGTTTCGAGCAACCAGAACATCGGGGACTGGAAACATATTTAGAATGATATGTTTCACGCCATATTTAAGCCGTGAAAAAGTTTTCATCTCGGATAATTGCATCAACACTCGGAACAACCTAAACATTTCTCGTTGAAACATTCGAATTGTAGAAGTTTTTTATTGAAATTTAATTCCAAGGCAAGGCAAGGCTAAAGCTTGAAAGTAAGATAAATTATGGGATTCAGTGCACAGTGCAAAAACTATCTTGTGCAGTGTGTAGTTTCAAAGATCCCTCTCATATTCAGACCGAGTCCCTTCTAATCTAGTGCATTTTCCTAGACCCCTTGTAAAACATTCATGAATTAGTCATCATTTAGTGCATGTTTCTGTTTTTCAAAATCTCAATGCTCCTTCACTTCACCAATGCAAGCAGAGCCCTTCACGACTTTTTATCGCTCATGACCCATTTCTGGAGATTTAGATGGAAGACGGGACCTTTGAATGAGGCTAGAAAACACGAACCCTCTCCACAATCGGTCTCTGCTTCTCTCCATCGTCTGTCGAAGTGAAGAGAAACACGATTGGATTGATGAACATGATGACATTCATCAGAGAGTAGACGAGAAGAGAGGAACGGGGGGAGAGCTGGAGTATAAATCCTTTGAAATTTGTCTACCAAATTTCATCTTGCATGCAGCAATTTAGAGATTTTTTTACTGAAAATGTACACATTCAAGATGTTTCAGTTTGCGCTTATGAGAAATCACAAATTTAGTGCTCAAAACTCAAACAAGTCACTAATAGTAAGATCAGAACACAAAGTGCACGTTTTCACTTGATGACCTGATCCAAGTGACTTCTTTCTGAATGTATGAGAAATCACAGGTTTCGTTTTCTACCTTGAAAGAGTGATCATACGGCATGATCATTTGATGTCGATGGAACAAACAGCAATTGAACCAGGCACAGATTCCGGAAAGAAACATGACGTAGAGTGTCTGAAAGCCGCACACATTGAAATGGTATACCGAAAAAGTCTTATATTTCAGAAGTAGACTTCTTATATATAAGACCAGCTTGTCTCAGATTGGGAGGGAGGTGGAAAAAGTAAGACCTTTTTCTGTGTGTGTAGTAGTCTGACTCATTGTGGACACATTGACAGTAATATATTACTATCATGAGACCACAATAAGAATCATGATAGTTTTTTTAAACTACTGTCGTTTTCTTAAAGCGAGAAAATTCTGTTCAAATGTGTAGTCGTTCATCAGATTTTCGCAGAATGCAGTTTATCCGTGCAAAATAAGGCCTCGTGAGTTGCATGTTTGTCATATCTCACCAAGCCAACATGTAATCATATTCGCTTCGCGTATCTACGATGGCCCTACATAATAAAGAAATGAATTTACTTCTTAAAAATTGCGAAAATGCATTGGATGGGTCACTACAACTATCGTTAATATAATTTTTCAATATCATTGGAAAATTAACAAAAAAATTATTGAATGAATCCTACCACTCCGATGTGCGCCGTTACGCCGATTGTCGGCCCGATTCCCTTGCTGTAAGCTCCCATGCAAGGGAAAAGGATGAAAGGAACGAAGAGAATTGACGAATTGATGTCGTAGAGCAGTGAAAACACCTGACAAAATAGTCGTACTGCATACAATTTTCTTAAAATCTGCATCGTGATGATTTTATTGCATCTGATGGCGAATGAAAAAACTCGGGTTCTCTCAAACGCACAAACTGTTGGCTTCGTGCGAAAAGGAGACACGAAAGAGAAACGAATTTCATCTTTTTTATTTAAAAATATGGGAGGAATGCAGTTCGTACCTTGAGTACCAGCAAGCAGTGCATGTATTGTCGCCCGAGAAATTTGCTTTTGAATCCGATGAGGAAAATGACGAAGCAATTGAGTGAAATTGCTATGAAACCTGAAATTTTAATAAAATTCTTAGAAAAGATATCGAAAGTCTCACCAGTAAGAGAGTTGACACAGACATAAACTGTCTCGAATGTAGGATTTATCGAAATGGGAAAGTTGGGGAAATTTATATCTCGCAGAGTAGTTCGTATAGCAGAGTGATTCATGTTCTCTGCAATGTGTGCAAATAATCGATATGGCACGCATATGTTTCTATAAATATTTCTATATCAATTCGACCACCGAAACTATCGCTCGTATGATCATTTCTACAGAGATACTCGAAGGGGTCTCTAATCAGTTTGGTACTACTGGGGAATAAATTTGAATTGAGAACGCACTGGTGGACTGAAAGGCTGAAAGAAGTATGCGAACCTCAACCCTCCAACCCCCAAAGTAGACCTCGTAATTGTAAGTTACCTGAGTTTTTCGCACATCGCCTGTTGAAGCAGTCAATTACACGTTGCTCTCAAAACTTGAGCTGTCGCAGCTTTTTCTTCGAAATATATCGGGTACATTTTCCTAGTTTTTTGGGATCTACATTTGAAATACACATTTTTTTTTCAAAACACACCTCTGGCAATATAAAACCCTGACTAAACTCGATTCACACTACTCTTTCGCACTAATCCGGCACCCTTTTACAGACTACAAACGTTCGTTTCTACAGAATGTCTCCCCCTCTCGTCCCATAGATCTCTATGCACCACAGATTACCGAGCCCGGGTGAGATTCGACGAGAACCGGCCAGACAACGAGATAAATGAAGAGAGAGTGCACCAAAACGAGCAGGGCAGACAACGAGAGACTTTCGTGGTGTAGTGTGAACTGCCGATTACTGTAGGTGGACGGTCGAAAGAGGAAGGTTCAGCACGTAATCTCATTCAGAGAAGACGGGGATGATCCCGCAGCCAATTAATAGCCGAGATATAAAGCGAATCGGGGCAGGAATTATGGCACACTTATTTACAAACAACGTTCAGACGAACGCACCGAATGCTGTCAATCACATAGTTTTTTTGTAATATTGTCAATTGTATTTTTGTGTTTTAAAAAAAAAGGTTCTCAAGCGCGACCATTTATCGATCGAATTGTAATTATCAATTTTCCCCTTAATTCAGGGTTTACCAGTCATCATCATGAGATCGGTCCTGCTCCTCACGGTCTTTGCAGCAGCTGCAGCAAGCATCGCTGCAGCACTCGACCCTGAAGAGGTTGGTCGCAGAAATTGTTGAAAGTGAAAATGCACTTGCAGAAAGTAAAAGTGCAACTGAATTCCACGAAAAAATCAAGGAAGCTGCCCGTGCAAAACTTATTCAGATATTTTCGGTGTTCACAGAACTAAGAAATGTTTTTATTAAAATTTTGTAAAATATTTTTTATTGTTTAATAATAAAGTTGTTACTTGCAGTTGCTGTCGTCCATCGGTCTCTCAGAGGAAAACATCGAAAAATTCAAGCCGAAGAACGTCAATAAGACAAATGATGTGAGATTATTATTATTATTATTGTTGTTGTTATTATTGAGAAAATCTCTAATACTTATATACTTAGTGGAGGCTTAGGCAGAAACGATCAGTACATCCCAAACTTCATATTTGTTATGATTACGGTGAAACATAAGTTAACCGCTTTAAAATAAATAAATAACAAACATTTGCAGAAACTGCGCCAGTTCGTGCAGGGTCTCATCACGATCAAGGCCGCCTGCAAGGACACCACAAAATCGGTAATCGATTAATAAAAGCCGGAATTATTTACATCGAAAATCTCTATATTTGGCCTTCAATAATCTGCAATCTGAAAACTAAAAAAAGTTGTTGACTGTTATGGGCACTCAGACAGCGGGCAACGGGTCTCGAGAGGTGTCACACTCGGAGTGCACCCACAAGTTCATATCAAGATGTTTCACAAATTGGCATCAAGCTTGAAATCAACTAGTGAAATTTTGATATCAAGTTGGTATTCGCCCTCTACTTGATATCAACTTGTGGTTGCACACCGGTGACCGTACCTATGCCCGACATCGCCTCTTCCCACTCTCGATGGATTCCTTGCAGACTCTGTGCCAGAACACTCTCAAGAAGCCGCTGGGCGACCTCAAGTCGAACTACGCGACACTCGCAAAGAAGTACGAGGCACTTCTGGAGAATGTGAGTGAGAGTACGGTAGGATACGATAAAGTACCGTTGAATCGATATTATATCTTATTAGGATACGGTAGAATCAGCATTCTATCGTATAATTATAACAAAATGACGTAAATAGTGTGGAATGCAGAATAAGTGAGGTGTGTAAGACAACTCATCTGGAGACATTCGTAGGCATGCCTGGCTCCTCATTTGACTCCGCATACCCGAAGTTTTTCGTTGTTGTCTAACCTGTATTTTGTAACAGTTTTAATTTATATTAGCTTGAAAAGAAGAGGTGGCGGGGAAATAATTCTTTCACGGCTTCATAATTATTTGTGTTCACTGTGAAACGTGAATGAGCGGGGTCCAGATAGGGGGGGGGCGTCTGTATGCACAGTGATTTCACTGAATTTCCTATGACTTTTTGCGGAATATTTTTGCATTTGCAATGAACACCCCAGACCTCAAAAACGGTTAGCGGCGAGAAAATGTTCACCGCTGACCACTATATGACGCTGTTTGCGTAAGGATCAACAACTTGACTGAAGGACCTCGTACATCGACTTTCTGGAAAGCAAAGAAACTGGCGTTTTCGAGGGTGCTGATCATCATGGTGCAAATCATTTTTCATTTTACTCATCGGCTGAAGCGTACTGTAACTACCGTTTTTGAGGCTACATGGGCATATCTCACGAGCCTGTAAGCGGTTTTGCATGAAATTTTTTTTCTAGGGGTGTTTTCACTCGCTCATAACGAAGTGATATTCAAAATAAATAAATATTATACGTGCCGAATTTCGAAAAAGTCTTTTGGAATACCTTCAGTTAGTATCGTGATTAACATGAATAGAAAGATGCGCCATGTTCTCAGCTTTCAGAATCGTATGCTACATGCGTAGTTCAGAGGTACCGTTTTACCACTTCATGACCATTTTAGTCGCCCATTTCTCCGTTAATGGACCACACCGTTGGGCGTACAATGAGAATGAGAATGAGATATTCCATACTGACAATAGAAAATGTCATTTTGCGATGTCATTTCTATTCAAGAGCCAATAATTGCGGTCAAATAACGGAGAAATGGGCGATTAAAATGGTCATGAAGTGGTAAAACGGTACCTCTGAACTTTGCATGTAGCATACGATTCTGAAAGCTGAGAACATGGCGCATCTTTCTATTCATGTTAATCACGATACTAACTGAAGGTATTCCAAAAGACTTTTTCGAAATTCGGCACGTATAATATTTATTTAATTTGAATATCACATCGTTATGAGCGAGTGAAAAGACCCCTAGAAAATTTTTTTCATGCAAAACCGCCTACAGGCTCGTGAGATATGCCCATGTAGTCTCAAAAACGGTAGTTACAGTACGCTTCAGCCGCTGAGTAAAATGAAAAATGATTTGCACCATGATGATCAGCACCCTCGAAAACGTAAGTTCCCTAATTTTGAGCATTTCATTTTCAGTGTACATCGTTTTTATTGATTCTTACGCGAACAGCCTCATATGGAGATTTGAAATGAAATGATGTGCAGGTGGACGATAAAGCCAAGGAGAAATTCGCCTCGGAGGTGGACAAGGCTCAGGACAAGATCAAGGACCTCCTCAGCAAGCTCAAGGATAAGTCGGTATGTGATGAAGTCACTTCCGGTCACTCTTTTTCTATACTTCGGCGTGTCTCCCGCTTTGTCATACTTTCTCGCAAGAATGTTGTTTAGTAGCGAAAAATTTTATTATTTTTGAAGAGTGCTTGTGAATTTATAATACTCTGACCGAGAAATGGTCTGACCCTCTCAATTCTGCTTGCTCTCTCTCGCACCATCTGATCGATGAGAGAGCATGTAGAATGAGGAGAGTCCGATCATTACTCCTCTGACCGGAAGTTACCGTACACCCTCAGGTGCTCTCCTTCTTCGGCGGCTCCAAGAAGACGACGACCAAAGCGCCCGCGGGAGGAGTCTCCCCATCGGCTACGGTAGGTTTTTATAAGACATATGACAGGACACACAACGGGATGAACCGTCAGGTGCCGCTTTTAATACCAGCATGAAACACGAATTCAATTGGAGTTGCAGCAGAATATAAATGATATTGTTCTAAAGGAGACGGTTCAGCTGACTTTTAGGAATTCACTCTAATCTCAACCCTTTCCAGACCACGAAAGCCGCCCATTCCGGCTCCGGTTCATCTTCCGGCTCCGGCTCCTCCTCGGGATCCTCCGGCTTCGACATGGGCGCCATTGTGAGCTTGTCCATTGGTTTCTAGTTTCACCAGTCCCATATCTCATCCTGGGGTCTAGCCATCAACGTTGTTTTGCCTCTTCCGATCTGATCGTTGATCTCTGATCTACTCCTTGTTCAGACTGATTTGCTCGGCGGTCTTCTCGGCGGCGCCACCGGAGGCTCCGGCGGAATCGTAAGAATTTTCATATTTTAATTAATTTAATTATTATTTTTAATAAAAAATCAATAATCGTGTCAGGACCTCGGCGGTATCCTGAGCGGAATCGGTGGAGGATCCTCTGGATCGTCTTCCGGCGGACTTGTTAGTTTTGAATTTTGATCCCATCCTCCAGAAAGGGGTTGAGAGCGAGAGAGAGTGAGAAAACGAGAGAATCATTCTCACTAAGGCACACATTCTATCTCCTGATGCCTTGTATCTTTGACGGGGTTCTTCAGTCATCAGTTGATCTTTGATCTGTGATCTCCTCAACAACTCATTCTATTCCAGGGAGGCCTCCTCTCAATGTTCGGATAAGCGCATACGATTATCGATCAACAGCTGAAGATTTTAGTAATCGATAAATGCATTTGTAGATCTCTGAGCCGTGATAGATAAATGATGATGAAAACACACAAGAGAAAGTTCTAACACAAATTAGCCATGACTGATTCGCATAAAATCTCCAGGAAGGGGTCATACGCGAGAGATTGCGTGAAATTGAGAGAGTTCCGCACAATTTTATTTGCCCTTTCGCCCCTTCCTAAAAATGGACCGGAATGTGGGGTTATGTGGATTGATCTTGAAGCAGCTTTGAAGAAATTAGTGACTATTTCATTGATTTTTCATAATCACGTAATTAATCGATCTCCATTTTAATCAACTTTTAATCCCACTGTCAGACTGTCTCTCCATTTGCAAGATCGATCTAATTTCCATCCTCTCCTCTTTCCTCCTCTTTTTCTCTTCGCTTCTCCATTCATTCACAGCTTTCGCAGCGCTCGCCAGTGGTCGACTTGAGGTTCGCTCTTCCCTTTTCCCCTTTTTAGGATCATAGATACCGTGACCCCACTCAGAAGGGTACCCTCCCCTCGGTTCTCAACTACTGTATCCCACTTCAGAAATGTCGCTGAATATCCATCCCGCTGAGGTCTCGGTTCCCGCCGCCGGAGCCACGATTACGGTCAAGATCGTCTCTGCTTTCGAATCCAAGATCGCATTCAAGGTGAGTACGGTACCCTGATGACTGATCAATAACTGACTATTCTACCGTAATCCCTCTTGATTCAGGTGAAAACATCGAACAACGAGTGCTATCGTGTCAAGCCCGTCTTTGGATTCATCGAAGTCAAGGCCGATTCTCCTCTTGAGATCATGAGACTCCCCGGACAGCCAAAGGAGGTACCGTACCCTCCCCAGGACGGTTACCGTAACCTTGTCTCACTTCGACCATAACCTTCATTACCGTGACCCCGCCTTCAGTATCTCCATTCTACCGTATCATTTAACCTACCTAAGTTTTACTTGACGTAACCCTTCGGCTACAGTATCCTCTACCTACCGAATCCTTCCCTACTCCTTCGAAAACTGTATCCTAGTTCTACTGTAACCATCCTTTCCTACCACCTCTGTGCTTACAGTATCCCCACCCTTCCGTATCAGTCTAACCTACCGTACCCTACTCTGTGATTTCAGTCTCACTCTACCGTATCCTACCGTATTCAGGACAAGCTGGTGGTTCAGTGGGCGGAGGTTCCGGCCGAGGAGACTGATCCCAAGGCTCCTTTCGCTGCAGGAGCCCAGCAGGGAGAAGTGATTCTTCCCCTCAAAGCAACCTAATACCAACCATCGAATGATGATAAATACATTGGTTGGAATGAGAACTGTAGCATAACACAAGCAATATTCGAGAGATAAGATTGGGAAATGACTGTGCGAACAAAACCGTTCTAAAGCACAAAGGCCTTCCAAGGAGACCAAGAGTCTACTTTATCAATAGACTCGTCAGTATCAATCCCATAATTATTTGTTCTCTTCTCCCTCCATTGGGTCTATAATATTCTCTTCCATCCCACTCATTACACAGAGAGGAATTGCAACATCGAGTGCACTCTTGCCAGAATAAACCGTAGCCTCGAGATTCGCAACCTGGAATGAAGGGAATATCGATTACTGTAGATTATCGATCTGTGATTGAATATTTCCAATCTTTGACTGGCTGAACTTCTTGAAGAATTCGTTGATATCAGGAACAATCACAATTTCCATCGATGCTTCGGATATGTTCGATACTTTACTCTACTGTTGAAACCCAGATCTGACTTGCACAACAGATACTAGGCGATAAATTAACTTTCCATGAGTTCTTTGAAATGATCGGGATCTGAGATTTCTGCGGGCTTCTTCAATATTTATTATTTGCTGTACAACTTTGTCCTACCAGGAATGCATTCTTCGGCACATCCTCTTTCCACGAGAACAAAGAAGCCATTGAGATTGGTTACTGTAGACTGGAAAGACAGAGAATCGATAGATTTTTTGCACAAATATTCTTATTTTGTGAACTAAAATGTCTGTATTTAGTTCCTATTTTCTTTCCTTCCACCACAGATCATTGCCACTTTCTATTATCTTCACGAATGTCAATTTGGTGGATTTATTGATTGTCTATCTCACCGCACAATATTCTTCCAATGGAGTACATAATCTTCTCAATTCTTCTCTCGATCCAAACTTCAATTTGTTCATGCAATCCGAATTTTGATTCTCCCCTTCGTTCACATCCTGAATAAATGAAATCATTCATTCTCTCATTGGATGATAAATCAGAGCGACAAAAACAGTGAATTCAGAAATTATGATGAGATCAGTCGGGAAATGATTAAATTCCTCTAAGAAATAAGGAGTAAAAATCACTCACTTTAGTCTTTCTGCTATGTGTGCAATAATGGCAGATCAATTCCTCTTCTATCGTTACTCTAACAATCAACGCAATAGTAAAAAGAAGCAACTCCATCTTGACTAGACGACTTCGAGTGTTCCTCTTTCTCGACTTCACCCACCTCTTCCCCCTTTTCATTCACTTCTTCACGCCCAATTGCACTACCGGAAGTGCTCTATGGAAGGCTGCTTTGTATTGTGGACAACACATTCAATTCACCCCCACCATTTATCTCTCAAGCACATCTTACAACGGATAATAACGATACTCTACAAACTCTATCAAACAAAACGAGTAATTCAACGAGTCGTTTAACGCTCGCGTCGTACAAACTCAACGGCTCTAGCGGGGTCATCTCAAGCTCATTCAAAGGAAGGGAAGTGGGGGGAGGGATAGGGGGCTTTAGGGGACGTGTCCTGAGAGACTGTATCAGAGAGGTGATTACGTGAAAGTGAATCCGGCGGTTCTGTAGGTGTGGTAGACCTTCTCGACGGAGTTGACATAGGCGGCGGTACGGATGTCCAGTCCAAGGTTGTACTTTCTGGCGGTGCGGATGATGGCCTCTCCAGAGCGAGTCATCGTGTACTCGAGTCCAGAGTGGACAATGTCCTTCTCGGAGGCTCCGTGGATGCGGTTCTGGAAGGCGTCGTTGGGGTTGATCTCGACCTGCAATAGAGACATTTATTAATGAATGATAGATTACAGTAGTTTCAAGTTGTATTTCAACAAATCAATAAATGAGCTACAGTACCTTCTTGTTGAGGGACTTGGAGATGGAGTCCTCGACCGACTTGAGGAGGTGCTCGTTGGTGTCACGCTCGTACTTGAAGGTCAGACGACCGTACGAGACGTGGTTGAGGTTCTTGAGCCACTCGAAGAACGAGACGGTAACTCCACCAGAGTTGACGTACCTGCAATACTATCATTAGCGAAATTCCTCCAGTAAAATGTTCGAATAGTTATTGCTTCCGTACGGAAACTATAGATTGGATGATGACGAACATGTCAGGGATGATAAGGCAGTTTCCACGCGAAAGGAGGATCTTGTCGGCGGCGGGAGTGATGGGTCCGTTGGCGGCCTCGGCGACGACCTTCAAATAACAGCCATTCGTGGATGTATATTAATAACGCCATTCGATTAAGTATAAACATGGCTTTCTCTCGATAACATCACTAATCTTTACCTTAGCCTGGACGCGTGCGGCGTTACCCTTGTGGATGGACTTCTCGCAGGCGGCGGGGATGAGGATGTCACACTTCTCGAACATGAGCTCGGTGAAGTTCTCGAAATTCTTGGCTCCGGGGAATCCCTGAGAAATATATTACAATGACTGAACTCTTTTGTTGTTATTTTATTTTTTTTCTTTTGAGATCAATGCCCCAAAATATATTTTACCATCTCATATTCGACACTTATTCATCGCACCACATTCGAATCGCTCCACTCTTATCATCCCTTATCAGCAATCTTCTCCAAGAATCGCAACACAATACATCCCCTTCTCATATCAGTGAACAAAAGCGCCTACTCTTCTTTCGCTTGTCACTATGCGATTATTTCGAGTCGCCGATCACCTTCAATCTTTCGCCTGCATCTCTGTGCCCTCCATTGATAATGTCTCTCTCACCCCATTTCCCCACGTGGGAAAGTTTCAATGATGAAGGACGCCGCAATTCAGTGAATAGCCACGATTGACTACCCATCTAATCTTCTCAAGCAAAAATATTTCGAAGCCTTTGAGAGACAATCCTGTTCAAATTATTTAACAGCTTCGTGAAACCTCTCAAGATATTCTAGCAAGTGAGGACGGGATACTCCCATTACACTCTCCTCTCTCTTCTCTCCACTCTCGCTACACTGATGTAACAATCTCAACTGCTCATCATCATCACTAGTCGGGAAAAAAATGAGATCATCGCCCTAAATCTCATCATCAAGGAAGCAAAAATCATCACCCACGAGATAAAGTGCATGTTTTCAGCAATCGACAGATCATGCGATCAGGCCCACATCATCATAGATCACGCGCACACCTGACCCAACTCTTGGCCAGGAACATGTACCTTGATGGTTCCCTTCTCATCCTTCCAGTTCTCGAGTTCCTTGGGGTGGATGCCATCGGGGTTGAAAATTCCGCTGTCCCACTCCTGGACTCCGACGCACTTGGCTCCGGCTCTGCAATAGCACATTGAATATTTCAAAACTAAAGGGGGAGGGGTTCCTGGACTACCCAATTCTTACCTGTGGAGGTATCTCATGGTGTGGAGTCCGACGTTTCCGAATCCCTGGACGATGAAGGTCTTTCCGGCGAGGCCGGGGGTAAGTCCGACGGACTTCATGTATTCGGCGTCGTTGACGAACACCTCGAGTCCCTTCCACACTCCTCTTCCGGTGGCCGAGGTACGGCCGTGGATTCCTCCGGAAACGATGGGCTTGCCAGTGATGCAGGCAGAGGCATCCTTCTCCTGGTGGCCGATCGTCTGAGCATAGGTGTCAGCAATCCAGGCCATCTCGCGCTCTCCAGTTCCCATGTCAGGGGCGGGCACGTCAATTCCGGGGCCGAGGAATCCCTTCTTGGCGAACTCGATGGCGATACGACGGGTGATCTTCTCAATCTCGTACTCGGAGTACTTCTTGGGGTCGATCTTCACTCCTCCCTTGGCTCCTCCGAAGGGCACGTCGACGACGGCGCACTTGTACGTCATGAGGGCGGACAGGGCCTTCACCTGCAAGGGAGAAGACATTGTTTAAATTGTAATTGAACTCTGAGCAGAAGGATACAATTAAAACAATACACTACCTCATCCTCGCAGACGTCCATGGAGTAACGGATACCTCCCTTGGTGGGGGTACGGTGCTCGGAGTGCTGAGATCTCCAGGCCTCGATGATCTCGAACTCGCCATTGTCACGACGGATCGGGAAGGCGACGTACAGAACCTGAAGAAAATCGATAAGTTGACTGATCTCCATTGTCACCGTTTTGACTAAATGTATTCCTGATTCATGCTGGTATTTCGTCTCCCCTCCACACTATCTCAATATCGATTCGTTGCTCTACAAAGAGTAGTTCCCGATCATTGGTCGCTGCACTCGATACGCTGCTCTTTACGCGACTATACTCTCTCTCTCTGAGAGAAAGGATGTGTTTACATCAAAAACTCCCCCCCCCCATATTCTCTTTCTCTCTAGCACTCCTGTTTATCTGATGTGCCTAACTCGCCAAAATAGTTCGAGGCCATTCGAGAGAAACTAGAAACAGATATGGAAACCAGCCCAAAGAAACGAAAGAAGGTAGAAATTCTATTTGTAAACCCAAGGTTCTCCGTTTATCTCTGCTAGTTTTAGGCGCAGTTCTCTACGCTGTGGCATTCGCAAACAAGAGGGGAGGGAGTGGAAGTAGCACGGTGTTGGCAGTGCCTATCTCTGCTGCTCTTTCTCATCAACGATATGTTCTCTCTAATGATACGTGCCGAAGAACATATATCATTACTAGTGGTTTACCTTGTTGACGGGCTTGATGGAAGCGAGGATTCCGTTGACGACGTTCTTCTTCTCCGCGAGGGACAGGGTGTTGGACTTGTACTCCTCGACGAGCTTGGGTGCAAGCACCTTTGCTCCCTTGTCGAAGAAGTAGTCAACCATCTGGAAAAGGGCAAATTACGCTCCCGTTTCCCGTTGTGCGAAAAAAACCTTGAAGAAAGAAGGGTTGAGCTGCTCGTCCATGGGCTTCTCAGCATCGACGACCTGAGAAAGGCATGATTATTCCACGATTTGTTAGGTCAGAACCGTACCTGGGAGTGGGCATCGAGCGTAGCCGCGGAGAACGCGCGGGGCGCGGTGGAGAGACGCGCGACTCCCGAACGAGCGAGCGTCGACAGCATAATTAAACCCTGAAGAAAGCGACGTTAAGAGGGCTCGAGAAACGAAGCGATGTACCGCACAGAAGAGGGGAAACGCGAGAGAATGAGGACCGGGAAGTCAAATGGGGCTAATCAAAACAAGGGGCGAAATGCAGATAAATGGACGAAGAGATTTGTCTACGATTGTACACGTAGTAGGCATCGTTGTCACGCCAACGAGGCCAATGCATACTAGCCAGCCTCGACCGACGCCTTTCTATCATCCTACTATCAGTTTCCGAGTGAGAGTGGAGCGATTTAGAGGAGGGCGAGAGGCGATCAAACGACCAGAATAGGCGGAGTCAGGCAGGAAAGGCACGTAAATGGGAGTTTAAAGTGATGCAAAGAGTGGCAACACTCGGTCAGTGGGGTGATTCCGCTATCGTGATCACAACAGTGATATTCACGCAATTTTATAATTAGCATAATTAGCATAAATATACAAAAATAGGCCAAATTGATATAAAAATACGCGATTTAAAAACGTTTCGTTACGGGATATAAACCGTGCTGTACAGGCGGAAGGGCGATACAGTCGGAACGATATTTTTAACTACTGTAGAAACGGTTTTTGATCTTCAAATTCCCGCTACATTTCGCTTCGATAAATTTTGTTTTTATCAGCACTGCCTTTCGACGACAAAACTCCACGTGGGGGTGAAGGGAGTGCGAGTGTTTCTGACGGGGGAAGGGGGAGTTTCCTCTCTTTTCTCTCCCCTCACTTGACTAGAGAGAGCATCAATGATGAGAACTCCGACGCACAGACAGAGGGCAAAGCGAAAGGAGAATGGGAGAATGAGAGGATGAGAGTGCGAGAGATATGGGTGCAATGAAGTAGAGAAGAGAAGAAGACGAGAGAAGAGAAGAGAGGGAGACTGACTGAGATCGAACAACCAAAACCCTCGCTCACCTTCCCCCCAATCAGAGTTGTAGATCAAAAAAGAGATAGACACGACAACGTGGGGAGGAAGTGAGCTCAGAGAACGATCTGTGGTGATCTACCAAACTTGCTGCATACTTATCGACGTAAGCCGAAAATGTCTCTCGTTGTCTGACCCTCTCGATTCACACGCTCTCTCGCTGCATCTACCGCCGTGCAGCTTGTTCTAATCGGAACTGTTTCGTATGCTGCGAAAAGGTTTCCTAGGTTGATAACTGCATCCTGTTGCGGGTGGAATACACACCATGCTACAGCTCGTGTAGCCTCAAGAAAGGGGTCAGGAGTGGGATAGTGTGCAAAATCGAGAGTAACTCTCTCTCTACGCCGCCCTCTCTCGCTCTGGAGCCCCTTCTGGAGCTATGAACGATGTCAATTTCTTTGGGATAAGAAAGGAAACACATTTCCTCCATACCAGCTCCGAATTGTCGTTGAAATGTAATCGATTGTTGAACCGTGCTTGCACGAATGTGGCCACATTTCTCTCTTCAAACTCTCTGCTTCTCTCTCTCTCTCTCTCTCTCTCTCTCTCTCTCCTCCCCGGGATGATTCAGTTTCTATCCCCCCTTCTTCTCTTTCTCTCTAACGTCACTTCCCGCGTGCAGAAATGTTCTTAACGTGAAGGGACGAGGGAGTAGATCAAAATGTTGATGGAGAAAAGTCATTTATTGATCTTTCCGCCTTTTCAGTTACCGTACCATGTCAACCAGTGGTTGCACGGTAGAAAACATCGTCTTTTTGAGCTTCCGTACCATTTCAAATGTAGAGATGTAGAAATGTTCTCAACATAAGTGAATGAAGGCGTAGATCAAATTGTTCAGGGAGAAATGTCATTTATAGATTATACAAAAAAAATCAGTATGAGATCTGGGAATTAGGTGAGTGAGATCGACGTTTTTAGCCGAGAAGAGCATGGCCAAGCATGGGCAACACTCCGGCACCTCCGTAAGGGCCAGGTCCATCTGTAAATAAGTCAGTTGTCGATTGCTCGGGCTACCGTATCCCGCGGTATTGTTACAGTATCTCCAATGACTTGAAGTGGTACGGTAACTCACAAGGTCCTCGTCTCATTCCGTAGGGTCCTCGACCGCCGTACATGCCTCTTCCACCGTATCCACCGTACGGGCCGTGACCTCCGTAAGGGCCATGTCCACCGTACATGGGACCGTACACTGCAAATTTATCGATTTTGAGCTGGATTTTTAGGGGTCGCTACCATCCAAACGCGTGCTCTAAAGCTAGGGGTTCTGGATAGAGATAGTTTGCACAATTGAGAGGGACTCTCGCACCTTCACACACTCTCTACCTCTTTCTAGAGATTTGGAATTTTGAAAGTTTTTCTCTACAACTCCTCACTCTGAGCCTTATCTGGGTGATTTTTTTAAAACTATTCTAAAATTTCTCTGAATAAATAATGTTATTTGACCCTCTCAGTCAAAGGTTGTGCCCAAGAAAGTAAAATATTCCAACTCACTCTGTGCGTTGAGAACAACGGCGAAGAGGGCGAGGAGAAGGATCGATCGGAGGGAGAGCATACTGTATCAGGGATACTGTGATCTACCAAGATCGCAAAGTGACTTTTATAGGTACCACAATCTCAAAGCATGCCATCGTCGTCTCTCATGGGCGCACACTCTCTAGCCGGTTAGAGGAGGCGAGAGAGCGTGCAGAATGGGGAGAGTACAGCGAAAAAGTTTTCTATGTTGTGTGACCGGGGGCGTGATCACGATTTTTGGTTGAGTTTTCACTGCGCTCTCCTCGAAGCACGTGCTCTCTCGTCACCGCTCTAACCTTTCTGCAAGTTTCGCTTCAAAGTTTTCTAAGATCAAGAAAGTTACGCGCGCGCAATTTCTTACAAAATGCGTGAAGGTTGAAAAACTTGCATGTAGATGAACACTATTTTGATATTAATGATATTTCCGACAAATATTTCTTCTTTTCTCATGATTTAAGATATACGCTGTAAGTCATGTCTGAACGAAATGCAGAACTTCTTTTGCTGAAGATCTCACTCATCATCTGAACTCGTCAGTACAGAGTGCCTCTTGAGGTCTGGAGTGACGGATTCATCATGGGATCTAAGAATATCCAAATTCCGCACAAAATCGGGAAATTGGAGAGAAGCGGCGATGACTCGAATCGACATCAACATCTCACACGCCGACCAGACCTCCAGAGTGGTGTCAGAAGCGAGATAATGCAATTTACATTGCATTTATCGATCAATATTATAATACAATTATTAGCATTTCTATTGGTAGATCATCCAGCGAGGGAGGATCAGCCCAGCATGCCACCGAGTGCCCAAAAGCTAGAGAAATTCTCATTTGCACACGATCACGCCCCTGACCTCTTTCTGGAGGATTGGAATCATGCGCATCTTTCTCATCAACGTTTCTAGGTTGATCTGCACGCGCAGTATTTAGCGAATAGATAGAGCCAATGCTTGAGTGCAGAGAGAACTTCCGGGGCCCCGAACTTCCTCGTTCAAATTTCTTCTAGTCTGCATAAAACTAGCGAAACTGAATGTAGAGTTACCGAAAAAAGTCACTGCTTTCGTATCTCGTCCATTTTTCAACATTCCTGCAGATCTCAATAAAATGAGAAAGGTATTTGCGGTACGTGTGACCAGTTTTTCGGATGATTACCCTTTAGAAGGAATTAGAGGAGGGAACTGTTCGATTACTCCAAACATCAAGCAAGTGATCTTGGCAAATCTTTATTCCACGTATCGATCAATATTAGCATATAATTATTAGAATTTCAATAGGTAGATCATCCAAGCGAGAGAAATCAGCCCATCATGCCACCGCCGACTGAAATGAATTAGAGATCTCATCTCAATCCATAATACGGTAGATGCGAGTGGATTATGGTAGACTACGGCAGGTGGATCAATCAATAACTTACACAATCTCTGCAGGAGCGTTGGTCGCTGGCCCCAATAGCAGTTCTGTCTCCACGTCCTCCAAGTCCAATCGTAGTACGGCGTGCATTGATAACCCATGTTGCCTGAAGATACCGTAATCCCGGAGATCGTAACCAGATACCGTATTCCCGGATACCGTAACCAGCTATCGTAACCCCTGATCCGTACCTCCGAATAGTCCTCCTCCTCCTCCCCATCCTCCTCCACCGTGCGAGTGCGAGTGGTAAGAGCTGCCTGAATTCGATCGATAATCAATGATTTATTGATAGAATTCAACTAGCGGGGTATTGAGGTTAAATGCACTACGCTCTATGCGTACACTACGCTCTATGTATAATTCTGGGTGCAGGCTCGGTCCAGGGGGAGCTCGGTAGATGGCTCCAGATTCGGTTCAGGGGGAGCTCGGTAGCCGGCTTCAGGTTCGGTTCAGGGGGAATTCGGGAGCTGGCTTGAGGTTCGGTCTAGAGGGAGCTCGGGCCCGGCTCCAGGTTCGGTCCAGGGGAGCTTAGGATGTTCGGGAATGTTAATCGCTAGAAAGAGTACTGGCTTATTCCATTGCAAAAGGCTCGTGAGGCTGAGAGCGATCGAAAAAAGTTGCCACTACGCCACTTCGTGGCTCCGTGGCAACTTTTTTCGATCGCTCTCTGCCTCACGAGCCTTTCTCAACGGAAACGCAGGATACTGTGTTGATTTCCCTGGCGTGTTCGAACATGTTTGTGACATCGAAAAATACTTTTCCCGTGATGCCCCACGCTCTACGAATCATTTGGAAACTTTTCGAAATTTTCGATTTTTCACCTTAAAACGTGTTAGAACACGTTCAGACACGTTTCCGACATCGCAAAACACTTTTCCTCTGATCCCCTACGTTCTACGAATCATTTGGAAACTTTTCGAAATTTTCGATTTTTCACGTTAAAGGGACCAGGCAGCCTCCAAAAAGAGATTTTTAATTTCCATATTTTTTTATTCAGCTTTTCTCACTATCATCTAATGGAGAAAGCAGAAAAAATTACATTTTTAGCATTTTTTTACAATTAGTTATTTTATTTTGAAATTAGACTCAGGAACGGTGCGTCGCCTATTTCCGAAAAGACAGAAAGCTGTTCAATTTGAACTGAGGATTAGATATAATCACAAAAACAGGATGATATAGGTTTTGACCACTCCCGGAATTAATGAACACAACCACATTCCCTCAAAATTGATGGGTTTGGTGATATCAATTGTGGTGTAGTCGCTACCGTAACCCGCTGTGGTGAAAAAGCGAAACTTTGAAAATTCATAACTAATTTCAAAAAAATCGCAAAAATATGCGGTTTTTATCACTCTTCCGGGAACAGAATTTTCTTTTATTTAAAAATAACTTATTTTTTGACTGCCTGGTCCCTTTAAAACTCGGCAAAACAGGTGAAAACGTGTTTCACGGTACTTAGAAACGTACCAGGAGCACTTGCGGCACTTGCGAAAAATACGGAGGAATTCGCCCCCTAATCATCCAATTCGAGACAGTCCTCGAAGTTGGAACATTTCTTCGTAAGCTTTCACTGAAGAAGAAGGAGAACAAGCTTCCGTCTTCCCTTATCGCCCGTCCGAACTATTCTATTGAGGACGAGCGAACATTCAAGCAGGCATGGGCAACTGCCTGTGCCAAGAACGACAAAGCCGGCAAGAAGGAATACATCGTCAAGAACCTCAAACTTGTCAAGTCATGTGGTGTTAGTTTTCGGAAAAAGGAAATGGAAAAAGGCCAAGATTTGAATTCCCGCAATTTCCTACCTCCCTTCTCCGTGGAACAATCGACACAAAACTTCGTTTATAGGTGTAAAAGGGTCGAAAAATGTTATATTCGAAGTTTTGTGTCGATTGCGCCACGGAGAACTGAGATAAGGAATTGCGGGAATTCAAATCTTGACCTTTTCTATTTCCTTTTTCCGAAAACTAACACCACATTAGTGGAATATAGATCAAGAAGGAGCGCCCTTCCTCCACGTGAATTCAGTCCCCCTTTATTTATATTGATCCAATTCCGTCATCCGTCTCTCTTTCCCCCTCTTCTCGTTCTAATTCTTATTTTATTCATTATAATTTTACGTATCACTGACATTTCTCTTCTCCACTTTTCACATTCTCCCCTCGTCATTACATCGCTTTTTATCTTCCTAATCTTCAGCATGAATCACCCCCCCCCCCTCCACACACATTATAATTCATCATCTTCCGCTCTTATTTTCTACTCTCAGTATTACATTGTATTCCTACCAGATTTCTGGTTTGCTCGCGCATGCAAATGCTGCGATAAAGATATACGGCAAAAGGTTTGCCCGCGGCGGGGGTCGAACCTGCGTCGGTCGGAATTGAATGTCGCGCGCTTTAACCACTTGGCCATGGATTTGGTGATTTAAATTTTGTAAAATTTTAAAGCAATTCTGGTCAGTTATCATATGCAAAAGGTTCTGAGAAGATTGCGTGATTTTGAAGCGATTTATAGCGAAAAAACGAAAAAATTTGCAACGGAAGGAATAACAAAAAAAACAGACAGACAGACAGACAGACAGACAGACAGACAGACAGACGTTAGCATTTTCTAATATATAGTAATAAAATCTGAGTTTGACTCACTTCCTCCTCCTCCGGACCATCCACGACCGCCCCATCCTCCTCTGCCTCTTCCTCCGCCTCTCCCACTTCCCCAGCCACCTCCGCCGCCTCGCCCACCTCCCCTTCCACCACCTCCGCCTCGTCCACCTCCTCCTCTTCCACCTCCGCCTCTTCCACCACCTCCTCCTCCCCTTCCTCCGCCACCTCCCTTACCACCTCCGCGCTCTGAAAAAGAGATAGATTACCGTAGTCCGCATGCGGTATACAGCAGGCCGATGGAATACTGTAGCACAGGTCCAATTTGCATTCTATCGTAGGCAAAATGGTACAGCTCAATGGAAGTATGCAATCGATTGAAGGAAAAATTACGGCAGCCAATATAGGCAGACAAAAAGATTGCGGTAGTCAAGATACGGTAGATTACTGTAGTCAAGATACGGTAGACTCACGGCATTCTATCGATGCGAGGCAGATGAGAGCGAGAAGAACGATGATTGGAAGCAATCTCATTGTGATCGAGCAATCGAATTGGAGCTGATCTAGCCGCGTCCCTTTAAAAGGAGATGGGAAGATCACTAAAAATGATCGTCTCAAGCGAAACAGAGTCGGTGATTAGAGAAAAGGAGAGATGACGAGAGAGCGTGCCAAACGAGAGGGACAGACTGCGAGAGACGTTTTTGGCATGGTGCCAACTCAATCGCATCAAGCGAACTCATCCCTTGGTGCTGGGCGAAATCGTCTCGTTTGAAGCGAAAGTGTGACTGGAGGTTGATCTGCAATGTATGTAGCCAAGTGAGTGATCTTTTTCCCCGAATTCAATCAATTATTTATTATGTCAAGCAATAATGCTCTGATAAGGTTGGGCCGGTATTCTTCATTAGTTGCATTCCACCATTGGATTGCTCGTTTCAGGTCATCTCTACATCGGGTATTGGGGTGGCCTTGGGGTCTTTTCCAGTTGTAAGGGGTCCACCCGAATACTTTTATACAATAATAATCGCTAAATCATTCATACATTTTTTTTGAAACTGTTGCAAAGGCTACATTAGGTAGTCAATTGAAGATACGAAATCAAAGATCAGCTTAATTGGTCAGAAAAGCTAAATGCATTGTGTACTGAATCGATTTGTTCGAGGAGAAAGTGTGACTAGAGATTGATCGGCTATGGACAAATGAATGCGCAGATCTATGAGTCATATCTGGAACGGATTCGCTGAGAACTAGACAGATAATGAGGGAAAATTAGAGAGCGCGCGAAAGGAGAGTGTCAGACAACGAGAGACTTTCTTAACATGGTGCAAACTGCATGCTGAGATCTCGATATTGCTTATGAAAATTGACAATGTATCTCATGCGCAAACCAAATACCTACTTTTTTGGCAAGTTTGATTTTACAATAACACATTTACTGCACTCTCAATTTGAGAACCGTCTCATCAGGACGTTTCTTCAGAAAATATTATGAATGAATGCAACAACTTTCGTCCGAGACAGATTCTCTCCAAGAGGGGAGGAATTATTCGAACTGTCGTTTCTCGCACCCTAGATCGAATTGAAGATCCAGATGACTAATTTTATCACTCCCAACTTTCCGACTACCCATTGGGAAATAGCCAAGGACAAAACGGTAAGGTTGCTTTTCAGAAATCAGAACAATTACAATATATTTATTGGCCTCGTAAATATTATTTACATAATAATATTAAATATAATTATTGATGATACGCTGGCGATGAGGTGTCAGATTGGCTCATCATTTCTCATCCAACTGAAATGGGACTTCACTATCATACCATCTGACACTTGCTTACGGTAGATAACGGTAGTTACAGTACTCACACATTCCTCCGCAGTTCTGTCTCCACGTCCTCCAGAACCAATCGTAGTACGGCGTGCAATGGTAGCCACCGCCGTATCCGCCCATGCCTCCTGAAGCGAATACCGTATTCTCCGATATCTTCATAGTCTCGCATACACTTAGCGACTACCGTCATTCCCAATACCGTAACCTTTACATACCGAATCGATTTCCACGGAATCGATCGAACAATCGTGATGAGCCCCATCCCGTTGTCGGTGTGTGCATACGCACTGACGACCATACACTTCCTGTAATCCGATTGATCTCCGGAAAGGGACCAATAATGAGATAGTATGCGAAAGTGAGAGAGTCTCATGGACGCTCTCCCGCCACGATCGCCTGGAGGAGTGATCACGGTTTTCATAGTGCGCGAAAGTGAAAGGGTCTTTGACTCTCTCATGTTTGCACACTCTCTCGAGCGCTGCCCTCTTGATGGACATTGCAATTGCACGAATGTTTTGACCTACCTAATCGTGACCATCCTCTGCCGCCGCGGCCCCAGCTGCCTCGGCCCCATCTACCACTGCCCCAACGGCCCAATCGACCCAGCCTGCCCAGTTTAGCAATGCTTACTCCTGAACGGATGGATTACGGTAGGGTTGAGATACGGTAGACTCACGACATTCGATCGACACGAGGCAGAGAAGAAAGAAGAGTATGAGAATGGGAAGTGTCCTCATGTTGCTATGAAAGCTGATTTATGCCAAATGTGTTAGCCCGTTCTTTTAAATGGACAATTGGTAAATTTTAAATGAACGATTGAACGTTTGATAACTGAAATTGGTCAAATCCGCTGGATAGTTGGCGAATAGGTTTCTTAGGATGGCTAGGTTGCATGGAGATTTCTGGGCAAAATGTGTAGTATTCTTAGCGATTGAGTACACTAGAGAGAGAGAGTGGTGGGTGCACAGGGATGAATAGGCACAAATAGTGCACATTGTTCAAAACCTCCAGAAAGAGGTCAACTACGAGAATCTGAGTATTAATACCTAGTCGAAAATTTTATTACCCACACATTCTCTCGCCTCTGATCCCTTTCTGGAGATTTGGAGTCGTTTACCAAATGTGTGCTGTAGATATGAACATTGAGAGGGGAGCACGTTCATCAATTGATCCACTTATCCATAAATGATATTAATAATATATGAAGATGATAATTACAATAATGAATAATGTCGGTGATGACTACCGATTGGAATGGAAAACATAGAAACGGAGATTGAAAGAATATATTCCCTGAGACAAAATATATTTTGATATTGATTTTTACGAAATTGCAAGTAATATGAGACAATCTTCTTTATCGCCCCCAGTGAACCCACGATTCACCGGGAGATTACCTAATATAGCCCTCAGAAAATTTGACATGGATGAATGCATTCTCATCATTTTAGAAGAGATCGAAAAACCAGATGACAATGCAATTTGACCTCTGACAGTGTTTTGATCTTCGAGGAGAAAATGTTAAGGATGCTAGAAGACATCGGGACGAATCAGAATTATTAAATATATTTATTTGTTAATATTAACTACATCATAATATTAAATACAATGTTTGATCATCCATTGGCGAGAATTGTTGAGATCATCCAACTGAAAAGTGCAAGAATTCATAATTAGTATGTGTTGGAAAACTACGGTAACGGTAGAATACGGTAGCTACAGTAGATAACATTACGGTAGTTACAGTAATATCGGTACTCACACATTCCTCCGCAGTTCTGTCTCCACGTCCTCCAGAACCAATCGTAGTATGGCGTGCAATGGTAGCCGCCGTAGCCACCGTAGCCGCCCATGCCACCTGACTCGACTACCGTAATCCCCGATACCGTAACCTTCTCTTACCCCATCGATTGCCGAATCGATTACTTCCGAAACGATTGAACCAACTGCTCGATCCCATCGTGTGCATACGAACTGAGGACCATACGCTTCCTGCAATCGATTGATTGGACTGTGTTCACAAATCTCCAGAAAGGGGCCAATGATGAAAGTGTATGCGAAAAAGGGAGAGACTTATATTACGCACACTTTCCACCCCGATCCAGTACTGGAGGATATATTGGTCAGTGGCATAATGTGCAATCAAGATCTTTAAAATAAATGGTGAACGTGCGCAAAAGTGACAGTGTCTTGGGGTAAAAATCCTCTCACGTTTTCACTCTAAATAGATGCCCTTCTGACTACCCTGTGAAATGATGCGAATCGTTTGACCTACCTAATCGGGACCATCCGCTGCCACCGCGACCCCAGTTCCCTCTGCCCCAGCTACTACGGCCCCAGTTGCCTCGGCCCCAGCTACCACGACCCAAACTGCCCAGGCTACCACGGCTCCAGCTTGCTCCTGAACGGATAAATTACGGTAGGGTTGAGATACGGTAGACTCACGACATTCTATCGATGCGACGCAGAGAAGTAAGAAGAGGATAAGAATGGGTAGTGTTCTCATGTTGGTATGAAAGCTGATTGATGCCATGTGTGATAGCCCGTCCTTTTAAACGGACAAGTGGTCCTTATTGAACGTTTGATAACTGAAATTGGTCAAATCCGCTGGATACTTGGCGAATAGGTTTCTTGGAATGGATAGTTTGGATGGAGTTTGCTATGCAAAATGTGTGGTATTCTTTGCGATTCGGTACAAAAGAAAGAGAGAGTTGTGGGTGCAAAGGGTATGATTAGACACTGATATTGTACACGGTTCAAAATCTCGAGAAAGAAGTCAGCGAAGAGAGACTATCTGACAATGGGATCTGTCAGTTTTCCACATTGTCTCGCTGTTGACCCCTTTCTGGAGATTTGAAATCACGTGCCAATTGTGTGCAGCAGATATCGGCATTGAGAAGAGATCACGCTCATAAACTTATCTATCTATAACCCATTTTCATATTTATGTTGTAACGATGAATTATTTATCTGCAGAAACGATGATAAGTCTTAAACTGTAGAATTACACCAGAGTGCATGAAATCAGAGACTATCTACTATTTTACCCATGTGAAATCAGGATTTTTACACCGGGGAATTTGTAAATTTCTGCAAAATGTAACGTAAACCTTGTTTGTCCCACCAGAAGGAATAGAGAAGTTTTCAATAGTTAAGATTACAAACTGCGACAGTTCTCAAGCGCACACACCAGTATTTAGTTCAAATACGAATTTTAGCACGCTGTTTTTCCGTCTGATGTTTGCTTCATGTTTGGGACACATGTGGAAAAAGTGTACGAACAATTTATTGTACTCTTCGAATCAATGTGATCCTCTTGGCAAAATAATTCTGCTGTGTCGATTTAATTATTTCGAAATATTAGATATTATGCAGTAGACCATCCATACGAGAGACGATCTGAGATCATCCGAACAAGCCGCGGCCAACTGAAAGGAATATTTCTTATTATCGGGAATCAATAATACTAGATCGGAAAACTCTAGTTACGGTAGGGCTAGACAGACTACGGTAGACTGCGGTAATTACAGTATCCCCTAACGTACACAATCTCTGCTGCAGCGTGGGTCTTCTGCCCCAATAGCAGTTCTGTCTCCACGTCCTCCATGACCAATCGAAGTACGGCGTGCAATGGTATCCCATTTGGCCTGAAACTACCGTAATCATTGAAACTGTCCCTTACTACCGTAACCCTTGATACCGTAACCAGCTACCGTAGTCCCTGATGCCGTATCCTCCACTTACCAAATCGACTGCCTCCCAATAGACTCAATCGATGAGCTCCGAATAGTCCCAATCCTCCTCCTCCCCATCCTCCGCCGCCATGACAATGAGAGTGAGAGTAGTGATGAGAGTGATGCGAGTGCCATCCGCCTGTTATCGATTGATTATCAGGAAACAAGTAATCCTGCCCTACCTCTTCCTAATCCGGACCACCCACGACGGCCGCCCCAGCCGCGACCGCCCCATCCTCCTCTGCCTCTTCCTCTCCCTCTTCCCCATCCTCTTCCACCTCCCAAGCCTCTTCCACTTCCCCAGCCGCCTCTGCCCCTTCCACCTCCACGTCGACCACCTCCCCTCCAACCACCTCCCCTGAGTCCTCCGCCTCTTCCACCGCCACCTCCGCGACCTCGACTTCCTCCTCTACCTCCTCCTGAATAGATAGATTACTGTAGATGAGACATGGCACACGTTATGTTTATGATGCGACTACTGTAGGCTAGATACAGTAGACGGATAAGTAATTGTACAGTAGCACATGATTCCAAACCTACGTACCAGGGTTAGGGCGAGAGAGCGTGTAAAAGTGAGAGAGTCCCTCTCGATTTCACACGCTCTCTCACTCCAAAGGCCTTTCTGTACGGCCGTATGACCGGCCTGTGGAATGATGTGGTAGGTAGGGTAAACAGAAAGGTTATTGTATGATAGATACGGTAGACGGTGAGATTACTGTAACCCGGATACTGTAAACTCACGGCATTCGCTGCATGCAACGCAGATAAGAATGAGAACTACGAGTATCGGAAGTGTCCTCATGTTTGACCAAGTGCTTGTCTGAACTGGTTTAGCAGCGCCTTTAAATAAAAAGAGGCCGCTCGCTCATTGCGCAGGTTGAAATATCACCAAAATTGATCAAGTCGGGCGAACAGTTTGCTCGGTGCTCGGCAAATTGGGTAAAGCTTCGAAGCGGAAGTGTGACCGGCGGTTTATCAGCTGTACAGCCTCAATTTTGACTTCTTCTTCTGGATAAATTTAAGATTTGCGAGCAAATCAGCGCCAATAGAAGAAAAGAAGAACATTTCTCTGCTTGAGATTACGGTAGTTATTGGGGATTCAGAAGATCAGGAAAAATCAACGAATGAATGATCACGAAAAGTTGAAACAATATCGAACTTTTAACACGGAGAATACGAAGATTGTATATTTATCATTGTAAATAATATATTCAAAAAATAGAATTCTAAAATTTGACACACCGAAAATGATCCGCCCCTTTGGACTAGTACCGTAGTTACAATGTTCAGTGGGTCGAAGTGCTGACTTGTAATTCGAATTTTCAAAATTATTTTTGTTTATTTATAATTGTGCGATAATGAATGCGGATTTAAACATAATGTGTGTTCGAAAAGGCTCCTAGTGGTTTATGCTATCGTGTTGCGCGCCTTTATTACTTGTAATCCTCGTAGAACCTCTCTTACGTATGATTTTCGCAACAAATTATTCGACTAAATATTTTGACTTTCTTTGGTCAATTTTCTTCATTAGCTCTCTTGCAGGTACACCATGAAGATCACAGCGGGAAATATCCAAGAAATGTCGTGTGCCAAGCAGTTCAGCGAGCATCAATCGCGCGTGAACTCGCTGAACTACAGTGAGTCGCGTCTTTCACTATTCCTGAACTCGATACGTCTCAAACTTTGCAACGACATCAACAGTTATCTCTCCTGTTCAGGCAACGATGGAATGCACATGATTTCTTCCTCGGACGATGAGTCAATCGTGCTCTACAACTGCGAGACTGGAACCAAGAGTAGATCGGTGCGTCTACTTCCTCCATCGACTAGTTTAGGGCTTGAATACTCAGTACTCATGGGGTATAGCTATGCGAGATAGGGGACATAGCTACTTCAGCTAGAAAGTAGATCTACAGAGATGACGTAGCGCTGATTTCTGTCTTCAAGTTAAAGTAGCTATACCCCACCAGCACTGAGTCGCGGCTCATCCAGCTTGCAAATAATATTAGCAACAATAATTAACTTTAGAAAAAAACAATAGACGTGACGACATTTTTTTTAAATATGCGCAGGCTATTAACAGCTAGCTAGCGAGCGTGAGTGTCCTCAATTCTTCTTTTACTGGGCTGATTTTCAGTTGAACTCGAAGAAGTACGGTGTCGATCTCATCCACTTCTCTCACAATGTCACTGATGCCATCCATTGCTCCACCAAGGTCGACGGTGAGTGAATATACCCTTTTTTGGCACTACTGCTGAAGTCCGTATTTAACAGGCCAATAAATAATCTAGGCCCTCTCATTTCGAATGGCATTGTTCTAAGCTTCTTTTTTTGACGATTCCGAGCTTCAGCAGTAGTGCCCCCTCTTTATTCTGAAGACGGCGGCGGAGTTACCGAAAGATTTTTTTTTTGAATATTTGACTCCTACCTGAAAACACTCGCAAACTCTTGTAACTCCACCTTGCGGCTCCGAGCATTAAAAATCTTCCATGCTTGGGCTAATAATCTCTGCGATTAACCTTGTATACTACTCTTGGCTTTGCTTCAGAATGTAAAGGCTATGAACTAAAATCGAGAAAGATATGTTTCAGACACTATTCGCTACTTGTCTCTGCACGACAACAAGTACATCCGCTACTTCCAAGGCCATCAGAAGAAGTGAGTTTCTTGTTAAAACTCTCAGATTTTGCCTCTCAGAAATAGAAGGTTATAGGGATACAGGTTCATTTTCTTTTTTTTTCAAGATGGTTCATTTTCTGAGAGCGAAATTAAAGATCACTCCGCGCTTGTTTGGGCTGGATTTGTGAGAGAGAAAAACCATTTTCAAACTGTGCAATTGAAAGAGATGTGCTTGTTCTTCTCGTCAATTATCCATTTATGTATTTCATCCTCCGTATTATCAGGGTGCAAAAACAAGCAAACCATGTGAGCCCCGGCTGCGTAGTCGCTTGTCGACATAAAGTCCTCTTGATTCCGGTTATACTTTACCTTTACCTATTGCCAGAGTGATCACACTGGCGATGTCTCCCATCGACGACACTTTCATCTCCTCCTCTATGGATAAAACGATACGACTGTGGGATCTCCGCTCACCCAATTGCCAGGTTAAATATTAATTTATATATTAAATCCGTCTGCTCGATGTAATTAAGTTTTGCGAGACATGCATTGTCATTATTGGGAGAAAAATATTGTTGTTGAAGTGGGAAGTCAAATTCCATTGCCGGTTACATGATGTGTCTGTTGAACTATGTTGTGCGAAGCACAAGACAACCTGCGGTCTCCGTCTAATTGTTGAAAGTTGTATACGCGAGTGAATGTTGTCGTTTATTGCGCTATAGGTTGATGTTTCAAGCATTAGCTTTAATAAATCATATCATGATAATAATAATAATAGTACATGTCACGGGGAAACGTTTTACAACAAAAAAAAGAATAACTAATTGTGTTAATCCACTGATTGATCTCCTTGCTGCAGGGTCTGATGCAGCTGCAGCAGAAGGCGATAGCAGCCTTCGACCCGGAAGGGCTTATATTTGCAGCAGGAGTCAACTCGGAGCAGATCAAGCTGTACGATCTCAGAAGCTACGATAAGGTATTATAATTTTAAAATGGCACGTGCATGAAATGGGCTACTGGTGATGTGCACTTTCTTTCTATACCTCTGCGTGTCTTTTTATCATGCTCTCTCTCTCATCAGCTGAATGTGATATTATTTTGGACGAGGTTTATTACGGTACTTGGAAGTGGAATAATTATATTAATAATGCCGATACATACGCGAAGTGGTAGTCCTGTTGAAAGTTTCAACTTGAAACTTGCTTAAGATTTTTGGGGCACTGCAAAATGTGTGTCTACTAGTAGTTACGGTAATGCAAATGTTCCTCAAGTTTGTTGTTTATACTCGCTTCCGCAATATAACTACAGTTAATGATATCCGAGTTGGTTTGATGCCTGTGCGAAACTCGAATGTGCTTGTTTGAATAATTATGATACGATTTTTTTAAAAATATTTTAAAATTTCACCAACGGATGCTTGCATTGCAGGGTCCGTTCACTACTTTCTCAATGGAGCAGGAGCCACACTGCGAGTGGACGAGTATGTTTTATTCTTTTTTCCTTATATTATTTCAATTAGAGGACTTGAAAGTTCCGTGTTTCACGACACGATTATTTTCGGGATTGTCCCTCCTTTGATACTTTAAGTCCCGTTTGCGAGAACCGATCTACATTAACTCAAACTGGTACAACTAAGCCACGAGTATATCCTGCCGTGCTTATTTAACGAGCTTTTGGTAACTGGCAAACGTTTATGCACCATTGTTGCTACTCTTTTCTACCGAATGGATGGGTTTAGTAAAAAAAATCATTTTAGATCTTACCAGTTTTCTGGGACTTGTGCCATCGTTATAATCAGTTTTATCAAAAATCTGACCAGTTTATAAATTTCGCAATAAGCCGTATTGTCCGTGGAAGGAAAATATGTGTCGAATTCTCAGCTATTTATATTCACACAAATATTGTCTTATTCGACGCTTCATATTTAAATATTGTGTAAAGCTGGACAGTTAATTCTGCTAATTACGCTTCATTGCAGGTATGAAGTTCTCCCCTAACGGCAAGCAGATTCTGATGTGCACGAATGGCGAGGTGATGAGACTGGTCGACGCCTTCTCTGGCAACATTGTACAGACTCTCGAGGGACACAAGAACGCCAAGGTACGGTAGCAATGAGCATTCCGGTGTTTAGTTATCGAAAATTGCAATTATTTTCGCGAGGTAAATATTTGACGTTAACGGGCGCGGTACATAATTTCGTTTGCGAAGTTGCGGGGAAAAAATGAAAATGATAGCGAAAAAAATCGGATTAATTTCGTAGTAGACGCTTGTTTGCGTACATATTCCTCGAATTTTGAATACAGTAGGAAGGCTTACGTTAGTGCGAGGGGTACATTCAAGTGACCTGTGACGAACTGTTCACAACTCGTAGATTGTCGTTCGCATAACCAAACCCTTTAATTGGCCAATGAAGGTATGGTACCAGCTCATAAATATCATTTCTTAATTATATAATTAAAATTCAGCACAATGCCCTGGAGGCGTCGTTCTCGCCCGACTCCAACTTTGTCTTCTGCGGCAGCTCCGACCTCCGACTCTACGCGTGGTACGTTGATCTAATGGGATTTATTTTATTATTTTAGCGCTCGTTTAATTTCTTTAACAATTAGAAGCATACTATAGCAGGCTGTCGATGTTGCACTTATGGAAATTCTGAGAATTGTGTACCTGGATTAAGGGCACACTCGTTTTGGAAACATTTTTTGTAGGGAGAATTGACAAGTCGCTAACGAAACTGTGAGTGTTCAGCACCCAGTCGGTGCCACCAACTCAGAATCATTCACTCTGTTATTTTCACTATTTCCTAGTTTAAAGATTACACAAAATTGCGCTCGTTTTTTATGCGTTCAATCCTAGTCGATTAGCGTTTCACTCGATATTCAAGCAAAGTGGAATTTCATATGAGAGGAATCGCGAGACTCGAGCTCGACCGGGACATAGAAATTTATGATTTTTAAATTGGCTGAAAATGTAACACAAGGTACTACAAACCTCCCTCTATCGAATAGCGTTTTCAAATTTTTTAAAAAAATTCGTTTTCGCGTGAAACACAAATCAACCTGGTGAGTCGGGAACTTTTTCGAGAAATAGCAAAGTTTGAAAAATCATGAATATCTTCAAAGTGAAGATAGAAGTCCGCTGTTTGGTGCGTTAGATAGACAAATGACTCGGCTTGTTTACCAACCGCTCGAAGTCATTCCTGGTTCATGCGCCGATGCGGGGTGGTCGCTTTTGCAAAAGTTGAGCTAATTTTCATAAAAAGTCAAAAGTACTGGTTCACTCTAAGAGATGTTCTGGTGAACATTGTTGGTACTAACTATATTGTAAAAATGGGACGAATCGGTCCATGCATTCTAAAGATACTCGCGATTATGTCAAGTCGGTCAAATATAATTTATGGCCGCGAACATCAATTGTGGCCCATTTGTGGTGAAAACTATCGCAAACTATTCAAAAACAATATTTATGTTCTTTGTGGCATTTTTTATGGATTGATTTTTCGAGTGAAAAAATATTTTAAAAATCAGCTTCGATTTTTGGATTTGCGGTATTTCGATTATTTCGAAGTCTGTATGTTTCTTATTAGATTTCATATTATTAGTTATGAACGCTGGTGCAAGATGTTTCTGTAATTCCTTCAGCAAATATATTTTGCCCACTTAATCTACACTTAAAATGCGAAATTTGTCTTCCACTATTAGAACAGGTTCAATTCCTTCCATACTTCATCATAGAATTCCTCATTATAGGTAGACCAATTTCCTTTTTGAAAGTGAACGGCTATCTGTTCGTAGAGAAGAGTTACAGAGCCTAGAAAATCGATTAAAAAAAAAATAAATAAAAAAAACCTTGTGCTAGAATTTCAGCCAATTTAAAAATCATAAATTTCTATGTCCCGGCCATGGCCGATGAGCTCGAGTCTCTCGCGATTCTTGTCATATACTCAATACGTGATTAGGATCCGCCGAACAACAAAACATATTTACAATAATCACGTGATACACTGTCAGGTCGACGGAGACTGGCAACGTGGTCGCCCAGCTGAACACCCAGCACACTGCCTTCTTCCAGCAGGTACGGTAACAGGGACGCAACGAAAATCAATAGGGATATGGTAGCCTTTATGTGTATACGATGTGGCAACCTTGCTAAGTACAATTTTTAAAATATCGATTCATAGGCAGTGTAAAATGTTTATCATACAGAGATCTCGACAATAGACTCAGATGAGTAATACACTAACGTAGAGTTTGAAATTCCATTAATAATTGCCTGAGGTCTGTACTATGTACGGCGGAAGATTGGTGAGAAAGTTTGTGAAACAAAGAGATCTGATTAAATTATTAACCCGATACAGAAAAACCAGTGCAAATTTGCCTCAAGAACGTGGACTTCGTGCAACTTGCGGGGAACACCAGCGCAATTATGTTGTTGTAGCCGGCAATTTGCTTAAGAGACCGGCTCGGTAAGAATTTAGCACTTCCGGACATTCGCGCCAGGACTTTCGATTTGGCCCATCATATTCATACCATGGGAGCATCCCATGACCCTATTTACAAAAGTACTCGAATTTGTGCCCTGAGGCTCAAACCCGTCTCGCGTACAAAGTGTGAAAACACATTTTTCCAACTTTTCAACCAAACAAGCTAGGATCATTTTTTCTTCGGCAATATTTTAGGCATGTCCTGTGTGCATGAAAACAGGGCATGAGAAATTATTGGAACGATTCCAAATATTTTTCATGATTTTTCAAAAAATATTTTTTTACCTCCTTCTCGAAAATCAACCCAGCGCAAATAATTTCATGGCGTATATTGTAGAACTGGTGGTCCTCTATATATTTTTCATGCCGACATGCCATATCGATTTGTCTTAAGAAACGAAAAATTCGATTAAATATTTAAATACTGCGTCGTGAAAAGGTTTGTTGTGGTAATGCCGCCATCTCATAAATACTATCTGTACTCATGACGATACATCTAAATTATTTGCGCTGGGTTGATTTTCGAGAAGTAGGTAAAAAATATTTTTTGAAAAATCATGAAAAATATTTGGAATCGTTCCAAAAATTTCTCATGCCCTGTTTTCATGCACACAGGACATGCCTAAAATATTGCCGAAGAAAAACTGATCCTAGCTTGTTTGGTTGAAAAGTTGGAAAAATCGCGTTTTCGCACTTTGTGAGCGATACGCGAGACGGGTTTGAGCCTCAGGGCACAAATTCGAGTACTTTTGTAAATAGGGTCATGGGATGCTCCCATGGTATGAATATGATGGGCCAAATCGAAAGTCCTGGCGCGAATGTCCGGAAGTGCTAATTTCTTACCGAGCCGGTCTCTTAAAACTTGCCAAGTTGAGAAATTAAAATAACTTGCGACCTTATTGCGTGATACTCAGCTCCCGTTCGGGCAAAGATCAAACAAATTGCCGGTAACTTTGTTGTAGTTATTCTGTTCTTGCGCAAGTTTGCAGCAACGATCGAGGATACTTGCGGTAGTGTTCCCTGCATATTGCGCAAGGTCCTTGCGGTAAATTTGCGCCAACGTTTCCGTGGAATTTCAAATTCTGCACTACCGTAACCCCTAATTGCGCGCAGGTTGCCTTCAATCCTCGCTATTACGTGCTGGCATCGGCCTGCTCGAATGTCTTCTTCTGGGTGCCATCAGAAGACGAGTAGGAAACGTAGCCCCCACACGACGCACTCACTGCGAGCCCGTGGTGCGCTGAACTACAGTAGCCACTGTTTCCGCATTCTCACCTCACAATAATAGCCCGTCTTTGCAATTCGTTGAGTTGTTACCCTCGCCACATCAAGTTTCAAACTTCACGTTCTCAATTGTTCTGTATTCTACGGGTCTCAGAAATGTCTCCTCCTACATTTGTTTTCGAATTATATTTATTAAGTATTTTACTAATTGGATAATAATTAGATATTTCACTGTTCCGATGTAAATATCCAGATCTCATTCGACTTTCCATCATACATTTTTGATTCATTTTTTCCGTTGTCCGCTAAATATTGAGAAGACGAATGGTGCACGACGGATCACATCACGACGGGGCAGGAGTACGGTAGAGGGCGCACCGCGGGGTTTGACACTTCTCGAAGACACGACCGCATACGGTAGCTCGCGTGTTCGTGAGTGCCAAGCACCGTGATTGTGCTCCAGAAGCCGGCAAGTCACCCTCACTACGGTAGCACAATACTCTGCTCACAAAGAAATAACTGTAGGAGTTTGAAACTCCATTTGCCCAGAGCGAGAGTTGTAGAGAGCATACGAAAACAAGAGGCCAGCTCTCTCACAGCATTAGAGTCTCACTCTATCAAGCACTCACTCTGGGCATATCAAGATTACAGTTTTTTTCTTTGTGAGTGACCACTGAACAACAGTGGACATATCGTAACTCGTCTTTTCGATCGCTTTATTGGTCCCGTTTCTTACACACGCGCGTATTCGAGAGTGTGCTGTGACCCAGCAGACGGCAGCAGACCAAAAGATGATGGAACCAGTTCACTTATGAGGCACCCCATGTGTCCCGCCACTACTCAACACGAAATTGAGGAGAACGCGAAGGATTGACCCCCCTGAACTACCGTATCATGGCGCGAACATTGACATTCATGTGTGATAGTATTCAGAGGGACATAAGTCCAAGCTGGCCAACAACGACTTCAGAGTCTAAAAAAGGCGCAGGTGAGCGAGGCGTGTAGACTTTGAAAGTCGTCGCTGGCCAGCCCATAAGTCTAGATTCGTAGACTTAATTCCATGTGAGTAATGTCGGTTCGGTTTTCTATATACCCTCTGGCAGTCTCTTTTCTTTGCCTCAGCCGTACTACCAATCTCTTTCTTGAAATGTCGGAATACGAACACCGAATCGGCATCCCTAGTGTACGACCTACCAAACGGGCACCCCCGTAGCGACAAGTACCGTATTCCACACAGACAGATCCATTTATTCATCAATGCGCCGTGATCTTTTCTCCCTCTTGTGTGGCCCCTTTCACATAGCAGACTAGGGCAATAAAATGTGAATGTGGAGGGAAAAGAGAAGGAAAGGATAGGAGAAGAAAGATACATTAGTGCAACTAACAACCAATGACCCATTCCCACTTTATGCTCATCGTTGTTTATCGGTAGAGTGTTCACTGATCTACCTGTGAGAATCGATAGAAAGGCGACCTTAAATTGAACTCTGCCTTTTTTGGCACGTATTTTCGTTTTTTCTTGATTTGATGCTATTCTATCATGTCAAAAGTGGATAAAATGCGGTCACGAGAATCAAGTGCAGTTCCTACGGTATGTCTTGCAGCCACAAGTTTCATAGAAATACCGAAGTAAGGATGGGAATTCACGCGCTAGGATCATCCTACGTTCCTTTCTATTGTAGGGATTTTTGGCCTCCGTATGGTCCGACTGATCTACAAAACACTTACCAACTGTTTCATTACTTATCGAGAACTAGAACACTCAATCCACCTCTTGCATCCTAACAAGAGATGTCCATCACTCCGGCGTGTCACAAAGACCCTTCTTCTTTTCTTCTCAGGGCACTCAACGGCCAGATAGGAATCTACCCTTCCTCTCCCTCTACACACGATCCTTGTTCACTTTCCTTTCTCCTCTCCTTCACACACACAAAGAATCACCTTCCTCCCTGCCTCTCTTTCACTCCATTTAACGCGACTCTCCTGAATTAATCACCCCCTGTCCTTCTCTGTCTCTCTCTTCCACTACCACTGTGTGTCCGGTAGGACTGTCACCAACACTGCGTGGCTGCCCCAGCATACCGTACCCACTGCCTAGCAGCCCGTGGCTGCTGGAGGCAGCACCGATCATCGCAAACACCCGAGCTCTGGGCTCCGAATCGAACAAGTACAAACAGTGTGAGTGAGCGAGAGGGACGAATTTCAATGGCACCCCGTCCCTTCGTCATACAATACCTATGGTGGAAGAGTAAGAGGCAGAGCGAGGCTCACACAAACTAGTTCCTTCCTTCCTCTCCCTCTCTCGATCACCCCTCCAATTCAATCGCATGCCCATTTTCTTCTCAAGAGTGATAACTGGCGTCTGAGTCATCGAGTTGCCCTACACTTCATACATGCGACACTCGAAAGAACCCTCTCCGAGACTCAGCACTAATTCCCAGCCCCGGCCGATCCCGCGCACCCACTTTTTCACTCAAACCAAGGTCGGCTGAGCGCCGACTCAGCGCGAGATCTCCTCACAATAGCCACACACGCAGAGGTTACAATAACAACCGACACACACATACAACACGGATCTGGGCCATGGGGGATACCATTGCTACGATGAGGTTGGATGAGAGGACTAGACCTCGGTCGAACTATGACGAAATTCCTCTGAAATGGGGTAACTTGAGTGGGGGACGGGTGGCAGATGGTCACAAGCGATTTTGGCGCGAAAATTAGTCGTGGTGAAACAAAGAAACGGGAGATGGATGGAGAAAGATATGGGGCAGTAATTATCTGATGCAACAGTGCTAATCCGAAGATGCGATTGTCGGGGAGAGAAAAAGGGAAGAGAGAGAGAGCTAAATCTCGGGCTACCACGGAAGCCGCTGGGAATGTCACCGAGAAAGCACGGCTATGGCACGCTCAAGTGTTTGAACGCCGTGAATTCATGCAGTGCCATTGCCAGAGCGCCAGCTTCCGAAAGACCCGGGTTATAAAACCATGACGAAATCGATCGATTTTCAGGCCTAATTGGGGCGGGACGGGGAGCAAACCTGCTGATCAGCACGTAGACTGCGGGAGTACACGTAGAGGGAGCTTCTGGGGGCAAATTCCAGAAAAGGAAGAGGAGGGGGAGAGGAGACGACCGACTGACGACTGGGGGAAGGACGAGACTGTCGACTGATCGGAAAGTCTCGCCCCTCCCTCCCGCTCTCCCCTCCTCCCCCGTCAAGCTCCGCCCACCTCGCGCGCTCTCCCCCGCGCCTTTGAGTGGTTCGACCCCTTAGCCCCGCCCCCTCCGATCAATCGATAGCCGACCGTCGCGTCGGGATTCAGATGCGCATTCGACAGAGCGATTCAGTAATACGGTGTTTTCGCCCAACTTATTTCGTAGCTATCTCGCATTTTGATCTATTTCCTCCCTTCTCTCCGCCGGTCCGCGATCGTTATTGAGAAAGGGCAAAACACGAGAGTGAGGGACGAGAGGAGAGAGAGGTAGTAGTTGTTTGGGAGTGAAAAGAGAAGAGGAAAGTGAGGGGCAAAAGAGGATTGTGTTGCTGCGATCGTCATCGCCGATGAAGAGTTATGAATCGATACGAGGGTCGCGGCACGATCAAACAAGGGTACGGTAACACAGCGGATACGGTGGACGGTAGATCAACGGCTCTAGAGCGCCTAACAGAACGTAGAGAGTGATAGTTAGATGTCGTTCCTGCTATTTCTAGCTCCTAGAATGGTTTCACATCATTCCAAAGGAAAGTCAATCCTACAGGCTTTAATTTGAGAAAGCGTACAAAATCGAAAGGGACTATCTTACCCTGACCCTTTTCTTCAGGTATGGAATCAAATGAGTAATGGCAGACCCTCTCCATTCTACACGATCTCTCATTGGTCAGACGGTGAGAGAGAGCATGTGAAATGGAGAGAGACAGACCTTTGGTCAATCAAATGGTCTCGAGCAGAAGATGCATCACCTTCTGGCGTCGTGGCAATTTCATCTGAATGAGCTTCATGTGCCACAGAAAGAAGGCGGAGTGTTGAATCTAAGGTGTGAGAGAGAGTTTGAGAGATGAGATTTGTTGGCTTCTTCCTTTCCCTCCACACCTTCATCCTCTCCCCCCTTCTATCACTAATTCATGGATTAGATGGAGTCCCTCTCTCCCTCTCCACTACTTATACATTCATCTATCCAAAGTGCTGTGGCGTCAGAGACTACGGTAGCCGGAGAGAGTCCAGGTGGGTCAGACACATGAAGACCTGGAGCAAATCTGTGAGGCTTCCAATCTCAGATGGAAAGCAGCGTACTTCCATTAGTACAATTGGCATTTTGATAATCGTCTCTGCTATACACATTTTATATATAGTCGGAAATAGAACGCAATAGAGACAGAGACACTTCGAGGAGGAATCAATCAATTAACGACTACTTACAGAAAGAACAACGAAGCGATCAATAAAATCAATCACAGACAACAGGCGAATACGGTATTGTGCTTATACACTATTATTGATCAGACGAGGATAAGGAGGGGGATACGGTATATTGAGGGTTACTGTGGTCGAACCGTACTTGGTCTTCAGTGTGTGATACTCTCGGGTCTACCTAATTTTCTCGGGAGGGATATGGTGAGTCAACGGATCAATCAATATTTACACGGTGTATACGATGGGGCACTTCTTTTCTTCACCGGACCAAGCAACCCAGGGTGGGATCCTCATCATCATTTAACTGTATGAATCTAGTGGTTACCTCTCGTTCACACCTAGATAGGTTGCTTGGCCCGGGAAAGGGAAGAAGTGCCTACGAGGGTACGGTAGAGGTACGGTGGGTCGTTCAGGAGGACACCTTTCCCTTGGAAGTTGACGGCTTGTCCTTCTGCGAAGCCTTTGGCGTACTCTTCGGGGTGACGTTTTTCGATGTTGATGGAGTGGAGGTAGAGGGGACTGAAGTGAAGAGGGGATTACGGTAGGTCACAGTGGTCAGACATGTCACCAATACTCCCCAAACTGCGATATGACTCCCATTTTGTATAGATAGGCCACACATTCATACGATATCAAAGATAAAATCAATAATCCTCGACTACCGTACTCTCGCTTACCGTCATCATCAGGAGAGAGCGTGACGGGCAACGTTGCGAACGAATTGGCATCGTCGTCAGACAGGAAGAAATCGTGCAGCAACGTTGCGCGCTTGTGTTCCGCACGATGCATGTGACCCTGACATATCGATCGGTATTACAGTAGTCCAGTAACTTATAAATGATCATTTTCTTACAAAATTTGAAAGCACATCAAGTGTTTCATTTAACTTTCATATTTTTCGACGTTTTTCTACATCATAAATTGGATATATCACAAAAAGCGATTTCAAATACCGTAACCCTCCCCTCCTGCCCCTACCGTACCTCCAGCACTCCTCGGGTGCCCGAGTCGGCCCGCTCGACGGCCCACGCCAGGTCCTCCACCTCCTTCTCCAGCTGAGCTTGCTGGTACTCGAACTGCAATCGATACTACCGTTGTATTTGCATTACCGTACTCTACTTAACCAAACGCTACCGTAACATTTCATACCGTAACCTTGTCACTCATCATCTCCTTCCTCCCTCTTTCCCCATCTCAGTCACTGTAATTTTCTCCCCTGGAGATCGGCCCCATCCTTCACTCCAAATTAGCACCCGAATCATCATTTTCTCCTCATCTCGTCGCTTTTTGCCTTTTTTCACCCTGCTTCCGCCCAATTTCGCGCCATTTCTTGTGGTTCTCCCTCCCTCTTTCTTTCTTTCTTTCTTCCTTCACTCAAGGCCCCCTCTCATCAAGGACGAAATCTGGCTACGGTACATCTGAATTAGGCTCTCTCTCTATTTCTATCTCTCTGTCTGAGAAAAGGTAAGGACCGAGAGAGAGAGAGAGAGAGAGAGAGAGAGAGAGAGAGATTCGCCGCATGTCCGGATGTTTGCCTCCTTCTCAACCCATCCCATTCACTCTCGGTGCTCGTATTCCTCCACTCGTGTAGCCATTCTTGTACACGGGTGGAGAAGGAAGAGGAGAGAAGAGGTTTGGGCGCCAAAAGAGGAAGAGGAAGGATCATGAAGACAACACTCAAACAGTCACTGCTTCTCTGCACCCTTCCCGATTCACACGCTCTTTCTTCACCTCTTTCGTTTCGAAAATTCCCCTAAACTCTCGCAACAACCGACTGAAATCGATACTGATCACTGAATCTGCGTCCATCATTGTCCTTTACCACTCGATAATCCCTAGTTATCCCCTTTCTCTCCCCCTCGCTCTTATTTTCTCTCTCTCTCTCCCACACACAGTTCTACAATCCTCCACTGTCTACAATGGAAAAGAGGATCGAGGAGAGAGGACTGAAGAGACTAGAGAGAGAGAGGATTATCCCTACTCCATTTCAGAGAGAAGGAGGATCACAATCACATAATGACACACAGTGGCATTGGTCGAGAGAGAGAGAGGCCCCGATTTCCCAGTGAACCACATCGAAATCAATCGATAATCGGCTTGGGCCAATCGCGATCGATGTTTTCACACCTCTCTTTAAATTCTCTCTCTCTCTCCTCTCTAGTGCGTGTGTTCCCGTTCTCGATAGTTCGAAGGGAATTGTGCATTGAGAGGAGGAGGAAGGAGGGATAAGTGCCCAATCTCGGCACACTCGCAACAATTGCCTGTGCTCTTTCCTCTCTTCCCCCATTGTTTCTCTCTCTATTCATTGAGGGATGCGCAATACTCCGACGATAATCCCATCAACTACTTATCACAGTGTAAGGGAGGGCAGCGGGAGCGCAATCTCACCATGCTGACGGAGCAGTACACACATAGACAAAAAGGGCATGTTCCATGAATAAAAAAATCGAGAATAATCTGCTGCAGGGATACTCAACCAAGCGCTAAACCGAAATGATGTCTGCGTTTGTTCCCTGGAACATACCTTTCGGTCTATGACTCGAGGGAAAGGAAGGTGATATGTAGAAGAGCTAGATTGGCACACAAAAACGCATCATACCAGAAAATGATCCAAGCCCTTTAAGAGGCTTCGAAACACCGAGCAGACTTGTCTAATCTTCAAAATTTTCTTTGTCACGGATCACGGCCCTTTATGCGCAGGTACATGCTTCACCAGCTCCAACATTCTGTATCATTTTGCACATGGCTCAATCAGGCATAAAGCAGCCTCCCAATCATGCAATATTACGCATCTCCTCTCCTTCCCATGTGCAACGAGAGGATCATCTCTTCTCAGAAGCCTCTCTTCGCTCTCTCTCACTCACATCGACCACTCGCTGTCGATTACTAATACTACTCCCACTGATCTCTCCCCTTTAGGTCTTCCTCTCCACTCTTCCAATCTCATCTTTCGTATTATAATGCTCTCCCAGATTGCGTCTTCATCGTACAGAGTGGCCTCCTCCTCCTTCTCCATCAGTCCTTTCCAAACTAGCGATGGCTTCGCAAGGCATACCCTCATCATTCCGCACACTATCTGGTCGGTCATCCGGTGCGAGAGTGTGCGAAATGGAGAGAGAGAGAGAGAGAGAGAGACTCCAAACACCTTCAATCTCCCCCTCCTCTTCTCCTGCCATCGCTAATGCAACACTCTCATCTCTTCAATATTCCAACTACACTCTGAGCCGGCCCTGCTTGGGGAGGTGAAAGGTGAGAGGAGAGAGGAGAAAGGAGAGAAAAAGAGAGAGAAGACCTACTTCTCTCTCCACATCCTTCCTTCGCTCCGTCGTCAAAACACCGCGCAGAAACTGCACACAGTGACTAACAAACTCGTCCAGGTCTCTCTGTCCCTTCAGTCACTTTCGGATCACACATGCTTCCAAACCTAGAGATACGGATGAGGGCTAGAAACTGTGCAAAAGTGAGAGAGTTCCTCTCGATTTCACACGCTCTCTCACTCCAAAGCCCTTTCTGTAAGGTTGACAGGCATGTTGAATGATGTCCCTTCAGCCACTTTCCCCACCTCCTTCCTTCTCTAATCCACTCCCGTGCGTGTCTCACAGTGGGAGGGAGTAGATCACTCCCTCTGACACCTCGAGAAGGAGGATCAAGGCTCTCTCTCTCTCTTGTCTCACTAATCAGAGGGGAGACAAAGACAAAGGAGGGATTATCCCCATGATATCTCATCGCCATAATACAGTACCTTAGCCGCTACTGCAGGCACGGTCAACTCTCACCCTCGAGCAACCTTGCTCAATCCATTAGGAAGGGGGGGCGATATCTTCTCCCTCACCTAGGCTCGGGGACACTTGATAATCGGCCGATAATGATGACCGTTCCATCTTGATACTCAACTCGTCGCTGATCTTATCTCCTCTCTCCTCCTCCTCTACAGGCGCATCTGTCACAGTCTGCGAGGCAGATCCGCGCACTACAGGTCAAATTGGTTCTCGCTAGCGAGAATACCCACTTCTGCACTTTGCATGTGAACCCGAATAGGGTAGTGAAAGCGCAGACACATGAACACCGTATTTTAGACGTAAATTCCAAATTTTTATTAAATTTGAAGACCTAAAGGTCTGTTCTATACAATTGGGAAAGTTGCGAGAACCCCATTCGAAATATGGCGCACTGTTCACTCCACGGACGCAAGACGAAGAAGCCCCGGAATCTCTCACTTGCTACCATAACCGTCCACTCCCGGCTACCGTACACCTGTTCCGACGATCCATCACACACATACTGCTCCCATCCTCTCCATTCATTCTCGAGATCTTCCATTTCCTGTCTTCTCTTCTCTTCTCTTCTCTTCTCTCTTGACCACTTCTTACTGGCCGCTGACCTCGGTCAGTCTTATTCTTTTCTTTTCAGCCTCTTCCACCACTCCATTCATCTCTTCTCCTCTCTTCCACATTCTCTTCCCACTCTTGAGATCACCTCCGTCTCTCTCTCTCTCTCTCTCTCTCTCCTACCTCCACACAACAGTCCCATCCATCGCGCCTCTTTGAGTGAAAAGAGGAGGGATGGAAATGGATGGGGGAGAAGGTGAGAGGATGGAGGAGGAGGGAGACACCGATGGGCAATGAGAGCAGAGGTCGATTATGAAAGACGAATTTAAACACCACGAGTTGAGGGGGGGGGACCAGCGGGAGTAGATCATTGGGCACTACCCACTCGCTCTCTGGTAGTTTTCCTAGCTGGAGGTCTGTCTGATTCTAGGCTGGAAATAAACCGGGATTCAGACTGTACTGAAATACCAGAGTAAATCACTCTACCCACTCTTCTCCTCCTACATCCTACCGTAGGGTTGCGACCGCTCCGTCAGTGACAATTATCTGGCCAAAAAAGGGGAAGGGAACAACCCCTTCCAACCATTTCCTGCCTGTCCTCCCGCTGCACTCAACTGGTAATTGTCGCAACACAGTCGATTGGATGGGGGGGGGACAAAGAGGAGAGAGAGAGAGAGAGAGAGAGAGACCATAAGGAGGAGGACATTGATACCCGTGTTATTGTCCCCTTTCGGAGGGGGAGTGACAAGAGATAGACACAGAATCCATCTGGATTCGATCTCGGTGTGTCTTCTATCCATAACAATCGAAAGGGTTCGGAGGAGATTGGAGGGAGAGGGGTCAACAGAGATCAAATGTCTGAATAGACATTATTCAAACCGCGTTGATGTTCAGTTGGGTCACCCGTAGGTTCGCTGTTCCATCAATGTTATGAATCCACAAATAGCGCATGCGCAATTAATTCATCTGCCCTCTTAGCTTACATCGCATATCACACTCGCATTGGTACCCAGTATAATTAATCAATGCCCGCACCAGCGTGATCGAAGCTTCACGAACTACTCGCAAAAAAAAACTCTAGGAGTCTTTGAGAGTAGAGAAGTAATAGAATTGAGCGATAATTACTGGCTAGCTGTATTCTAAAAAAATCCCACTACAAGATTATGATACCTTCATTTCAGCTGTTAGCAGGAGGAATTTGGCGACGCAGCCTGCACCCGCAGCTACGCCGTTCCGCCAATAATATTATACCATAAATATCGGATCAACCGTCACTTCTTCCAGTTTGCAAACAAATGCAGTCACCATTTTCAGGGTAGAAAGCACAGCTGAAATTGCCCTTAACGCGGGCGATGTATCACATATACCCGTATATGTATATATACCATATCATATATGTATATATACCCGGTGATTCCTACTTTTTTAAACTCATAAAAAACAGAAACGACTTTCAAAAAACGACGGTCATTCATCTTCCCTCCGATGGTACGAAGAAAGGAAGAAGAAGGGGGTAGATAGACTATCCGATAAGTGCAGATGTTGCTCTCTCTCATCCTCCCTTTCGGCCCTCCATTCCTTCACGCGAAACAAAGACATGAAAGGGACGACAGTCAATTCCCCCTTCTCTTCTCCTCTCTCTTTAGCACTAACCAACTATCGTCTTCCTACCGTGTGCCAGATAATGCATAGATGTGGGGCGAGTTAGGAAATCGACAGATACCCAGAGACATTAAACATCGAATTATTACAGAGGAAATTCCATGAGGCCGAATTATGAAATTAATATTTTATTAATATAAAATATTATCAGTTTGCAGTTGGCATTCCGCACCATGCTCCGTTCGATCCTCAACCGACAATTTTTTGAAAGGAACTGTTGACCTCTAACCACAAAATTAGTATGATCAGCTTACGAGAAAATCACTGACCCCTCAACACCGCAGTCAACAACCCCAGCTGGTGCGCCAAATCACCTATTTGCGAAAACGGACGCGCGCCCCCCATCCCCTCACCTCCTACGGTCCCATCAATTTTATTGGGGCGACAACATATTTTTTTACGGGCGATTTGTTGGGCTAAAAATACCAGAAAACGCAACGTACCAACTCCTTCCTGGCACACTTTTCGAGGTAGTACGCGAACGGGTACGTGTACTGCAGGGTGTATCTGCAAGGGGAGAAATCATAGGTCGATTGGTGCGTAAAAACGACGAAGACTAGTCACATTTTGGCATTTATGGCAAATTTTGAATAAAATTCTACAGAACTTGAACAGAGAACAGAAGAATGTTTCACGTATAAGGAATAACGAAATGCACGTCATCGTAGCAATATTTTGAACGTTCTTATTCAACAAAAATATTTACCCATTTCTACAATTTCTCTCCGAAGCTACACGCTATCTATCTGGACATCTATCTGGAATCTATCTGCTATCTATCTATCTGGAAGCTATCTGGACAAACTTCCTACCGATTACGTTTCTTTGCTTGCATCACGCGAAACATCCATCATATTCTATATTCTACCCTACTAACCCAGCTAGGTGATAGCTATCACTGAAAGATTATTATTTCATGCACTCAGTTTCAGACAAAAAAATCTGATCTATAATTTCAACCAAATTAGTTTTCTAAAAAAAGTAATCATTACTCGATAGCACCACCTCTCGTATTCCCACCATTCCCTTCCTATTTATTTATTTATCGTACACCACAAGGGTGCGACAACATGTACATAAATGTGCGAGTAAAAGAGAAAATTAATAAGAAGGGGGTTCAAAGGGGACGGGAAGGGAGTGATATTGTCAACCACACGGGAATGAGAAGTGAGGGGAGGAACCTCGGAAACCTTCCTACCGTAAGTGTCCGTGCTCCCACCATTTAAATTAATTGATTGGTAGCTCAGTCAGCCGTCACTCCTCGATAGCATCTCCTCCAAATCCTACAGTACTCCCCACTCTCTTATCTCACCTGCACTTTGCGAGCAGCGTCGCCGCCTCGTGCAGATGCTGCCAGTCGATCCACGTGCCGTCGTGGCCAGTTACCTGAATGGAAAAAGGGGTAATAATTAATTAGAGAAACAGGAAATATGCATGTGAAGAAAGCAATATCGAAAATTGCTATATTCAAAAGAAATTTGAATTATTCTATTATCACGGACGTGCCTCAGAGAACATCATTCGCAAGAACCAACACATATATGTTCCCATAGAAGCGTCAAAACACCAGGTCCAGAATTCTTATCCGAGTTTCCTCGAGTAAATAATAAAACTTCATCAAACTATTCTTCCAGAAAATAACAAAAAAAATTGCCAGTGATTTCACGTTTTTGGTTCTGCACAAAGACAGTGAGAGTCACACAATGTCACTGTCACCAGCATTCCCTCGAAAAAAAATTGCCTAATGATAAACTAATTTTAAAAAGAATTATGTAACATAAAATAAAATAAAATTAGCTCACCTTCTCCTCAATCCTCTGCTTCAGCTTGTCCCTCATCTGGACCTCCATCCGCAGCGATTTCGCGTGATTCTCGTAACGCTCGTAGTAGTGCAGGTACTTCTCCAGTGCACGACGCGCCTGCAACAGACGAGTTTAAGTGATGCTATGAGATACTAGAAGGAGCCAAGTAAAGTGATCCAGCTGAGAGCCTCCCTAGTCATACAACCAACTGAACTGTTGACCACGACGCGCCTAGAGGTGGTTCAATGATTAATCAAAGCTAAATGGAAATCAATTAGACGATTGGCCCCTTCACTATTCTTTGTTCGCGCGCCTGCAACACCCGCGTTCCAGTAGTTCTATGAGAGACTCGAGAGACTGACAGAGTGATGAGAATATGCTAAATACCTCCCTAGCCTTACAACAAAGTGAATTGCCCAGACAAAACGAAGCGCCCTCATGACTCATGTTTCAACACCGGATGGACCCCAGCAAAGCAATGCATCGAAGCCATAAAAATCCTTCTCCCACCATACAACTATTTGGACTGTCCATTCGAGAAGAAAATACCTACGTAATAATATTCATTATTCTAGATCTAAGCATAAAACAAATTATGATATTTTAAAGGATATTTTCGACCGGTTTCTATATGTTTTCTACTCCGTTTCTCACCTTCATATGATTGGCCTCCGTGGCCACCTCCGGATTCTCCCTGTATCGACTGCACTCGTAGTACTCACTCCCGTGCGTCTTCCAGTCTGCAAAAACAAGCTAATTACGTCAGGCCTATGCAACACCTACTGAGTACAAAGAATCACATGCATTTTGGCACAGCCAAAGGTAACAATTGTTGCTTATAATTTAACTAACGTACGTATACCGAAGAATTAAGTACAGTATCTCTTCCTAATTATGTACTACAGTATACCTCCGAAGCGCATCCAGCATTTTGTCATTAGCACAGATAAAGACATTGTTGTCGATACTTTAACTATCGTATACCTACCGAAGAATGGAGTACAGTACCCCCCCCCCTTAATTATCAACTACGGTATACCTCCGAAGCACATCCAGCAGAAGTGGTGCTTGCACTTGAGACACTGCATGTGGTTGCATCCGCCATTCTTCTCGATGCACGAGTGGCAGTTGGGACAGTCCTTCGTGTGCGCGCTGCAGAGCAATATTACCTTATTGAAATACTACAATATTTAAAATTACACGTTCATGAAATGGACTACTGATGTGTGTACTCTCTGTCTATACCTCTCTTTCTTCTCCATGATCATTGATATGTGAAAAAAGTAAACTATCTTAAACTACCCAGTGATGCAATCGTACACCTTTCGAATAGCGAACTAAGCGAGTGGGCGAAATTACGTCATCAATAAGCCATATGATTTTAAAATTAAGCCCAAATGCTACACAGAAACCGTAGAAAAAAAAACGCAGCTAACATGAAACAAGGCTGAAATGTCAATCTGCATGGCGCAATATTTTGCATTTGAGAAATCGATATCACATGTTGAAAAATAATTATAGAGCTTTTGCAGAATGCTCGCACCCCGGTTTCACTCGATAAAATAATGCCCCCAGCATTGACCAACACTTTAAACCTTAAAGCACTGCAAATGTAGTGAATTTCAGATTAAAGAGAATTTTCTTCAGATTCAAACGCAAAAAAATCGCATATTTTGAAGATTTAAAAAAAATAAGTTATGAATTTTCAAAAATTTTTTTTGGCTGGAATGCCCCGGCACTACTGTGTTTAGCGGCTAAACACAGTAGTGCCGGGGCATCCTAGCCGAAAATGAGATGTTTGAAAATTCATAACTAATTTCAAAAAAATCGTAATTTTTTGCGATTTTTTGCGTTCGAATCGGAAGAAAATTCTCTTTAATAATAAAAAAATCACTTCATTTGCAGTGCCAGGTCCCTTTAAACATTTCACATGTTGAACTTTTGCATTGTGCCGCGTCATCAGGTTTCCCGAAAATGCAGAGTGCCCCCGGGTGAGAATGCCCACGTAGTATTAATTTTTTAAACCCAAATGCAACGCATCAACCATTGACTTATAATTATATCGAAGCAAATATAATTTTAAGTCCGTGAATGATGGTCAAAACATTACTTGTCAAACAAAAACTAATATGACATGAATCGCGAGAGACTCGAGGATTTCGAGGATGGCCGGGACCTAGAAAATTTTACTTTTTAATTTGCCTGAAAAATTAATACAAGGTACAGCAAACATTCCTCTATCGAACTGCGTCGGCAGAATTTTGATTTAAATTTTAGCCGCCGCATGAAACACAAACAAACCGGGTGAGTTCGGATATTTTTTACAAAACCCCCAAGTTTGAAAAATCATAACTGGCTTTAAAATGGAGGTAGAAAATCACTGTTTCGTTTAAATAGTGGGAAGTCTCAGCTATAAAACAAAAATGACTTAATCATTCCTGGCTCATCTTCGGAGCTGGGCTGTCGGTTTTGTGAAATATGTCGTAATTTCCGTAAAAGTCAAAACTAAGAGCCGCCTCTATGCGCGTTCTGATGGGGCAACTCGCGCCTATTAATGAAAGGTTAAATGAGCAGAATCGGCCCATGCGTTCTAAAGGTGCCGCTGAAAATGTGTTTTCGGATGAATATGACTTATCGAAAAGACGTACTTTTTTGTGTGTTTTCCGGTGGAAATGTAAGAAGGCTATTCAAAAACAATATTTAACTTGTTTTCAGCAAATTGTATTGAAGAATTTTTGAAGAAAAAAAAATTAAAAATTTTCAGACATGATTTTCGATTTCACGGAAAAGTTATTTTTTTGCTATCCAATCGTGCACTTTTGAACTTCAAATAACCGTATGCGATGTTTTTACAACAAATCGTTGGTGAGGCATGTCCTATTCAACTATTTTCGAGTGTAATTGGCATCATTTTTTCATCATTTATTTCATTTATTTCGCCCGTTACTCTATACCTTGTTATGATCATACTCCTTCAGCGGCTTCCTCATCATGTGTGGAACATATGTCTTTTTGAAAGTAAGATGCTATCTTTTCGTAGAAAAAAGTTACACCCTCAAGAAAATCACATATCTGCACGAGAGCGCATGCTCTGCCTTCTCTGGCACTCTCTCACGTCAACACAGTCTCACGCCTGGTTCAGATCCCGCGCCGGGCCCGAATCTTTTACCATTCTTACTACTACTCTATATCAACTGTCTGTACCTGAATTAGCTTAATTCCAATAAAATATTATTTTATTTGTACTTTATTCATGGCAAAGTGGTTAAAGGGCGCGACATTCAAAACTGGTCGACGCAGGTTCGATCCCAGCTGCGGGTTATCCTTTTGCCGCATTTTTCGCAGCATCGCAAAGAGCAACTAAGAGAGGCTATCTGACTCAGTCGAATTGTTCTTGGCACAGCGCGAAAAGTGCGTTGATGAGATAAACATGCCACGTTGTAGTGTGGCCGAGGCTGAGTTGAGGCATGCTATGGAAAAAGTGTGAAAACGCTTCTACGCCTCAGGGCATGACGTCATAGGAATTTCTGGTTTTTCGAAAACTTCATCGAATGGCCTAATGAGTGGTACCAATCGATTCCTAATAATATTCTAAGACTTTTTCGACTCCATGCATTTTTCGCTAATCTTTGATCTAAGCTTGAAAAATTCAAAAATAAGTATTTAAATTTTACTTAAAATATTTTTTTGCTGTTTCCCTGAGGATCGGAAAAAGTTTTATTCGCGTAATACAATACTATAACAGTGATGGTTCAACTATGTAAAGAACAGTTTGTATCGAGGCGACTAAGCTTGTTCAGTATGCAGAAACACGAAATGCACTTTGTATTATGGTGTACTTACAGTAACCCGGAGTAATTTTCAAGTATTCTTTGGGAATCTCTGGCTGGGCTGGGGTCTCGGGTCGACCATACACTTGGTGACCTGAAGTTACTCATTCATTCTACAAGTGATATTGTAGCTCCCAACGCTTTTAGAAAATACTCCGGGTTACTGTAACTACACCATAATACCAAGTGTACGTCGGGTTTCTGCCTATTGAACAAGCTTAGTCGCCTCGATACAAACTGTCCTTTACATAGTTGAACCATCACTGTTATAGTATTGTATTACGCGAATAAAACTTTTTCCGATCCTCAGGGAAACAGCAAAAAAAAATTTTTAATTAAAATTTAAATACTTATTTTTGAATTTTTCAAGCTTAGATCAAAGATTAGCGAAAAATGCATGGAGTCGAAAAAGTCTTAGAATATTATTAGGAATCGATTGGTACCACTCATTAGGTCATTCGATAAAGTTTTCGAAAAACCGGAAATTCCTATGACGTCATGCCCTGAGGCGTAGAAGCGTTTTCACACTTTTTCCATAGCATGCCTCAACTCAGCCTCGGCCACACTACAACGTGGCATGTTTATCTCATCAACGCATTTTTGCGTGCTGTGCCAAGTCTCTGAACAAGTATGTCGATCGAGTCAGATAGTTCGAGCACGATTAGACGTGCTATATCATGATTTTATGAAATTTTCGAAATTCCACAAAAAGAATCGGGGAGTGTGGATAATCACGGAACAGTGTTCTGCGATGTCGCAAATGTGTTCGAACGTGTCAGAACATTTTTTAACGAAATTTTCTTCGCTGCTCCGGGGCAACTTTTTTTCGAACACTCATCCTCACAACGGAAACGAATAATTCCGTGTGCTGATTTCCCTGATGTGTTCTAACACGTTTGCGACATCGCAGAACACTGTTCCGTGATTATCCACACTCCCCGATTCTTTTTGTGGAATTTCGAAAATTTCATAAAATCATGATATAGCACGTCTAATCGTGCTCGAACTTATCTGGATGAACTTGAAAACATGTTAGGTGCTCTTTACGATGCTGCGAAAAATGCGGCAAAAGGATAGCCCGCAGCTGGGATCGAACCTGCGTCGAGCAGTTTTGAATGTCGCGCCCTTTAACCACTTTGCCATGAATAAAGTACAAATAAAATAATATTTTATTGGAATTAAGCTAATTCAGGTACATTTACATTACATTTGAACAACTTTATCAGCTGGTTTTGGGTGTTAAAGCTGGGTTGCCATGAGAGATCTCCATTGCTTGCGATCGTTTCTTGCGCGGTGCTTGATACGGTATTCCGCAGGGTAAAATGGGACCGAAAGGGAGTATGTATAGACGGCGAATATCTCTCCCACATTCTCTATGCAGATGATTGTGTAATAATCTCCCATGACTCACGCCAAGTCCAAACTATGGTAAAGGAACTAGAACGGGAACTACTGAAGGTGGGATTGCAATTAAATGGCTCAAAAACTGTCGCTTTAACGACAAATCCAATGGGCAGGCCGGTCGTAGTGGGAGGTGAGGTAGTGCAAACGGTAGACAAGGTGGTATATCTGGGGCAAGAAGTCACTCTCGGTCCCAATAGGTTTGTGGGAGAAGTTCACAGGCGGGTTAGAAGCGCGAATTGGGCATTTTACAAATACTCCGAATTCTTTCGGAAACGTGGGTCCCCCATGTCACTCAAAAAGCGCCTTTTCGACGGTGTAGTTCTACCCGCACTCTTGTATGGTTCCGAGACTTGGTACCTCTGTAAACGAGAAAAACAAATTCTTTCCGTCGCTCAGCGCAAACTAGAACGCAAAATGATTGGAATTACCGTATTTGATCACGTCACAAATGAGCGGATCCGTGACATCACTAAATTGAAGGATGTAGTTAGAGAGGCGGAAAGGCGGAAATGGATATGGGTAGAAAGAATCTCGAATCAAAGCCATTATCGATGGAATCGGAAGATGCTCGATTGGACCCCAAGAGGGAAGAGGAAGCGAGGCCGACCGGCAAAGAGATGGAGAGATGATTTCGTCAACGCTGCTGGACCACAATTCGTGCAACTCGCAAGAAACGATCGCAAGCAATGGAGATCTCTCATGGCAACCCAGCTCATTCAGGTACAGACAGTTGATATAGAGTAGTAGTAAGAATGGCAAAAGATTCGGGCCCGGCGCGGGATCTGAACCAGGCGTGAGACTGTGTTGACGTGAAAGAGTGCCAGAGAAGGCAGAGCATGCGCTCTCGTGCAGATATGTGATTTTCTTGAGGGTGTAACTTTTTTCTACGAAAAGATAGCATCTTACTTTCAAAAAGACATATGTTCCACACATGATGAGGAAGCCGCTGAAGGAGTATGATCATAACAAGGTATAGAGTAACGGGCGAAATAAATGAAATAAATGATGAAAAAATGATGCCAATTACACTCGAAAATAGTTGAATAGGACATGCCTCACCAACGATTTGTTGTAAAAACATCGCATACGGTTATTTGAAGTTCAAAAGTGCACGATTGGATAGCAAAAAAATAACTTTTCCGTGAAATCGAAAATCATGTCTGAAAATTTTTAATTTTTTTTTCTTCAAAAATTCTTCAATACAATTTGCTGAAAACAAGTTAAATATTGTTTTTGAATAGCCTTCTTACATTTCCACCGGAAAACACACAAAAAAGTACGTCTTTTCGATAAGTCATATTCATCCGAAAACACATTTTCAGCGGCACCTTTAGAACGCATGGGCCGATTCTGCTCATTTAACCTTTCATTAATAGGCGCGAGTTGCCCCATCAGAACGCGCATAGAGGCGGCTCTTAGTTTTGACTTTTACGGAAATTACGACATATTTCACAAAACCGACAGCCCAGCTCCGAAGATGAGCCAGGAATGATTAAGTCATTTTTGTTTTATAGCTGAGACTTCCCACTATTTAATGAACGAAACAGTGATTTTCTACCTCCATTTTAAAGCCAGTTATGATTTTTCAAACTTGGGGGTTTTGTAAAAAATATCCGAACTCACCCGGTTTGTTTGTGTTTCATGCGGCGGCTAAAATTTGAATCAAAATTCTGCCGACGCAGTTCGATAGAGGAATGTTTGCTGTACCTTGTATTAACTTTTCAGCCAAATTAAAAAATAAAATTTTCTAGGTCCCGGCCATCCTCGAGTCTTTCGCGATTCCTGTCATATGAAACGATGCTGAAACGCCAATCTACATGGCGCAAACTTTCTGAACTTGAGAAACCTTTTTAAATCCTCAAACCTGATATAGTTGGCAGTCTCGCTGTCGTCCGCACACTTCACCATCCACTTCTTGATCATGTCGCAGCTCGTGGGAGCATGGTATGCACCTGCAGAGTGAGAGAGGATTGCACAGTCATGATGAAATACAGTGCATTGTGTTCATCCAAATTGATGTCGAGATTAGGTAGTTGCTGATATCTATAAGTAGACACGCGTCTTCCATTGCAAAAAGGGTAAAAGGTATTGTGCCATTCAAGAACTCAGCAGTCTCCGCCCACTTCTGGCGATCCTCTGGTTATTAGAGAATTAGACCAAGATTAGCTTCGGACTATGTATTTCCCGCCGTGGTTCCTCGGCTTATATCATGTGGTCAGAGAGCGCGCGCTACGCGAGCCGGGTTGCCCCGCCGGGAGAGGGAGCGGGCGACGTTGAAGTCAACAACGTCGTGGGGCGCCAACCCGTCTCGAGTAAAGCGCGCCGGGCCATGACCTAACCCGAGTTTCGAAGCATTGCGGTTTAGTTACCTCAGTCGCCAAACTACGGTAGAGGGCTAGTATCGGCCTCTACCGTAATTTGGCATAGGTGCAGTGGGCGGAGCTTGTGCACAACAACTTCGCCGCAGCTGCACACCTTTTGGCGACACGGAATTCTTAGGTCGGAACTGAAAATTTTCGCACAATAAAGGTAAAGTTACTACCGGAATCAAGAGGAATTTACATTGACAAGCGACTACTCTGCCGGGGCTCACCGGTAAGGCCGGTTCGCTAACTAGGTCTACGTATCCCCTGCTGACCGGGCTTCTGGGGCACTTTACCTTCCGCAATCAAAGTTGCTACCAATTTTACCGCCAACGAGGGGGATGGAAGGCTTGGTGAACCCGGCGGGGATCGAACTCGTGACCATTCGTATGACAAGGGGCGCCTTACACCACTCGGACATTGTCGAATGCCATTGTAAAAAGGGGTACAGAATAATTTAATTCGGAACATGATGAAACAATCACTACTCCCACCCATACAAGGAATAAATGGAGAGAACGAAACGGCAGACCGCCTAGATTTCAGACAATACAAATATGGCATGCTATACTTTCTCATGCATATTGTCCTTCTTGATATGGCATGAATGCTCTAAGTTACGCAAGATTGCCTAGTGATGACGCAATCACTCACCCGAGCACACCGCGCAGAAGGTCGTCGAGCACTTGTCGCACGCGATCCGGCGTGGTTTGTGCTCGCGGGAACGAATGATCACCTGCAAGACGAATTTCAATTAATCATAGAGACCACTGCGAATGACGTTTTTAATACAGCTTTTACCAAGTTGGTATGCATTTTAAAATGTTTAGAGGTATTAGGGAGAAAAATACGAAAAGTTCGCTTCGCTACGTGGTTGAGTCATCACTATGCAATCACTCACAGTGCAATCTCTTCCCGGGCAGAACCGCAGATCGGGATGCGCAGAGACGTAGTCGCGGAACACAAACTTCTCGTATCTACAATTTATTTATTTGTCATGAGTCATAAGGCATGCCTATATGCAGCCCATTGATTACTTGTTACACCAAAAAATCTACAAGGAACGCGAATGTCGGGCCCGATCGGGTGTACCTGTAGAATTAATGTACCAGACGAATGGAGGTTTCGCGAGACTTCCAAATGGGGATAGGCTTTCGTAATCTAGTCTTCTCGACGTCGGGAGCAAAAAAACGACTCACTTTGCTCTGAGATTGGCCTTGTTGAGTGCGCCGAGGGCGAATTCTGCAGTGCACACGAGATTGCAGTCAGAGTGCATACATTCGATGCGAGTCGAGACGCCCGAGGACAGTCTGCAATTAGACAACTAAATTAAATTAAATTATGCATATTTTAGGCAATTTTGCAATTGAGATTCATGTAGCAGCTAATCGTCATCTTAGTAATCAATGACATACATCCAATGACTCGCATGCCTTTCGGATACAAAGAAAGCATAATAAAAATATTTTCTGCATTCTATTCCTTAGAATATTGCATTCCCCGACGAAAGTCTGCAATTAGATAATAATACATCTATCGAGTTATGTACTAATCAATAATAAGTGCATTGATGTTAGACTAAAAGTGACTATTGCAGACACGAAATACGAGGTCGCATGGAGCGACAAAGAGCTTGCACAAGTGATAGACACCCCCGTCACTTTTTAGTCCATTTTGAGGGAAGATTCGTGTCGCAGCCAATCATGACCTTAGTAGGCAATGGCATACATTCAATGCGTCGCACAGACTCAAGAAATCGTCTACAAATCACAATCACACATTTCCGAAATAGACAAGCAAACATTCACTAATTTCTCAGGAGAATCACAGATTTATGTCTTACACGTTTTTTCTTCGCAAACCCCTGACTGGGCTCACCAAGCCACGCACTGACTCACTGAGCCGGAGTTAGAGCGGTGGTAGATCTCTCGAATTTCCAGGGTGAACTGCGCCATTAAATTTTTAGAAGATTTTGCAAGGCAGGTTCGTGTCGCGGTCGCTCTCCACCTTTGTAAACAATGACATACATCTAATGTCTTGCAGATCTCCTAGTTACAAACCAAAGCAACTCCTAAAATCACTATTTTCGCGACATATATTCAATGTACTGCAATTATGCAGTACTATGCACGATTGCTATTGCTAAACGAGACTCGGGACTTTCCATTATTGTAAAAATTTTAAAATTTTAAAGGAAATTGCATTTTTTTCAGCAGCTAACATATCATCGAGATTTGTGCTACAGCTACTCTTCACTTTCACAAACAACCCCCTGTATGTAATACATTGAAATAATTCCACCGTTAAATAGGAAGTATATTATTCAAAAACTCATCATGTTTATTCAAATAGTTAAAGATAATTTTCAAACTGTATCATCCTTATTTTGCGAGTGAACCATGCCCTTTCCTGTTTCACTTCATAATCATATTCGCCTCCCCCCCCTCTCTCACCTCATCTCGATATGGCTTCTCCAGCAGGCGACGCAGAAGGGATGCTCGCACGACAGCCATCGCATCTCCGCGTCCGAGCGGATGCACACTGCACACTCTGCAATTCAAGGAGATGACAATCGATTAATACAAATGAAATTCGCAAAGTTTCATATTTCTCTTTGACATCGTTAGACACCGAGATAGATGCGAAAATAAAATATTTCAATGCCCGCAGTTACATAGGATTGGATCAGAAAACACTCGAGAAGAAATTGAAAAGATCAGCAAACTAAAAAAGTATACACCAGCTGCATAACAAAGTCGTAATCTTCTAATTGATCACCTAAGAATTTTTTTTAGACATACCCGATGAATTCGACGTCGAGGCCGCTATCTCAACGGAGCGAGCAGACCTGAAATTGGTAATGGAGTTCATACCGGATCAGCGGATCCGAAATGCCCACGACTCATAACGCAGTCGTGCAACAGCAATCCACCTTGCTACGGGAGAATATTAACAAAGAGAAAGACTGATTGCGCATAAATACTGGGTTTCCTTATAAATGTGAATTATCACAAGGAATTAATAAAATTTCCCAAATATTTTAAATTGTAATTAGGATAATTAGTGACTGGACTTACAACTTGGGCTTCTTGGCTCCGTCGTTCGCTCTCAATTGCATTCCACACGAGACCAGAGCAGAGTCAGAGGACGAGGGAGTGGACATGAGAGAACGAACCTGCAAAAGTACTGTATACCATTGTGTACCTCTGTACAACCTATGTATTGTTTACATGTTATATGTAATTTAAACAAATGTTATAAGCAGTCTCCTCGGTAGGCGGCAACAAGTTGATACCCCGGGTGTCATTCTCTTTTTAATCCCTTGTGCGCGGAAAAGTATCCATTTTTGTTGTTGTATCGCGATTCCTTGTGAGAAGCATGGATAGTATTGTTTACACACTCCCATTTTTCTCTCTGGGTAATCACAGACAAAAACAACGAGTTGACTTCGAAATTCGACAGAAACACGAAAGTGGCAGGTTTTTTTCTTCAGTGGAATCCTCTCTAAATTGGAGATAAATTTTCCCCTACTTCCCGTATAGGGGTCGACCACTAATAGGCCCAATAAACACAATTCCCAGTGCGAACAATTGGTGCCTAATAAGCCTAACATTCCAAACACATCATCATTTTCAGTATATGGAGCAGGTGGGCAACAATTACGGTGTGGGTGACACATAGTTGTACCACAATCATCACAGCTGTGTATATTTGCTTTCACCGCGTCCACTGCCATTTATCCGACATGCAATCGTATCTGAGTTTGTCACAGGGCCCCTCACTTTACGTTAGTCCTCCTAACGTTCCCGCAGCACATCTACAGTACTCGATCCCATTCCCCCTCTATCGGCATCACACAGGGGGGGGGCAATGTAATCGTGAGTACACTATTCAGGTCACAGTTAGCATGCCCATCCACAGTTCGTCTATCGTTTTCGGAGAAGCTCAGCTACAGTACTCGCCCTGCTACCGTGTCCAGCTCCATTCCTACCGTACCCCCTCTCACCTTCTCGACATCCCACGAGTGTCCGTTGAGCAGTGCTCGTGCGAGTGTGGGCGTCACGTGGATCGTATCCACCAGCGTCGCCACCGCCTCGTTCAGTATCTGCTCCACCTGAAACAATATAATATTAAAATAGACGAACGAAGTTTGTTGACCTATAATATTTATTATGCTTCATCGCGAAATCAGTCAATTCAGAATTTTGAAAATCGGTCAATTGAGAATTTGGCTTCACGAAAAATTACTCTGTTGAGGTATAGAAAGAGCGAAAAAACCAGTAGTCCATTTCTTGTACGTATTATTTTAGTGTTATTCAATTCTTTAAATTCTAAATACTTGAAAGGTACCACGGGAGAATCAACGTTAAAAACCACAGCAGTCTACAAAGTAGGACAGAAACATGAATACGCAGTCCATGTTCTGGAATGAATTATCAATGGCCCAGTGGTCATTTCTAACGAATCATCAATTACGAAATATCAAATATCCGATAATCAGCTCAATTATGTGTCATGTGTAATTCAATCTGACGGGGAATGGTCGAATTACACCAATGTTTGTCAAAACCCCATAATGTTATTGGACATAACAATCTCGTACAATCGTTAACAAACTGGAACAACTGGAGAATACGATTTCAACTGATCTCGTCATATTGTCCTCGATTTGTCCATACAGCCCAATCGCTCGAAAATAATAAAGCCATATCCACAACATCCGGCCAATTTCAGGCAGAAAAAGTACAACACAACAATATTTCGAAATGTTTGAACAGGAATGGAAGAACCCAGACAGCATTTTTTTTAGAGATTTAGAGTCTATGATCTCTCAAACACCCATTATCTTCAGCTCAGAGGCTTTCATAACATAAAGGGGGGGGGGTCAAAAACTACGTTTTAAACTTTTTGGCATTTTCCTGCCTAATTTCGAAAAGCCTACCAAGACTTCTCCCAACCCCCCTCCTATCAAATCAATTGATCTCATTCACACTTTGCAATTATCATATGTGTGAGAGAAAACAGACAATAGGGTATATATGTTTTAATAAAAAGTAAGAGAAGAGGGAGTACTTGGTTATTTTCAGGTGGAATCAGCTAGTATGAGTGCTGAATCAAGCCGTAAAAACGGATTCTTCCCCCACCTGCAGTGTATCGAGACACTCTGCTTCGGCCCTCTCTGAATCCTCCACATTCTTCTTCTCCGTTTCATCGTCAGCAATATCATCCTCCATATCATTGTAGTAGTCTGCAATCAATCAATAATTTTATTAGATCATGCGATAATCGCTCAGATGAGCTCTGCAGACACAGATTAAAAAGTGCCGTAAATGCAAGGTCGAATACCTCCAACCTTCTGTTTTAGGGAGCGAAAAGAGACCTACTATGCGTGTTTTTGGTCAAATGATCGGCAAAAGTGGCGGACTACATGGTTTCCTATATAGTTTATCATACTACCATGTTTTATTCGAAACACGCTCGAGATTCGCAGTTCATCTGTGTCTGCAGAGAACACTTTCATCCACACATTCACTTTTTATGACAGCTCCGGCATACTTTCAGTTTTGATGTCTTCTCATCTACGTTTTGTTCTGCTCCAAGTATTTCTGGAGTAGAATGGTTGTCTAAGTGAGATCATCGAACTAGGGGGTTTGCTTTACTCTCCTATTCGTTTGCTAGCGGTTCAGAGGCAAACATGTGCTAGTCGGTGGGGGATGAATCATAGGTACTGTGATTCGTTCAAAAGGAGCTCAATCAGTGGAAGAGAGCAGCACGGCGTGACATCATTGTGGGAACTCGCGCTGACGTTGTGCTCCCGAAATCGCATTGAGAGCGCATGTGGGGAGAAAAACGGAAGTGGGTGGGGAAAGAACAAGAGAAAGAGAGGAGAGTAGTTTCAAAACCACCTAGCAACTACTACTTTTTCGCGTGAAAGCGGGCAGAAATCAATGGGCGTGGGAGTCGTTGATAAGATATTGTAAAGATAAAGATAAAATGAAGGGGAAATTTTAAAAAAAATAGATCACCGTCATCAAAATCGCAGTCATCATCATCGAAATCCGACATTTTGTGTGGTGGCAGTGAGCAGTAGCTACTCGCGAGTCTCTGAATGGGGCAGCCTCTTACGTCGGTCCGATACCATCGCGATGCATTGTGAGTGTGTAACGACGACGAGACGGGTCTCGCACAGACACACACACGCGTAAACAGCAAGGAATGTGAAGGCAAAACAGAGATAGACAACGACGAATAGAGCGGAGCCACATTGTGACAAACCTCCAGAAAGGGGTCAGGGACGAGGGAGTGTGTTGAAGTGAGACAATCGCTTTCGATTTTACGCGCATTTTACTCCTGACCCCTTTCTGGAGTTTTGAAAGACCGGTGAAATGAAGAGGATCGCAAAAGAACGAAAGGAAAAGGAGGAAAGGAAGGGTCCAAGGGGAACGAACTTAGTTTGAGAGGATACGAAAGATCATGTGCCGCTGGCTGGTCTCACTCGAAAGTGCGAGTAGTGTTACAATGACGAGAAATTGATGGCAAAAACATCGAACTAGTTCCGAGTACCGACCGCATCACGCGCCTACTCTAACGCGTCGCGTGTAGCAGTTCGTCGGGGCACATGTATTACTCCCATTCATTTTCGCTGATTCATTATTCTTCATTTCATTTTGCACAAAGGTGGTGAGGCATTCGTTTTATCGATCGTGATATATTACAGTGTTGCATCATGATATGAAGCGGACCCGCGTGGTGATGATGGAAATGATTTCTAAGTTTACGATGAGCTATCTGAAGGTTTGACTGAGCCTCTGAATGAGGAGCGAAGGAGGAGAACTAGCAGGACAGCTACGAGCACTGCCAGCACACAAGTGATCACGAGAAGGGCAATAACCATCCCTCGCATCGGCAAGTCCGTGTTGAGAATGTGCAGAGATTCGGCTGAAGAGATACCGTGATCATCGATAGAAAGCTGGATACGGTAGCTTACTTTGCGTGGACTGAGTGGTCTTATGTAGTCGCTTCTCCGTCTCTTCGTTTTCTTTCTTCTCAGCCATTGAGGACCTGGAAATGGCTAATTTAATCAAGCGAATCTTTCATTCCGAAATCTCTAGATTCGAATTGACAGCTGTTTGCGAGAATTAGAAGGATTGTCCTCTAGCATATTATTCTAGAACGATAGAAAAAAGTATCGATGAATCAGGGTACGGTATGTCGCGTCGGGATCTTACCGTAGATCACAGATGCTGTCCTCCTTGTCGTCCAGACACAACAGATACTTGATGTTGTAGGCGATCTGCGTGTTCTCGATCGTTCCCGTGAACAACCTGAGATGGGGTAGGTCAGTGAGGATTACTATAGAAAGCTGAAGCAAACGGTAGATAAATGAGGATCTCAGGTAGGTCAAAACGTACCACGCGAAAGGTCCCTTGGCCCAGATGCCCACATCTTCTCCACCGTGTCTTGCATCTTTGAAGTAGATGGAGGAAGGCTGAGAGAAGTGAGGATCCTCTGGAAAGATCAAAGATCAAATTTTGAAATATTTCCAGCTTTCGAGCAAAAAATATTTGCATTGCGTCTGATAGTGATTACAGGTGGCTGCCACATGCAGGGATCTAGAGAAATTAAAAAAGTGTGGGAAAATGAGAGACCTTTCGTCTCCAACAACTTCATAGAGATTCTAAAATAAATTTAGGAAACAACACTCACTGGCTTCTTCTTTTGTGTAATTCGTCTTGTTTCCGTCCCCAAATCCGGGCCCGGTGGCGAAGAAAATCGAAGTTACGTTTCCGTCTCTCTCTGAAATCGGATTGGTGACCAAAACCGCAGGAATTTTGGCCTACCGCAACCCCACGATTACTGTACTTACCGAAAATCGATTCGGTCTTATTGAGGTATCCGGGGATCGTGAGCGCGTGAGCGTGGTCGGCAGTGACGATAATGAGTGTGTCGTCTCCTACCATTTCAGAGACCTGCAATCGATAACTACCGTACACCAGCATGGATATTACAAATTTACGAGCACTCGTCCGAAATAATAAAACGTTCCGTTGATAATGCGTGCTAAACAACAGATACGGCTGCGAGAGAGCATGGCAAAGTGAGAGATACGTCGAGGTATAGAAAGAGAGTACACCACCAGTAGTCCATGTCATGAACGTATCATTTTAAAATTGTAATACCGTATCCCAGTTCCACTCACGTCATTCCACAGGCCGGCCAACGCCACAGAAAGGGGTGTGGAGTGAGAGAGAGTGTAAAATCGAGAGGGACTCTCTCTCTCACTTTTGCACGGTCTCTCGTCCTGACCCCTTTCGGTAAGTTTGGAATCATACCGTACCTGCTTGATGGCTCGATCGAACTCGTTCAACTCCTCTGCGGCCAGATGAAATTTGTTCTTGTGCTGCGCCTTGTCAATGTTCGCTCCTACAATTGATCGATATGAGCTACTGTACTCTCGCTACCGTATACCTTCGATCATGAGGAAGTAGCCCTTGTTGTTGCTCTGCTTGTTCATCATCTGCAAGTATGGTGGGTTACAGTAGTTCGGGAGTACGGTAGGGCACACCTGAACAGCTTTGACGGCCATCTCGGAGAGTCGGGGAACTGAGGAGCGATTGGCAAGGTTCTCATCAACGCGATAGGGAAAGTGGAGAGGAGAGAAGATGCCTGGATTAGATCACGGTAGTTGATAGGCATGCGGTAGGACGTGGTATGATAGAGTAGAAAACGGCAGGGTACGGTGGGATACGCTAAAGTGTGATAGGAAACAGTAAGGTACGGTAGAATACTGCAGAATACGGTAGAGTACAGTAGGAAACGGTTGAGTTAGCATGCAGTATGGTGCTGTGGGAAACGGTTAGCTACGGTAGGTTACTCACCGAGAAGCTGCTCGCCCTCCTTGGGTTCGTGTCGCACAAATTCTTCGTTGCTGGCGAGCAGCACGCGTGAATGGGATTTTAACTGGAAAGAATGGGTTACTGTAGTATTGATTTCTACTTCTAGGGCTTGCACTAGGATTTGCCAATTTTCCAAACGAAACTATTTTCTCTGGAATCCTTCGATAAATGTCCTAGAAGATTACACCGAATTAGTGAGCCTTCTCTCTCTTGAGCGTTTATAAACAAAATGAAACACGAATTTCCAAGGATTTGAAATTGTATCTTCACGACAATAATATTATTCGTCGATTTCTTAGGATCAATCTACAGCGAATACCGTACTACAGATTACGGTATTCGTAATGTACCGTACCGCGGGTGTGATCTGTGTCCACTCCTCTTCGATACTTCGATTGTCCGTCCGATTGCCGCCCACCACCTCGGAGAGAAATTGTGCGTGTCCGCCACCCATCATCACCTGCGTGGAAAGGGATACGGTAGGAGTGCGGTTGGATTACGGTAGGGTAGAAGAAGGTGGGACAGGCAGGAAAACGGCAAGGTAGCCTTCGACTATGCTAGAGATTAGGATCGCGGTGGGAGTACGGTAGAGTGGCCTACCCTGAATTTGTCAGCGGGATGGTTGAGAATCTGGGACGCGACGTCCTCACAGCTCGTTCCGTTCATTCCTGGTGCAGAGTCGAATTCCATTCGACGGTGAACGTCCTGCGAAGGTATTCGTGAAAGCGAAAGATAGTGAAATATTAGTGAGACTTCTTTCTGCTTGAATTTATAAGCACAGTGAAACACGAATCTGCGAAGAATTTTCAATTTTCGAAACGAATCCATTTTCGAGAGCTGGAATCCATTGCGAAATGAACTATGCGGAATTAGCGATACTTCTCTCTCCAGAGTTTATAACGAAAGTGAAACATACGCCTCAAAGTGAAAGTGAAAAATTAGTCAGGCTTATATACACTATAATTTATAAGTGTGCTGCAACACGAATCTACGATGAATTTTCGATTTTCGAAAGTAAGCTATTTCCTATGGAATCATCCTTCGATTGAAGTGGCTTCAGGATTAGCGAGACTTATTTCTGTAGATTTTCTTAGCAAAGTGAAACACGAATCTTCCAAATATTCGCAGTTGTTGCAACGAAGCAATTTTCTCTGGAACTCTCTTGGCTTCTATTTTCCATTCTTCAAAATGTCCAAAAAGAAAAAAAAAACAAGTTACTGCCCAATATTTTTACAGCATTCTTGTGGTAGTTCAGAATTGTGGGATACTGTCAGTGATCTACCTTCGCGTACAGCGCTCCGGGTGTGGCATCAGTGATGGACGAAGTGGTAGCGAAGCCCACCTCGAGTCCTGCAACGGCAAGTTATATAGGTATTGATATACGGTAGCTGGTGTACGGTAAGACAGATCGATCGATAAACGCTACCGTACCCTTCTCAAGTGCGAGATCGGCGATTCCGTCCCTGATCTTTGCCTTCTCTCCATTCTCGCACTTGTTTCCGTTGCCGGGAATACGCCCGAGTGTGTTCTGTTCCACCTGAGAAAAAATCGAAAATGGATTACAGTAATCGATCAATTATTGGCTACCGTATTCTACCGTACCTTGTGGCCGGTCATCAGCGCGACCGCTGACGCAGCAGAGTCGGTGGTGTGCGTGTCGAACGAGGCTGTCTGCAAGGGATAAATTGATCTTTGATCTTTGGACTTCACATTTCTATCGCACTTTTCGTTGTTATCCGTGCGTGTTCTTTAATCGCTGTACATGCCAAGCTTTGCCCCAGAGAGAGCACATACACAACATTTCGCCACTTTGATCGACATCCGCACTTGCTCTTTGATCTTTGACCCACCTTTGACAGTCCACTGAAAGGGAAAGTCTCAAAGAAGAAGGGAATGTTCGTATCGGCGCTTCCTGCAATGCAATTAATGCATGCAATCCGATTTGTTTTGCCACCAGAATCGTCCAGGGAAAAGAGTCAGGAGGATTGTTTGCATGTATCTACCTACATGTATCTATTGCTGGATCAACCATTCCGGAAAATGTTCTGGCCATCTAGCAATTAGGCTACAGATTCGTCTGAATCTACAAGCGTTCTGCCGAACATTGTGGACTTTCCAAAAATAAGTTTGTAAAGTAATTTTTTTAAATTCACCTCGTCCCTGATTCCTCGCAATTCGGGCCGCAGTGATTGTTGCAATGCCCATTCCATCGCCGATAAACAAAATCACATTTTTCGGAGGAGCTGCAATTTTTTTGAAAAATTATTAATATTTCTCCTTTTCATGCACACTGTTCATTTTTTATCTGTGAGATAAGAATGAATCGATGTTTCATTTCACCGTGACCTCTTCTTTCTCTATAGAAAGTGATGGGGATCTTCGAAATGTCGTATGAGAAACTTTCATAAATCACAGCTTTCTAATTGTCTTATCACGTATTTCTCTTATCGTTTACTCCCTCTCGAAAGTGTAACCAGCGTCCACAGCAAAAACCGCATCGAAATCAGCGCCGAAACCGCGTCCGCTCTCTCACTTTCGCACGCTCTCTCGTCGGTTAGAGTGAGCGAGAGAGCGTGCGGAATGGAGAGGATCAGACAGAAGTGATTTCATGCGAGGGTGGACGAAATGCCATTAGTTTCACATTACCGCAGTAGGAATCGTGAACAGCGGAAATCTAAAAATGGAAAATCTAGATGTGAATTGGCTAAGTGATTTCGCAAAACTTGTTCAGGAAACAACACAAAGTGCTATCCAGGACACCCAATTCGTCATGTGAACATGTAGTTTGCCTTTGATCAACAGTTCCCAAAAGAAAGGGAAAGTAAGTTTTTAAAAATCCATTTAGTAGGTTAGTCCACCCCACTGGAGGAGTATCGGTAATGAATAATGGAGAGCCCTACTTACCTCATCAGTCCCCTACAGCGAGACTGATGAAGTCAATTCAATTCGATTCTCTTCCATTTAGAAGGTAACTAATCGGGAAAAAGGCGGAAGTTGTAAAGTTTCGGGGCAAAAAATGCGAAAGCGCGCTGATTGTGAGAGATCTGCACGAAACGCGTTGATTTGCCGACAGAACAACCGATTTAGAGTGATAAATCAAGGTTTCCCCCTGCATCGCTCAGGAGCTCTCTCGTATTCACATACTCTCCAGTGGGTTAGACGGTGTGGGAGAGCGTGTGAAAGTGAGAGAGTAAAGAGATCTCGCACCTGCGGGGACTTTTTCACGTGCGACAGGTGGCTGATCTCTAATGAGCGAGAAGGATTTTGTGCTTCGACACGTTTTATCAGCAATCCGGATAATAGTAGTGATTTTTAAATTTTAATTTTTTTGTCATAATTCCTCGGAACCTATCTAAATCTATCAGTTTGTTTCAATCCGAATTACTGCCAACCACGGTAGAAATATGAACCTTCGTGGTGAAAATTAGTTTCACACAGTTCTCAAATTCTTTGGTGTTCTTGTTTTCTCTGCTCGTTGCTGTGCTCCGACAAAAAATAATGCTCACTCTGTTGTTCTGCTAGAACCTTGCCAAAGTCCGATTTGAGTTTGCTGTTGAGACAGTCTCTGCCCACGCTGTTCCAGTACTCGATCGATTCTGAAACCGGATGTGATCTACCAGAGATCAATGATCAACAGGAAGCTCAAATTCACCGTACCCTGGCGGAGAGTGGCGGCACCCACAGTTATCAGCAGCGTTGACAGGGCAGCTAACCGCATGCTGCAAGAGGATTACTGTAGCATGGGGATACTGTAGCGTGGTACGGTAAGACACCAGAGGTCAAACTGCTGCGTTCCGATCACATGAGAATAATCGAATTTAGACAAGTGGAGCCAATCGAGTTCGATTTGTGCGCCTTTTGAACGTTTGCGAACATTTCCAATGGACGTATCAGCGATTGAACTATACAAGTTATAAGAAAATAGATGAAACACAAACACCGCCGGACAGGGTGCGTGATTTCACATGCCGATCAACCTTACCGAAAGGTCTTCGGAGTGAGAGAGCGTGTGAAATCGAGAAGGACTCTCTCAATTTTGCACACTCTCTTGCCCTGACCCCTATCTGTACGTTTGGAATCATGTGAAAGGGTGGAACAAGTCGGTAGCGCTGTGTAACTGGAAGTTGCCTAGAAATGAGAGAGGAGAGGAGAGAGGGGGGGGGGGGCAAGGGTCAGAGTTAGTCTACTATAATCTGACTCTGAATCTGAGAGGTACTATGACGACAAGATGGGATCATTCACCGATATTGGAGTACAGAGAAGAATGGAGTATCAAAAACCCCACTAATCTCGAAAGGTTAGTGGCATCTCTCGAAAGGAGGCGGGGCCTGGGGTCGACCCAGCATAGAGATTGCTGGGCGAGGAGTGCACGCAAACCCGCGGCTGATTAGGTGCCAAGGGCGGGAAAGGTGCCCTTTGGTAGGGTCCCCTCCTCCCGCGGTAGGAGATCCTCCCCCCACCTGAGCAGAGATGTCAGAGACAGATCTAATAGTTGCGTTGCCAGATCTGATCCACCCGATTAGACCTCATTGTTAGTAATTGTTTTCTCTTTCGGTAGATCAACTAGCGATAGCACTCATTGCATACCTCCAGAAAGGGGTTAATCAACAAGCCTCACGCCTGTGACCCCTTTCTGGAGGGTTGGAGAATATGTGGTGCTACTTTTGAACTTAGAAGTAGGAACTAACGGTCCGGTAGTTCTCGAATCGTCTGTTCCCCGTATAGTAAGTGAGAGAAGGAAGGGGGCAATAATCAATCAACTTTGCCTTTCTTTTCTGGTTATCGAAAGGGGCACCCAATCTCAGAACATTTCAATGTAGAGACGAGAGTTGAGAGAGGGAAAAGAGAGAAGTGGCACTATTGGAATAACACTTTTGGTTGGATGATGTGTGTACAAGTGAAGAGAACACTGCAATGAATAATTCCAGAGATTAGGGGATAATAGGGAGAGGGCAAGGTTTCACTATTCGGCGACCATTTCGGAGAAATAGACTCTCATTAACTATCTTCGTTCGGGGAGACGTAATTTGAGTAATAGTAGACGTGTGAAATCTAAAAGAAAAATTCAGGAAAATCTTTGCAATGATTGCCGTTTACCTATGAGTGAGGCTTCTCATATGGTTCGAACTCTACAGGAATGGTTCCAACTCTACATGAATGAGAGAGCATGCAAAATCGAAAGGGATTCTCTCAATTTTCGACACTCTCACGCTGTGACCCCTTTCTTTTGGTTTGGAATCCCAATTACGGGGTCAACGAGAAATCGTTTAATGGAAACCGAATAGACAACAATTGCAAGATTTAAAGCCTCTAGCTACTTATACGGCGTTTGAGAGGGGTTTCACTGAACGAGCGTAGGTTTCACTGAACGAGCGTAGAGTGAGCGCAGATTGTGGGAAATTGGGTAATTGTCTCTCTTCAATTTGCACTCTAACTTGCACACAGAAAAGTTTAGAGAGTGGGTAAATTGGACATACGAAGCATGGCGAGAAGTGATAAAATGTTGAAAGTTTGAGTGTCGTTCGAGAGTTTTCGCACTAGCAATCGAAAGAGTGAAGTGATCAAAACCAGATCAGTGAAAAGCAGAGAAAGATGGGAACAAAAGAGAGATAGAACGGTGATAGCAAGGGCAATATGATACGTACGTCCTTTCTTTAGAATTCACGAATCAGAAGCAATCGCCATTGTCCCAATAAGTGATTAGCACAAGGGCAAATAATTTAGACTACAGGGAACGCACAGTTCCAAAATTCCTGACAGGGTCAGGAGCGAGACATTGTGTTGGAGAAACTCTCTAACTTTTATACACTGGGTCTTGCTTCTCAATCCTCTTTGGAATTGTGGTGAATGGTGGACAAAACGATATCTGAAAAGATTAATAGGAGATCGAAAAGTACAAATACATTAAAATAAGTACACTTAAAACGCAACCGGATAGTACTCAAATGTTCTTCCAAATTAGAGGGAGTGAATAAATATTGCATATATCTCAATAAGACATTGTGAATATTATATCTACAATAAATAGAAGATCGCAATGAAGAGGCGAGTAAAAATTATCGTAAGTCACTCTTCAATAACGTGTTTCAGTATTTTGTGAACCTCCCTCAATATTTATAATATTTTCTGCTGTGGACACACTCATAACAACAATTAAAATTATCTATCGTCCTTTGTTGGGTAAGTACAGTAACCAAAACTATAAAAAAAAATTAAAATAAAATTAGTTCATGATAGGTACCGACCGTGATTACGGTAGTGGTGTGCGTGCGTTTTGTGAAGTTTAGGAATTTTTCATCATTTTTTATAAGTCGATTTGCGACGTCGTTTTCATCGCTGTTTCCAGCTTTTGCTTCACGATTCCGCCTCCTACCGCCTCGATTCCCACTATCCAGCTCACCGAGGATAACAGCCTGCCGCGGGCGATCATCCAAGGTGCGCAGTTATGGGCCCGAAATAGTACAAAGTACGAACCTCTAGAACTTTCCCGACTTATATCGAACTTATAATGTATTATACTTATTAATGCTGTATATTTATCTAGGTCCTTGGGGTGAGGTCGACGACTTTGACCACGTCCTAGAGCGCACGTTCACATTGAAGCTGAAGACCACAGCCCTGGAAAGAGGTTTGATCACTTTTGACGTTTATTTCCATTTTGTCTAAATGCTTTTGTTCAGAAGCACTCGAGAAAACTATAGACAACTTCTCTTTCGATAAACAGTACCAAACTCACTCCACGAAGTTTGCCGAAGGTTAGCTCTATTACTTCTTAATTCCCTTTTTAGAGCGATAAATGACATCATTCATTAATAATGCTCATTGTTTTCTTCCAGAACAGCATCAAGAGCGCCTTGAGAACCTCAAGGAGCTTCTAAAAGAAGAGTCGAAGAGCGACTGGATTCTCGAATCGAAATTGGATAACCTGACATTGGGAATCATCGATAATCGAAGGTAACATTTGTTTTTATCGACCTATTCCTGCATTTATTTAGAGGGAATTTTAAAAATCTCTTTTCAGAAAGTGAGCATGCCCTCGACTTGCTTCGTTACCGTGGGAACGACTCGATTCGACGCGCTGACTAACGAGGTTTGTGTTTTTTTGGCACAGACGGAATTATATTTAGGCTGGTTTCAGATAATCTCTGATGCGACTTTCACTGCTCTGAAGAAGCAGGGCATCACCAAAGTCGTCGCCCAGATTGGCGCGGGTGAGTTTGAGAAGAAGAGATTCGAGCAGGCAAGTTTATTCGTTATTAATATAAGTGTTTTGTTAAGAAAAAGGGAAATGTAAGTTTTGACAGTAGATTAGAAGGCTTGCTAACTCGCTTGGAGCAGTTTTCCAGAGGAGTAAGTAAATATTATGTAGGTCTTCGGCACTTCGTGTGATCGCGATGGTGGATCTGCGACTTTCGCAGGATTGCACATTGAATTCTATCGATTCAAGCCGAGCATCGCGGAAGATTTAGCATCCGCCAAGGTTTATTTTTGTTTCCCTTTTTTTTTACAACACAATTTTCTATCTCCATTTTACCGTGGGAACGACTCGATCTATATTTTATAATCTCGCTTTACGCACACAAAATAGGAATAATGATCAGACTTCCCATTCTGCATGTTCTCTCATCTATCAGAGCATGCAGTATTCAGAGGGTCAGACCATTACTCCGAAATATTGCTCATTTTACAGTTCGTGATCGGTCACGCGGGCGCGGGTACAGTACTCGAGTGCCTCCGGCTAAAGAAGCCCCTGGTCGTCGTAGTGAACGAGCAACTCATGGACAATCACCAGGTTTGATTCAGTATTTTAAATTTCCCTTTCGAAAATGCAATAAGAAAAAAAAGCACAACACCATTATTAATTTTAAATACTTAATCAATCAGTAAGCAATATCTGTGATTTTCTCCACTTGACATACCTACGTTAGACTGTAATCTACAACTTATAATAGATAATGTGTTTAGGTTGAACTCGCTGCGAAACTGGCTGATCTCGACCACGTGCTGTACTGTGTGCCGTCGGACCTCGCTGTGAGTTGAAGCCTTATTTTGTTTTGCGATAAGCCGAATCCTCTAATTCTTTTCTATTGCACGATAAGCGGAGCTCGTAGATAGGTTATACTGCAATATATTGATTTTTTAAAATGATTTTTACCATGTTCAGGAACTGGTGGTGGAACCTCGCCTCTTCTGCCTCAAGCCCTACACTCCTCCCGACATGGTCAAAGTGGCGAAACACATTGATCGATTAATGGGAGTGGCTGTGTGAATTATCGATTTTTTCTATCGTCCCTACTTTCATTTATCCATATATTTGTGTTCAATTCATTCTTGATATTCATGTCATTTCGGCGCTAGTCTTGCTATGTACATGCCTCCTATCTGGGTTTATGGTAGTGCAACCTAGTTGTTACCAAATTAGATAATGCGGTGTTAAATAATCTCACAATCATTTATTCTATCCATTCCGTTCAATAATAATGTATAAAGTGGAATATTTGTGTTAATCTGTTCGAAAATGTTTGATTATGACCGGTTTGGAACCGCGATCGATACCTTTAACCTGTATGTTATTGTTTACGAATCATCGCTTAATTGAAGGTCCAACCCCTCTCCACAGCAGAAAAGATGGAAGAGTACACCAGGGAGCCTTGGTGAGTGTACTTTTTCAATATTTTTATGCGCAATGTAAATTTTCAATTTATTTGATTCTTTAATGTCGATCTAAACATGTTACGGTATCTCAATATCTCCGTTTAGCCCGTACCGTATCGGCGACGACATCGGGTCGGCCTTCTCAATGGGTCTCGTCGGAGGTTCCATCTTCCACTCCTTCTCCGGCTTCAGAAATGCCGCCCAGGGACAGAAAATGGTGAGTGCGCCTGTGATCTGCGCATATATTCTACTATAGAAGCATTTAGAACGCATTAATCTATTAGTGTTCTTACACCGAATAATCTTATTCGTGAATGACCTTTGTTATTAGCGAATAGAGCTATTCCATCGAACAGCCCTAGTATCTATTGGTGTTTCAGTTGAATGAATATTATTGATTATATCTGAATAATGTACGTATTCAGATTGGGGCGCTTCGCGAGATCCGCGTGCGTGGTCCCCTGACGGCGTCGCAGTTCGCCGCCTGGGGAGGCATGTTCTCCACCATCGACTGCTGTCTAGTAGCGATTAGGAAGAAGGTGGGTCGATATCAGTAGCAAGATCGAAGGGCGCTGAACATTTGGGCGTTTAAAGATTGTCTGAAACACGGATAAGCGTGGTGATCAAATGGAATAGTGTAATCTAATCCACCTCCCTTCAGTGAACCCGAGTAGCCTCTTTATACACGATTTTAAAACTAGAACTAAACTACCTTCCTGCCCTGGAACCACATCGTGAACCTGACGTGATAGATATTGATTGAACTTTCCTGTCTGCAGGAGGACCCGATTAACTCGATTGTCTCTGGCGGAGCGACGGGCGCCCTGCTGGCCATCCGTTCGGGACCCAAGGTGATGGCGGGATCCGCCGTCCTCGGAGCAGTCATTCTCGCCATGATTGAGGTACGGTACTATGGTTGGACGAAAAATATCTAATTGCATTTTTTTAGAAATTGCGGACTTACATCCGAAACAGTTAGATTCAATGCAAATTTTTTTGCACTTCTTTTTAGACTAATTGTAAGAGATGTGGGTTTCATTGTCGGCGATCGAAATGCATGGTTTTAGTGGGAAATGTGAAGCGTGAAAGTGCATACGGTTTGATTGTGTAAGTGCAAGTTCTAGCTTCGAGTTTGTGGGGGTGAGATCTTTGCAAAATGTCATCGTTTTGACCCTTCTCTTATCTATTACTGCTTCCATCTCAACAATCTCCTACATATGCAGGGTGTGGGTCTGGTGGCGTCTCGATGGATGGGCGCGATGCTGGACCCGACGGCGCCTCCGCCAGAGGCACTCGACGACCCCCGCGCACTCGGATCTAGCAACAAGGCCAGCAATGTGGTAAGGGGGAACGAAATACAATTCAATCACGATTATGCGTAATGGGCACAGATGAAATAGGGTTCTTCGAGCACAATAAGGTAGGGATAATATGATAGTGATTTCAAGTTCTGTTACTTGGCAGTTGCATCCTACGAAATGACTGAATAGCAACATTGATGTTTCAAAGGATGCCGAACTTCTATTTGTTTTGAATGAAATTGTGGAGTGTAGGTAACCGGTCAGAAAGAAAATACAAGGTCAGCAATGTGGACAGAATAGAGGGATTGTTGCAGAATAGGGATACATATGCAGAATAGGGATACATACGAGTATGAGTAGTATGAGAGAGACGTCAAAAAACAAAGTACGTATCTCTCCGTTATCTCTCTCTCTCCCTCCCCCCCCGTTTCCTCCGATCTATCGATTTTTCAGCAGCCGGGAGTGGACGCGTCTGCCGCCAATTCTGCCGCACCCTTCGGCATGCCGGGCATGAACACGCTGTAAGAAACGGGTGATCTACCGTATCCGATCGATCGATACAGTAATCTGTGTGCACACGACCTGAATCAGGCCATACCCTTATGCCTACTTCCAACCACAGACCTAATAGGATATATTCATATCGTTTTGTTCTTTTTCTTGAACCACCTGTTGAGTTTACATTTATCTCCATCCACCACCTTATCTCTCCACTGTTTTTCACCTCCGTTTCTCGATAGTCAAAACGAAGACCAACCAAGCTTTCTATCGTTGCAAGTAAGACCCGCTGATTGTTTTCAGAGCTCAGAACGATAGGGTTCCTTCCCACCCAGCGTTTTCCGTTTGTTTTCTCTCTTTCCTCAATAGATGAAATCACTTGTTATGTTAGACTGTCAGATAGTTCCAATATATTAGTAGTTTCACTCTTTCCGATTACTCTAGCTGGTACAGTAGAGGCATGCTTAGCTAACACCTCTGCTGTTCTCCCCTTCCGTCAATCGATAATCATAGTAGGTCATTGTATTGTTCCACTTTCTCCCTCCGCACCGCACACTTGTTATTCCCTCCTTTGATACTCTCAAGGCATTGTCGATTGATCTACCGTACTCCGCCCCTCCTGATTGAGTTGTTGGCGACGGATCGATAATCTTAACGAAAACTGTTTTGCTCGTTTCAGTGATGAACGTGTTTTAGAGGTGGATAAAGCGTGCTCAAAAAATGTGCTCTTTTACCATTGCAGGCACTCGTTTGCAACGAGGTTGTGTTATCTCCTATTGTGCTCGTGGGAATATTGATCAAACTATCGATCTGCAGACTACGGTAGTCGTTTCGGGTGCATGCAGCAGAGTGTGAGGCGGCTGAGCGCAGTAGCAGCACGCAGACTACTGGTAGTACCGTACCCCGTCCAGCTACCGTACTCGAGAGGGTTACTGTTGTTGCCGCGAGCGGCCGGTGGTACGGTACGCAGGTGGTATTCGAGGAGCAAAGTAGAGAAAGGTGCGGAGCGGAGAAGTTTCTCTTCTTTTTTTTGGAATGATATGCTGCTTATTTGTTTACTTATTTCGAATGTCATTGTCACTTGGTGAATCAGAGTTTTGGAGACTTCACTTTAGATGTGATGTTACCTCTCATTAATGTCTATCAGTCTACTGATTAATTATCTTGCAGAGGCGGAGGCGGACGCTCGTCTGGACCGTGAGATTGAGGACATCCAGCAGAGGGTGCACGAGTACAGGAAGCAGCTGAGAAAGCACGTCGTCAGCTCGTTCAAGTGAGTTGGGCTAGTTTTTTGCTACTAGAACTGATAGGTACGAGTAATTGCACATTAGTGGTCGTGTGAACTGATAGTGGATTGGTGTAGCGGAAAAGTGCCGGAGAGCACGACGTCAGCTTGTTCAAGTGGGTCGCTTAAACTCCTGGGAGGGAGGGGGTAGCCCCCGGAAATTTCCCGCTACACCATGTCACTATTAGTTCATACCACCACCAATATCCAATCAGTCGTAGTAACTATCGAGCAGTGATGTCATATCGGATAATCCTAATCGCGAATAAGAATATTTTGTTTCGTTTTTTTATTTATATGAGAACCTTTGTTTGTTTGGTATCAATCTTTGTTTATGACTTGAACAGTTGATGGCGTTGGATAGCTGGAAAGCACCTGGTCTATACACTTGGCCTACTTTTAGGGAATGGGAGTGAGAGGTGCAATACGCTAGTGTTTGATGTATTTTTGTTGTTGTTTTGCGGTAGAAAATTTCGTCCTAGAAAAAACCGATCTTGAAGAAATATTGTTCTCGCTTTCTGGCATGTACTGTTTGTCCCGGTATAGCGGGAATCTGCCGGGTGTGATTTTAATTAATGGTGCGATAAAACGAAATCGTTTTGTTTTTTCTCTTTACAGGGCGCATCAGGGAACCGCCGGGAGTGTTTAGTGAGTGCGGGGAAACCATTTCGACTTGTCACATTTCACAATACTTAGAATGCGTCTCCCCCATCCCCCTCCCCTCCTCAAAGAACAAGCGTGAGAATTGTGCAATGCTGATGCGCACAGCTGAGAAGAGACCCTTTCGAAATACTCGAAGATAAAATGGACGATTCCAGATCGCGCGAGCTCTCCTCCTCCATATCCGCCCTGCGACTGACGATGGCTGACGCGCAGCGGAAGAAGGTGAGACGATGACGATGATGATACTCATCTTAAATTATTTATTTATTATTATTTTATTATTCACAATGTGAAGATGCTTCTATAGGAGTATGAGAGTGATTGGTTGGCTAGTGATGGCGAAAATTTCGTAACAATCACACTCATAATCTTTACGAAGCATTTCCTCATCGTCATTAATCAATAGTCAAGCACTGAGTAACGACGAAATGTGTTGAGGCAGCTGCAGCTGCTGCAGCGACCGCCAACACGATCGCCAATATGCCGGCGCACGTGAGCATTGAGGTGAGATTACCGTCCTATACTAGTCTCAAATTGGAAAATTCCAATATTTTGGTGATTTACAATGGGAATGAAACTGGGACGTAGCTGCCGTTTGTGTTTGTTTACCTCAACGTTGTGTGAAAGTGATTAACTAGTATTTACACCACCCCGCATGTCTATAGCCCGCCCATGCGGCGCGAATGCAGCGGGTGTAGATAATGGAACCTTTTTTTGGTTTATTTGCCTCAGCGGCGTGGGAATTATTCGGCTAGTACACAACCCGTACCTCGCCATATCCTGCCCATGCGGTGCGAATCCGGCGGGTAGTCTGTTTTACTTGGAGATGCTAAATATTCACCGTCCTGCTCTTAGGTGCTCTCGAACGGGACGACGCACATGGCGCCGTGCATCGCCATCCGGACGCCCCTCAAGACGTACCTCATCAATGCGCCCGAGGGCACGTCGAGGTGAGCAATGAACTTAGTAGGGATCATACATTTTCGTTGGCCGAGATTCTCGGTTTACACTTTTTTAAACTAGGCAGTTTAGAGACTCAAGACCCATCTAGGCAGAATTTCGAGTTTAGTAAGAATTGTCTCCTATCTGACCTGTTTTATCGAACTTCCGATAGAAATCTGACTTGTTTATGAAATATCTGACGTGTTTATGCCAGGCGAGAGAGTGTGTGAAAATGAGAGATCTCGGACGGGCGAAAATGTATGGTAGGGATGATGCAATATTTTTCTCTTTTCCCACTTCAGCCACGAACGTAATGTCGTCCTAATCACCCGAAGGTTCATCATAGCACAGTGAAACGCGAAATTGATCGGAGTAAATTTATTTTTAATAAAAATAAGTTTCTATCAGGTTTCTGCCCGCCCTGCGCCTCAAGACGACCAACATCTACGACATTTTTGTGACGAGAGGTGAGTAATAACAAAAATATTACTGCTAACAATAATATTTGTGTTCTTGTTTAGTCTGATGAATTGTGGTTATTTTACTAGATTCCAGAAGGGAGAATGGGTGGAGTGGCAACAAAAGATTCCCATAGTATTCTCTTTCTGTTTCTCCTTCTACTCCTGCGTGCACTTGCTCCCTCGTCTCCCCTCTCTCCCCCCCCCCTCTCTCTCCCCTCTCCTGCACACTTTTCTCTCAATATATCTACCCCCTCGTCTCCTAGTTTCTCGTCGATCTCTCTCCCCCCTCCCTCCCCACTTTTGGTCTCTTTCCTTCTGACGCCTCTCTGTTCCTCTCTCTCTCCTCCCCCGTCACTCACAAACTCATCATCATCAGTTGTTTAGTCTCTCCCACTCATCTTCTTAGTCTGCAGGATTGGAATAGTCGTGCATTTTGGCAACATTCCGTAGTGTTTTCGCCTTCATGTCTCGTCTCTTCAACCACTGCAGAGTTTTAGCCCACCACTTTCCACTTGATTTAGCTGGGCTTCCTGCGAATGCTAGGTATTTTTGCTGTATATAGTCGTTTGCATTCATTGAAGCCATCTGTTAGACTAACGGAAGCATTCTGTCTACAGTTGATGTAGACAAACGACTGGGAACGAGTGGAATGCATTCCTTTGATAGATTTGATGGTTAAAATGCTTGTTTCATGGTTCTTTCCCGCCAAAGATGCCGGCGTTCTTAGCACTTGTCGAGTTTTTCGTGCGCTTTTTGCGAGATCGGGAAAAGTTGTGGATACGGGCAAATAGAGAAGGAGGGGTCGTAGTGATGGGAACATGAAGAAGAACGCCGATTCGTGTAGCGATGTTTCGTTTTTTAAAGGCTCAGCTAGTATTGAATTGTGGAATGGGATCTTGTGCGGTAAATTGATACCTTTGCCTGATCGCTGGCTTCTCATTGTGAGACACTACTATCTGGCATGTTGCTGTGAGAAAGAGAGTGTGTGCAGAATGTGGAGGGGGCTGGAGAAAGAGATTGATAGAAATGTGACGGAATGGCATGGACAATAGACGGAACGGGCGAAGGCCCCCCAGGGGAGACAATGGTGGAGGGGACACTGATGATTTATGCAGAATGACGATTCAGTCGGCAAGAGGGCATTATAGATGCTATCATTTTGTTTTATCCATCTCATTCAAATTTTCTCTGAAATATCATTAAATTGTGAACTCTCGGCGTGATTTTGTTGAATTGACATTTCAGTAGGGCTAAGGTCCTGCTGAATGTATAAGTAAGGAAGCGGCGAGAGTTTGTCTGCCGGAAGGAGAGAGAAAGAGAGTGAATAGGGAGAAAAAGTGAGGGAAATGAGCGAGAGTGGGGGGGGGGCAAGAGGGGGTCGAGAGCGTTCATGCATTGGGAGAAGAGAGTTTGGCTACTTTTTTTAGTATGCCCTAGACTAGCCCTTTTCGTGTTTTTGGATGCAAATGTTTGCTCTCATGGCGGTGTCTTGTGATATCTTTAGAGCACGATTATGAGAAACGCTTATGGGAATTTAATTGCTCGCCTCGTGATTACTCATGTGGGGCGTGGGAATGAATGCGTGTAGTAATGAGAGTATTCATTAGCAACATAAGCAACACATTATATGAACCCCCCTCAAATTTCATATTATTTGGGGGCATGCCCGGGCGGGTTTGGGTTTCAGGCCGTTTTGAAAACGTGTTCTAGTTTGTCCCCTCAATTCCAGATCAGTTCTTCTCGCTCTTATCTATCTAGCTCATTTCGCGCACATGCACTGTTTATTCTAGCGGCGATAGTGCGAAGGGGATGACAACTCGTAAGCGACTTATTAAAACTACCTTTTTTTCTCGGCATAATGTGGAAAAAAATTGGCATTGATCCACGACATGACTAATTTGTGCTATTCTAGAAACTTACTTACTAGTTGTTTTTTTTTGTATTTTTACAATCATGTATGCGCAATTCCCGCCATTGCAGCCGTATGGGAGAACATTGCGGGCATCTCCTCGATTCTACTCGCGAAGGTATTCCTTTTTTTATTCTACACCCGGTCTTTCGTGGTTTCATCGAGGCTACACATATACTCTGAAATTATGGATCTGATCAGTTTTCTCGGCATAGTTTTAACAGTACAATGAATTGCATTAGTTCAGTAATATTACTATGCAGGAGGCGAATTCGCTGCCGACTCGTCTGCACGGTGCAGTGAACGTCAAGCACTTCCTCGAGTGCATCCGACCCTTCCAGGACTCGGACTTTGGATCGGTCAAGTATCCCTCATCGGTCAGTGAGATATTGAATTATTATTATTATTATTAATTTATTTTTATTTAAACTACTGTTTAATATCCGCATAGGTCGACAGGGACGTAGAAACGATAAAGGCTGTCTAATTTTTTTGCATTTCAAGGCCAATTTAGGGGAAAACCCAACCCACATTGGGAAATTTTCATGGCCAATTTCCAAATGCCCTACACACATTTTCATACCCACCTTGTCGACCTATGTAGTGATTCATTTTTATTATATCCTAACGGACCTAACGGACGGACCTTTCGCCATTTCCTATTCGACTATGAGGATCGTCTCACATTCCCACTCATCCACCGACGAGAGACCGAGCCCCACTTCGAAAACCATTCAAAATGACTCGCTCTTCAGAAGACAATCAACCGAGGATACTAAGCCTTTTCAACGTCGTCAGAGCTCCCATTCGATTCCCTGTGAACCCGAATAGCCTCTTGATAAACGACTTCTAAACTAAAATGCATTTATATTTCAATTAAACTATTGTTAAACTAAAACGAGTGTTTGGCGTCCGAGAAGGGAATCGTAGGAGACGTGCATTCAGTGATGCTCATAGTCCCTAAATTCGGCAACCCCCCCCCGCGCGGGGGGGGGTCCGAGCAGGGTAAAAATGTGAAAATTATATTGTTTTCAATAGACTTGATCCAAAAATAATGTGATGACTGATGTCCCCGATGCCTGTACTATGAATCCCCCCACACGAGTGGGGGTTGCGGGGGGGGGGGGGGTCGACCCCCCCCTCGCGCAGCCAAATTTCGGGACTCATGAGCATCACTGCGTGCATTTCCAATTAGACTGGTGTTATTTTTGTAGAAGCGCGACCCCGACGATCCCGTGCAGTATCCGTGCACGGTAAGACCAACTTTCGAATTGTTAACAATAATATTATAATAAATTAATAATTAATCGGGAGAGAGGCGTCTGTATATTCGGCAAATAGAATTATTATATTTGTACGTGAACGAATTGGGGGGAAAAGTTAGACTACCGTATTATTTAATTCAAAAACAATAAACAATTTTCCTGTTATTGCAGGTGGAGGAATGCACGATGGCTAGCCAGGACTCGTACGAGGACGCCGGTCTGCGGGTCAAGTACATCCCGCTCCTGCCCGACCAGAAGACGGCCAGGGAGAGCGGCAGGAAGGTACCGTAGGCTACAGGCTAGTAGATGGGGATACGGTAGGGGAGACGCATATTGATTTGTAGTGAGGTATTGCTGGCGAAATTCCAGTGTAAAATCTTGTTGGGGCGGGTTTTTGTGCCAAAAATAGCGTGTTTGCAAAACAGGGAAATTTGTGCTGCACGAATGTTGCAAATGCCGATGGAATGGACGGGTGGCAGTTTCAGCGCTTTGTCCGCGAAGAAAAAATATCTGCAGAACACGACAGACATGGCGTACTACATCGAGTTGAAGGACGCGCCGCGGCGAATCGACCCCGTCAGACTGATTAAGATGGCTGTGAGTGGTTGTTGGTCTTTGATATTTGGTCTTTGAACTCCCACCAATTGTTCTGTTGAAATTTTGGAACTCCTGTACATGATTGGGAAAGTATGAACTTCATCATACTATGAAACGATTGCGAAAATCAATCGATATTGTTCAGGTGCCCAAAGGCCCGCTGATCGGGAAGCTGAAGAACGGGGAGTCGATCACGCTGCCCAACGGGAGTGTGGTGACGCCCGAGGATGTGGTGAGTTATTGCGTCAGAGCACGCGTTACCGTAACAGAAAATATTCAAAAAATCGAATCATCTCTTTAGCACATTGAACATATTTCTGGTTCGTACGAATATTGAAATTTTTGACGAAAGAAGTGCTCTTCTAGACTAGATAAGAATTGCGAGACTCGTGTTTTACGGGGTTATCATGTGCGAGAGAGTAAATTCAACTGCATTCTTGCTGGCTATCGTCAGGCTCAATATTATAAATATACTTGTTGTTCTCTTTGTTCCGATGGTAACATCAGTACGAGTTATATTTTCATTAATAGATAAAAAAATCCAAAAGTAGTGTCATTCGATAGAGCAAGATCACACGAATTAATTGAGGTTAAAAACTAGAAATCAATCAACGTGTGCGATGTGTAAATTCAAATAATCATGTTAGGCATTCCTAAGTTTAGAAGGTAATCCTGCCATGTTCGTATAAAAGTCTAAATGTAATATATGATCGTCGTCATTGCAGACGATGGAGGACGATCGTGCTTCGTCGGAGCGTCGCCGGGCGCTCATCGTGGACGTGGCCGACGAGGGATACGGTCGATCACTCTACGATAGCACGATAGTCAGGGTACGGTAGCTTGCTGAGATCAGCGTAGATATTCGCTGAAGGCGATGTGACTATTTTTTTCTAGTTTGGTATCCATGGCGGCACTATTATTGTTTCAACTCATAGCCGCGCGATTATAAGAAATGGGTGAAACTTGACTGTGACTGGTTTGGAGCCGGAAATAGTCAATTATTTGTGTTTGCCCGAAATACCTAATCATTGTTGCTCACTGGCCAGAAGAACAGTTATCTCTGGTCGCATTAACATACATAAACGTTCGAATATGTATAAAGTTTAATAATATTATCCTTACAGTCGTTCTGCGGGCCGGACGCGAAGCATCGACTGGACTTTGTGGTGCATCTCACGAGCGAGCGAGTGATGAAGAGTGACGAGTACAGCAAGTGGATGGAGACACTCGGAGATCAGTGCACGTATGTTAACTATTATTGATTGTTTTAATTAAGTTATTTTAATTAAATATACTTTATAACCTTTAATTAGTGTATATATGACTTGTGGCGAAACAGTTCCCGAATCGGGTTAGCGTATTTTGTCGTCATTGATAGATGATTGCAGGCACATTGTGGTCAACGGCGCCAGCCCCGTCGTCCCGCACATTGACTCCGTCTACAAGCACGCACGGTGAGTTTTGTATATGCAACTATTTTTTATGTTTTGTCACCTGCAATTTTAACATTGCCATCAAATACATAGTTAAAGATATCTTGGAAAGTGAAAGCTACTGGAACTGGGTGGAAAACGAGTGTAGAACAATAGGAATGTGTGAATAGGCCTAATTATATTTTGGGGTTAATCAATAAATATTTGCAGCCTGCTGCACGAGCTGCAGCCGGCCCTCTTCGACGAGCTGCGACCACGTGGCTGGCGGGGAGTGGTTACGCAGGAGAGAGATCTGGGAGTGGAGGAGGGACGGTTGACGAGAGCTGCGCCCCTCCAGAGGTGGCAGATGAGGAGGATTAAGGTGAGAGAGGGGGAGTAAGGGAGAAGTAGAGGACAGCATGGATGGGCAAGGGTTGTTGCTGGTATTTCGAAAGCGGGGGGGGGGGCGAGTGACAAAACTTTATGAATTTGACCAAAAAGCCATATGTTCTGTTGATGGCTACACCCTTGCCCATGTATGAGAGGACAAAGTAGGATATTTTTGTTGAATTATTTTTTAGACCCTGATGTGATGCATTAACTGATGTTTGTTCTCATCCCCGCATACTAGAACAGCGTCTGTTACGTCGAATCGCCGGGTTCTAATGGATAAAGTTCGGATTCGAGGAAAACATATTATTTGTTTGTTGCTTGATTTTTACTTACTGCTGTGGTCGAAGCATTGATGTATCTTCCCATCTCCACGTACTTTAGTAGCGGTTGTTGCGTCGAATCGCCGGGTTATTATTGCTTCTATTTTTCACCTCTCAGTCATTCTACAGGCACTCTGTGGTTGAAGCTGTTTCTCTTCCCACTTATACATAGGTCAAATGGGTTTCTCGCAGGTGCAGAAATGCCTAAAATCACGTGCCGAAGTGCATATTGCCTTATTTTCGATAAATCTGTCAAAAAAAGAGGTCAAAAATGCATGAAACATTCAAATATTTCGTCTGCCGACATGGTCTGGACGCCATGCTGAAGTGCCTATCCTCGCCAGCGATAACCTATTTGACCTATGCACTTATATGTCTTGCGCCTGTTACATTGAATCACCGGGTGCTATTTTTTTAAATGAAAAATATCTTCAGGGCGAGGACCCGATCCTGCTCGATCTGAAGGAGGGACGGGGCGACGGCGGAGAGGGAGTCGAGGTGGCCATTGATGAGGAGTGGAGAGTGAGTGCGGCCGAGGAGAGGAGGGCCGCGAGTGAGGGTGAGTGATTGGAATACTCAACGTGATGATTAGCGTTCGGATGACGATTAGCTTGTACATAACCCATTCCTGAAACGCCGAGTTCCCATATGGGAGGAACTATCGAGGTTTATGAGATTGTTCACTGTTGTGATTAGCGTTGAGATGACGGATTTACGTAATTGATCCCTGAAACATCGAGGTATAATGTCGGAGGAACTATACGACGATTAGCCTGCAGATGACGATAAACGTGTACATAACTCATCCTTGAAACACCGAGTCGCCCAGTTGGGGGGAGGACTGTATTTGTCCTTGTGAAGATGGGAATGCCTTGCAGCTGCTACAGCGCTGGGCGCTTCCTCCACTACCGACTCGTCCTTCCCCCGCATCACCTTCCTCGGCACGTCATCCGCCACCCCGAGCAAGTACAGGAATGTGAGTTGCGCTATTTTTGTGGTTGATATATTTAATTTGTTCATGTTGACACAATCGAATAATACAGGTACTCTGTTCGAGGGCAATGTAGTATTGAAAGTTGTACGAACACTGGGTATAAAGTTTGCTGATGTGGCACGAAATGAACTGGTCTAGCGAGCAACCGAACTATTGTGATTGTCGCTCATAATCCATCTAGAGAGGAAATAGGTTTCGTTCGTTCAAACCTACCTTCTGCTTCCTTTGCGTACACATTACAGGTTGTGTACCTTTAGACAATGGAACCATTTAACATATGAATACATCTCCACTCTTGCAGGTATCGGGTTATCTGCTGGAGACGTCTCCCTCCTCCTCCTTCCTCGTCGACTGTGGCGAGGCGTCGTACGGTCAGCTGCGAGTGCTCCTCGACGATGGACCCTGCGATGAGGTACGGTAGAGTCAATCGATATTCCATGATTACGGTGGAAAGAGAGATTGCTAGTTGTAGAAGTGGTAGTTCATGTAGTCTCTTACGATTTGGTACGCCCATAGGTTCGGTGGTTATGACGTTATGACAGATCCAGGATGTAGTTGGACCAGTATGTAGTTTGGACATTTATCGCTTGATTGAAATTGAGATTTATCGATTGATTTTATAATTAATTAGCCTAATTGCAGTTGCTGCTGTCGATGCACGCCGTCTTCATCACGCACGCTCACCAGGACCACATGAACGGGCTGTACACGGTGATTGAGAAGAGGAGAGACGCCTTCGAGCAGAGAGGTACGGTGATTAGCAGTTTGCGAAGAAAAGAAATTGGATACAAGCGATCATATCCTATTACGCTGGTTTCATTACAAGGCGAAGCTAGAAAAGGGCATGTAGTTTTAAACAAATAAATGAACACGGTTATTGAGAAGAGGAGGGACGTCTTTGAGCAGAGAGGTACGGTGATATGGTGTGTTGGAGGAAATTGCTACCGGAATGATCTTTTCATTTTATGAGTGTTTCATAAGCGACGAGAAACTTGAAAATGGCATGCACTAAAAAATTGATGTACACGGTGATTGAGAAGTGGAAGGACGCGTTTGAACAGAGATGTGAGGTGGTTGGCGAGTATGTAACGAGAAAGTGAAACCTTAACGATCATTTCATGTTATGATTGTTTCATAAGCAGCGCGAAACTAGGAAATTACATGTATTTTTTAAAAAATAAGTTAATAACTCTGTTTATTACACGGCGATGGAGGAGAAGAAAGATGCATTTGCACTGTAGGGTACGGAAAGAGTTAGAGTCTAATTATTAGTCTAATAGTTGAACAGATGCAAGCAATGACTTCATCCTGATATATTTTTATGAACAGCGCGAAACTAGATAGGAACAGGTTATTTTCAAAGGTGCCACTTTCTGGGAATGGATTCAGCTTGTACCTAGTTGATTGTAAGGATGATTGTTTTAAAATGCAGTGTTCAATGCCTATCGCTGCTCGCACATGCTTTGTAGGTATCATGAAAGTATAAAACACCAGGTTGTTTGCGATATTAATTCGAAATCTTTTTGAACTTAATCATCTCCCACTTTCAGGCCTTCCCTACCGCAAGCTCGTGCTCGTGTGCAACAAGAACGTGATGAAGCCGCTCAAGACGTACACCCATTGCTTCGAGGATCTCGAGAAATACGTCGAGGTACGGTACACCGGATAAGTGATCGAAAATTGACGATAGTCGAGGAGGGATTTATTCTGAACTCTGAACTCTCACTTTTATTAATATATTCCTTTTGAATGTTGCGTTTTAAACCATGAAATACTTGTAGTTGATACACCAGGTGAAGTAGGGCTGCGTTGTGTGTAAATAGTGGAGTGGATGGGACACTCCTGTGCTTATCCGTGGGACTTAATGCGGGAAATATAAATAATGACATGCTAATCTGGTTACAAAGGCTGTTAATTGCAGGTGGTTGATCTCGCCACCTCCTCGTCCGCTCCCTTCCGTCGATCGCCGCCCGGCTCCCCGCCCTCCTCCCCCAAGCGGGCGAGGATGGACAATAACCAGGTGAGTGCGGGTTACGGGAGGATGTCTTGATCAAGCGTGTCATCGTCTCCCAATTATTGTACAGTGGCATACGTAGGTAACTTAAATAATGTGTGGTTGAGAAACATGGTGGAATGTGGTTACGGGGGAGTGATATCGGCCAACGTGAAACGCTGTTTCCCAATTATATTGCAATATAGGGAATTGAGGCAAATGTATAAATTGAAAAGTAAAGAATAAGTTTTTGAAAGATGATCGGGAGTCCTCCACTATTTGCAATTGTTATTGACTGTATCTTTATTTATTTATTTGTGCACAGGGTCTGCCTCCCACGACGAGCGAGCTCATTCCGAAGATTCCCGCCGAGTACTACGACAAGACGGGATGGGGACTGGAGGGCGTCCTGGCTGTGCAGGTACACTATTTACTTTCCCAGTATTGTTTTCTATTAAAAATGAAATGAACATGTGCTTCTTGCTGACCTCATGTAGACTTTGTGGGACTTCTTTACTTTAGGGGGCAAGTCCCGCCCCTTTCCCTTATCACCCCTATCCCCCGCTATCACTCCTCCTTTCCCATCTTGATCTCTTGACCTATCCCTCGATTGGGGAAAGGGGCGGGGCTTACCCCCTAAAGTAAAGAAGTGCCAAAATAAAAATGGGGGACGAAGCCTTATTTACTAGTGAGAAATGGCGACCGGTGAATTTGGGTTGCTTTTTTCTTACAAATTGCTCCCGAAAAGATTTTTGTGATTTCAGAGTTCGCCTTTCTTCGAAAAAAAATTAGAATTTTTATGACGACGATTGCTCTCCTCCCAGGTGCACCACACTCGCATGGCCAACGGGTTCGTGTTCAGGACGACCGATGGGAAGAAGGTGAGGTCGTACCCGTCATATTATTGATTCACGATAGTTTCATTCACTGGAGTATACGATATCTGTCATTCGATGCTTCTTCTTTCCGTTAGATTAAACCATCATATTTATCTACCCTCAATTTCCTTCGTCAATATGCTGCTTGTGGATTACCTGTTTCACGTAGGAAGTATCTGTGTAGGATTTTGTAGCTTGTTTGATTTCTCGTTCACATTTAATTCTCATTTCAAATAATTATCTCATTGTGACTGCAGATCGTCTTCTCGGGCGACACGAAGCCGTGCGATCTGCTGGTGGAGCACGGCATGGACGCCGATCTGCTCATCCACGAGGCCACCTTCGAGGATGGACATGAGGTATTGTAGAGAAGACGAGAGAATGGTACTGTAGGGATTACTGTAGCTAAATGATTTGAATATCCGCTGAGAAATGTTGACTGGACAATATTGTTATGACATAGTTTATCGCAATACGATAGTACGCTAGTAGTAGTAGCGTGCTGCGATATGCCTACATGCGCTTGCTGAAACGGGAAAGTGCCAGTTCGATTTTTTGCCATAGTTAGCCTAATTATAAATATTTTTTCAGTTACTGTAGAGATCACTGTATCTAAATGATTTGAATATTCCCTAAGAAATGTTGTTGCGGCAATATTATTATACCTCTAATCTATCGACAGAACAGTAGTTCCAACGTGCATCCATATGCCTAAACGCACACGGTGAAACGGGAAAGTGCCGGCCACTTCTTTAAAAAAAATATATATATATATTTAAAATGATCTTTTCTCAGACGGACGCGTTCCGCAAGAAGCACTCGACGATGGGACAGGCGGTGGAGATTGCGGAGAGAATGAGGGCGAAGCACACCATTCTGTCCCACTTCTCTGCTAGATATCCAAAGGTATACGGTAGTCGGGTGATCGAGGAATGACTATAGGTGGAAGGGAATACGGTAGACTTGAGACGAATAGTCCTTTTCTAAGTTTTTTTTTCAGTGTAAAGAATTGGGGCTGAAATCAAAATTTTACTTATGAAAATAGTTGAGTAGAGTAGGCGAAACATGAATGTGCTACGATTGAGGACTACAGTAATCCCGGTTGCCTTGAGGTGCCTCCTCTACCAGCGTATCTCGACGAGAAGCGCATCGGGCTGGCGATGGACGGCCTGCGAGTGGGATTCGATCGACTGAGTCTCGTGCCCCTCATGACGCCCATCTATCGGTGAGAGAGCCGGAAATTAGTTGTTCTTTTTTGAGTATTCGATCAAACTAGCATTGATGTGACCAGATTGAATCGAAGTTATGATGGCTTTGAAACGCGGGTTCAACGTGCATTCCGGAAAAAAATGAAAATATTGAAATAAGTGTTTGTTTCGTATTCGAAAATCTATCGGTAAGAGAGAGCCGGGAATTAGGAATGAAGTGGGGAATAGAATACGGATGCTAGACGAATGAATGTTTTTTTTCTCTCTAAACAACGACTAGATGGCATCATATTAAGATTAGGAGACTGACGTGAGTTTATGGGGACGGTGAAACGTGGATTGTGCAGGAGAAATGAAACATGCAATATTCAATGAAAAAATAGTTGGCTGCTTCCAATTCGAAACGCTACAATGTTTCTAATATTCTGTAAAAAAAAGCAAATCCTTGATTTTTGGGGACTTTTATACGCGGGTTTAAAAACATACCATGGCCAACGAGACGGTCGTTGATGAATTTTTGTTTCTTTCAGTCACGTCTACCGTGACGAGCTGTTCGAGTGCGAGTTGAAGAAATGCCAGAAGGATCTGAAGAAATCGGAGAAAATGGCTGAGAAAGCAAAGGAAAATGGAAAGGAAGAGGCGAAAAAATCGGCAAAAGTCTGATTGATTTCACTCAATTTCTAGGGTTTGCATTGTTGTTCGTTTTTTTTTGTTCCGATTCTGTAATATTTCCTAGCTTGTTATCGAATGCTGTAATCACGGGTAGTATGAACGAGGCCTTTGAAGAGCTCATCCTAATATCAAGTTATCGATTACTACTATTGTTAGATCACTGTTGTTGTCTGTTTGCGTACAAATTTGCATAAAGGAATTAAAATGAGGGAGGCAAAAATTGGTGAGAATAAATGGACAACGTTGATAGTCGTTGATGAATACCTGGAATTTGTGTGGACTCGTGTAGTGTAACGTGATTTTGTGATGTAAATGATCTTTGATCTTTCCTAATTATTGATTGATTTTGTGAATGACTGTGTTCACAGGTATGGCCACCGGGGATGCGCCAGCGGAAGTGCGCATCGCTCTCATTGGCGAGGACGGCGTGGGCAAGAGCTCGCTGGTCATGAGTCTGCTCGAGGTTGGCTGGTTAAATTAATTGATTAAATACAAGAAATTTTATTTCGTACTTTCATAATTTGACAATCATTCTGAGAAAACGAAAATATCATATCCATTTCACCAAATGTTTAGTTTATTTTTATTGAGGTTTTTATGGTGGTGCCATTCTCAGTACTGCCTCAATTTCCTCCTGTATATTAGTCATTGTTGAACCTATAAATCCCCTGGTTGTGCTCTTCTTTCCTCTCACTGCATTTCCTTCATTCACAGGACGAGTTTGTGGACAGAGTGCCGCCTCGCGTCGACAAGGTGCTCATTCCGGCCGATGTGACGCCCGAAAACGTGACCACCTCAATCACGGATTACTCGAGTAAAGTGCAAGGTTAGTTTCCCATGTTACCGGAGCATTCTCTGGTTCAGAAATCCCAGTATGATTCTACGGTAGAATCCTTTTAGGAAAATGAATAGGGTCCCACTAGGAAACCACAAGTAAAGTGCGCTATGACTTTTTCCTAGTTGATTTTTATTGGATCCTACTTTTTTTAGTAGGATTTCTGAATTAGATTAGTGTTACTATTACTATATATAAGAAAATGCTAACGTCTGTCTGTTTGTCTGTTATTTTTTTTGTCCAGGTGTCCGTCCAGATTTTTGCTTCAAAATTGCGCTATCTTCTCAGAACCTTTTGCATATGATAATAGACCAGAATTGCTTTAAAATTTTACAAAATTTAAACACCAAATCCATGGCCAAGTGGGTTACGCGCTGGACTAGCAATCCGACCGACGCAGGTTCGACCCCCGCCGCGGGCAAACCTTTTGCCGCATTTTTCGCGAGTGTCAGAAACCGTTCTGACATGTTTTTGGGTTCCGTGAAACACGTTTTCACCTGTTTTGCCGAGTTTTAACGTGAAAAATCGAAAATTTCGAAAAGTTCCAAAATGATTCAGAAAGCGTAGGGGGTCACTACAAAAGTGTGTTGCGATGTCGGAAACGTGTCTGAACGTGATCTAACGCGTTTTAACGTGAAAAATCGAAAATTTCAAAAAGTTCCCAAATGATTCAGAGAGCGTAGTGGTTCGCAGGAAAAGTGTTTTGCGATGTTCAAAACGTGTCTGAACGTGTTCTAACGCGTTTTAACGTGAGAAATCGAAAATTTCGAAAAGTTCCATAATGATTCAGAAACCGTAGGGAATCACAGGAAACATCTCTGAACGTGTTCTAAAAGTTCTGAACGCACTGTATCCTACGTTTCCGTTGTGAAAGGCTCGTGAGGCAGAGAGCGATCGAAAAAAAGTTGCCACTACGGCACTTCGTGGCTCCGCCTCTGCCTCACGAGCCTTTTCCACCGGAATAAGCCAGTACTCTTGGTAGCGATTAACATTCCCTAGCATACTGCGAGGTTTAATGTAGCCCGGAGCCGGCTTCCGAGCTCCCCCTGGACCGAACCTGGAGCCGGCTACAGGACGCCCCCTGGACCGTACCTGGAGCCACCTATCGAGCTCCCCCTGGACCGAACCCGCACCCAGAACTATGCATAGAGCGTAGTGCATTTAACCTCAATACAACCCCGCTAGTTTTACTCTAGTATAAAGTATGTTCGTTATAAATAATGTTTCAGAAATATGGCACATACATCAATAATCTTGTTATTGCAGACGAGAGCTCGCTCAGACACGAAATCAAGTCGGCCTCTGTGCTGTGCGTGGTGTACGATGTGAACAGAGAAGAGACCATCGATAAGGTAACAATTTTTTTCTTACTTTTTATTGTTTACTTATAGCGAAAACCAATTACTTATTGCGAATGGTCTCGCCTCAGTGAATACGAGGTAGTCGTATATCGCCAATTCACCAGGGTCATTTTTTTCAAAATTTTAATCCGGAATAAGTATTGTTGTGATTAGATGGTTGTGTGTTTTTTGCAGGTGAGTACGCGCTGGCTACCACTCATCCGCGAGGTGCATGGCGAAGATCACGAGCATCCAGTGATTCTGGTGGGAAACAAGAGCGATGGAGCGACCAACCACACTGATAAGGTAATATAGATTTTGTATTGTCTACAAAATAATGAATTTTCCAATTCGCCATTGGCGTTATGTAGAGAGTGAAACGCGAGTGTGACGGGGTGTTTGCGATTTTGAAAAATTTATGTTCGAACTTCTCGTTACTAGTTAATTACGATACACTATTGAAGAGGACTAGGAGCCTAGATAAGGGGATGCCTTTACCTTTGAAGAGGATAATTTGGGGGGAAAGGGAAACATGAAACAAGATGGGGCGACGAATCATACTGATAAGGTATGATACACTGAGGAAACGAGTTTGGACTACGGATCGCAGACTCGGAACGGCTATTGAGGTTATGCTGAGGGTGAAACGGGAAGGTGAAGAGGTTTTTTTGAAATTTCGAACAATATATAATTTTATCTAGCGAGTCTATAGTTACGGTACAATCTTGAAGAGGGTATTGTGGGGGAAAAGGGAAACAAGAGTGACCGGGCGACCAATCACACTGATAAGGTATGGACGATTGAGGCCATCGGTTCCTGCTAGTGATCGCATTTTCGAAACGGCTATTGAGGTTATGTAGAGGGTGAAACCAGAGTTTGCAGGGGTGTTTAAGATTTTGAACTATCCTTCCTCCAGATTCTCTAGCTAGTCAATTATTACGGTAGAATATTGAAAACGATAATGTAAAGGGAAACAAGAGCGATGGAACGACCAATCACTCTGAATAGATCATTTCCGGTGGCAGAGCACATTCTTGAAAAGGCTATTGAGGTTATGTAGAGAGTGAAATCGGAATGTGAAGGGATATTTGCGATTTGGAAAAAAACATATAGTTTGAGTTTCTCGTTACTAGTTAGATGCTGGTTAGGACACGGTCCTGAAGAAGGAAGTGTTTAAATTTATGTGATGTGCATTCTTTTAATGATTGACCTCCATCCCTTCCATTCCTCAATCCGCAGGTCCTTCCCATCATGGAGCGATGGCCGGAGGTGGAGACGTGTGTGGAGTGCAGTGCGAAGACGATGAAGAATGTATCTGAGATATTCTACTATGCGCAAAAGGTATTTATTAATTTTATTAATAATAATATTAAACATTGTTATTATTTCCTACTTATGTGCAAAATTCTGAAGAGATTGAGTTGGGGTTCACCCGGTGATCTTGGGTTGCGTCAATCTAATACAGTGCAAACTTTTTAAAACTTATTAGTATAGCTTCTAGCACCGGGTGACACTAAAATTTAACGTATCTGTCATAACCACCGTCGCTCCTTTTGCATGTCTTTAAAATAATCGAGTGAGCTCTTTATTTGTCCGTGTTGCAGGCAGTCTCACTTGGAAAAAAAAGTTGCACATGGTGATCCTAGGTTGCGGCAATATGATAAAGTAGATGTTCTTGTTGCTATTTACTAGTCACATACGATCGGTCTTGAAATGCAACAGCCCCATCTAATCTTGCCCTCTCTCGCAGGCGGTCGTCTGTCCCACTCGCCCTCTCTACAACGCCGACGAGAAACGGCTGACGGAGAAGTGCAAGAAGGCGCTCATACGAGTATTCAAGGTAACTAATTGGCAAATTACTTAATTAGTTTTAAGTTTTATTAGAATTGTATTTTTGTACCAGATATTTGGCTTATTGTTAAGGATTTTGGAAATTCATTTTATTTTATTTTTACAGATTTGCGACCGAGATAACGATGGCTACCTGAACGACCAGGAGCTCAACGAGTTTCAGGTCAGCGCTCGTTCTCCCTTTCAAGGACATGGGATATATATGGAATGATCTGTGTCGATTGCCTAATCATGACGAAACAACTTGAACTTTCAGAAGCTGTGCTTCGGTCTGCCACTCACGTCGGCCGCGATAGAAGACGTGAAGCGAGTGGTGAGCGACGGCGCCCCTGATGGAATCGTGCATGATTCGATCTCGCTCACTGGTAAGAGAGGATTGCATTTATTGATTTAATTTGCTTGTTTATTTCTGATGATGTGAGTGCGACAAACGGAATGTAAACGGACGCTGACATCTGAAGACTGATTGAGACATGATTCAGCCTGCTCATCAAAATCTCTCTAGATATTTGTCTTGCCAGCGCAGTCCATTCATAAGTTTGGGTGTTTTCTTAGGAATTATCCAGGCCATATTACTGCGAATTGTGCGCGCGCATTTAATGAACAGGGTGTAATTGTAATGTGCCTGCACAATCTTATTTGAAATATTTTTCTTAAACTCTTTTCTCTTGTTTTTAAAATTATTTTTTATTAATAGTTATATGCCGAGTATAAAATTTAAACCAACAAGAAAATTTCTGATTAATAGCATCCTGGACGCTTGCATCGATAGAAGTGTACTAATTGAAACATAATACCGCCTGTTGATCAAAAACGCTCTAGATAGTTGTCTTGTCCGTTCCATTCATAAGCTTTGTTGTTTTCGAAGAATTGCTTGAGACTCTATTACGGCGAATAGTGAACGCGCATTTAATGCACATGGTGGAACTTGAATCCGCCTGCACGATCTTATTTGAAATATCTTTTTCAAACTTTTGAATGTTTTCGTTGAATTGTCTTCTAATTGTCTTTCGCTTGCAGGTTTCCTCTACCTGCATCTTCTCTTCATCGAGCGCGGCCGTCACGAGACGACATGGACGGTGCTGAGAAAATTTGGATACAACGAGAACGTCAAACTGGGCGAGGAGTACCTGTACCCGAGGATTACGGTAAGTGTGTGGGATTGTAGGTAGCTGAGAAGTACATAATAATTGTTTTGTTGCTCAAAATGATTTGTATGAAAATTTGATCGTCATCAGTAGATTATTTTTTAAAAAAATTAAAAGGGTAATTCAGCAGGGATATTGTGGTTTCATGCCTACATTGAAACATGTCGTGATTACTTCATTCGCTGGATGACGCTGAACTTTTACAACCAACAAATACTCTGTTCAGGTGCCCATCGGCTGCTCGACGGAGCTCTCGCCCGAAGGCATCCAGTTCGTGTCCGCGCTCTTCGAGAAATTTGACGAGGACAGGTACGGTAGTTAGCGAGGGATACGGTATATGATATATTTATTCATTTGGATCTGTGAGGGTGGATTATTGCGTTAGGGCATACAGAATCTGTGTTTTCCATCCTGCTCATGTGGGGAGAGATTATTTTTACACAAAAGGTGAAAGATGAAACTGGCTTCTTCCCCCTTTCGATCAATAATGTGCGTCAAGCACTAGTCTCCTTTGTAATGGACATACAATTATTGGACTATTTAATGGCGGGTTGTTTCTTGCAGAGACGGCTGTCTCTCTCCCTCCGAACTGGCCAATCTCTTCTCAGTCTGCCCGGCCGGATCACTGTCCAAGTAGGTTTCGTGTTTTCTCTTTTTTTTCCAATTATGGTATTCCCACTCTTCTGGAGTTATTGATTTATTGATTGACCGATCGATTGCTTCATTTCAGGGAAATCCTTGCTGCGGTGGAGACGAACGAGCGCGGCTGGGTGACGTACGTCGGATACATGGCATACTGGCAGTGAGTGTTGATCTTTGATCTTTTGTTGTTGCCACTCAATGAGCCTCTGCCAAGGTCATTCTACGCAACTTGTTTTATTCAAAACGCTTCCCTCAATGTATCCAAATTAGTGTGCTTCCCGCAACTTGAAGATGAAACTATAATTTGTCGGTATATTTAACAATGTCAGCATGACGACGCTGGTGAACGTGACGCAAACGCTGGATCAGCTGGCGTACCTCGGGTTCTCCGTCGGACGAGGCCCTTCGAGTGGAGGAGCGAGGGTACGGTAGGGGGATTACTGTAGTGGGCGACGATGTCATGATACGGTAGTCATTGGATAGACGCCGTTGCACGGTATTGAAGAAGTAAATTATCGCATGCTCATAGGTCAAATAGATTCTCGCTAGCGGGGGTAGACGGCTCAAGAATGTCTTCTGCACTCTTGACCATGTCGGCAAAGGGAGATTTTGGATGTTTCATGTATTTCTAACCACTGTTTCGACAAATGTATCGAAAATTGGGCAACATACAATACGGCACGTGATTTTATGCACTTCTGCACGAAATATCTGCGAGAACCTCATTTGACCTATGCGCATACTATTCTTGAGATCTCTTTCTAATCGCCGTATTAATTTTCAGATAGCGGGGGCCTCTCCGTCTCGGCGGTCGGCCAGCACGAAGGATGCAATCAGGTTAATTGAGTTTAAATTTAAATTCTTTCCCGATCCTTACGACTTACTGGCGTACAACAAACGTGATTGACTTGAAGAGTGAATGAAACACTGAACATACAGCTTGTGTATTAGTTCCATGTTTTCATATACCTGATCATGATTATTCCCTGTTCTCCAGAGTGACTCGCGAGCGAAAGATCGATCTAACGGAGCGCGGGACGGACAGGAAGGTCTTCCAGTGTCTGGTCGTGGGCGCAAAGGATGCGGGAAAGGTGAGAGCGCTATTACATAGTGATGATGCCATCATAATAATTCTTAGTGAACCCTGTATTTATAACGATTTTTAGTTAGATCAACTAGATTTTCATTTTACTGTTTGCTTTATAGTTTATAGTTTTATATTTAAATAATTCATTCATTCATTCATTCATTATTTATTTATTCCGTCAGAGGATCGCGTACAAGAAAATGAACTGTGAATGGGGGCAAAAAACGGATGTCCGTCGACGATGTCGAATCGGTTTTATGCATGGCAGCAAGGGTATGAGGAAGAAAGGGTCAGAGCCAATTAGAAATAATTGATTCAGGGAAGAACGTATTGGGTTGGGAACGAATAAATTTACGGAAGGAATCTCGGGACAAGTTAACCGAGAGAGAGGGGAGGGAATTCCATACTGATATGGTTCTAGATGCAAGGGTGGTATGAGAGTTACGAGGGAGGAAGGGCAAAGAGATACGGAAAGAATGTGAATTTCGGACAAATCTAGTAAGAGGAGAACGAGTGAGAAGGGAAGAAACATCAAGCTCATAATTCTTATGAAGAATGGAATGGAGGAAGACAATATCGATAACAAATCTACGGCGTTCTAAAGTTGTGAGATTTAGGGAACGTAATCGACTACGGTAGTTTACAGAAGGTATGGAGCAACGGAAAAATAGCTTTCTAGTAAAATCGCGTTGAACGCATTCGATATTTTTGGTTATTTCAACTGAATTAATGGGGTTCCAGATAACAGAACAGGTCTCGAGACCAGGGAGAATGAAAGTTGTGAACGATTTCAGGTAAACATCGATACAATTACTACGGAATGCTTTAAAAAGGAAATACATTTTAGAGCGAGATTTGGAAATAATATCATTGATATGCTCAGAAAAACAGAGAGAGGGCGTGAAGACAACTCCTAAGTCTTTAACAGTCTTTTTGGGGGTAAGAGCGACATTATTTATATGAAATTGTCTACAAGGGTTGTGGAGGCCATAGTGCATAATTGAACATTTGGTCTCGGATAACCCGAGATTCCATTGAGTTGACCAGGTAGAAATAACATCGAGGGCACTTTGTAAGTCATCAGAGTAGAGGGGAGCTTCCGCATAAAGCTTTAAATCGTCAGCATAAACGGAATAACGAATAGAAGGTGGAAATTGCGATGAAATATCCGTAATAAATAAGATAAACAATAGTGGACCTAAGCATGAGCCCTGAGGCACACCGGATCTAACTACTGTGGAAGGGGAGAATGAATCATCGATGAAAACGGATTGGGTGCGATCAGAAAGGTATGATTCGAACCAGGATACTAAATGAGAGGATATTCCTAATTGCGACATTTTAAAAAGCAGAAGTCGGTGATCGATACTATCAAAGGCCTTACGGAAGTCAATATATACGGTATCGAATGGGGCATGTTTGCTCAAAATTCTAAGGTAATGGGCGTGAGTTTCAGCCAGATTGGTGGAAGTGGATCTAGACGACCTGAACCCTGTTTGCTGAGGGTCGAAAAGGTTATTTTGGGTAAGAAAGGTCGTGATTTCACAAATAAGGATCTTCTCAAAAACTTTACAAACAGACGAGGTCAAAGAAATGGGGCGAAAATCGGTTATTGAATTGCTTGTCTTCTTAGGGATGGGTTTCACAAGTGCATGTTTCCACAAAGGAGGGACTTTACATGTGAGCAGAGACTTATTGAAAATAATAAGAAGTGGGGTGATAATCGATAATTTACAATTAGTGAGGACAATGCTGGGAATAATTTTATAATTGCAGACGGTGTTCATGCAGTCGCTGGCGGGTCGCGGCATGGCGGAGGTGGCGGCGATGGGCAGGAGACACACGCCATACGTCGTCAATCGAATCACGGTGAAGGACGACATCAAGTATCTCCTGCTGAGAGAGGTACGGTAGTGCTTATTGGTTAGAGAGCTCGACCCGGTGAAATGAGGTTACGGCTGTTGTTTTTTTGGTAGCAGGCGTGCGTGCGAAGAACAAAGACGTCAATTCTATAATTTTACTCTGTCAAATGTTGCTATTAATTTTTTTCTTGTCTTCCGATATTCGGTAGACATGGGATTGAAATTGAAAACAAAGTAGGATATAGAGCCCGATGGAATGAGGTTGCGGCGAGTTCTCATGCATAATGGCGAATGGTAGCAACAATTGGACGTGGCCGCAGAAAAAAAAACTGAAATATACCTTTATTCTATTATACAATTCTACCCGTCTCGCCTAGTGATGATGCGATCTCTTCTGCAGGTGGACGTCCTCTCCCCTCAGGACGTGCTCTCATCCGCCGAGACAGCCGCCGACGTCGTCTGCTTCCTCTACGACGTCTCCAATCCAGAGTCGTTCGCCTTCTGCGCCACCGTATTCCTCAAGTACTTCTATCGGTCAGTGACTTTTTAAATTATTTATTTTATTTAAAATTATTTTTTCGTGAATTTTTTTAATAGTAGAGAAGGGCACCAATATTCTAATATCCTTGGTTGTGCATTTTGGTTAGTAGAGAAGGCAACAAGTAATATTATGATTTGTTTGACTGCTTACTGTGACAATATCCAGTGGATATTATGATATTATCCACCCCGTTTCTCTGCTTCATTAATGGAGCCAGATCTGTCGATGGTGTGAATGCCGTGTGAAACCGAGATTTCCCGGGTGATTGGAGGAGTGCAACTGAGATGACGAGCGTGTTGCATTGCAGGACAAAGACGCCGTGTCTCATGGTGGCGACCAAGGTGGAGAGGGAGGAGGTCGAGCAGGTGGGTCGTTATTGATTTTCTAACTTGAATATTACTGTATACTTTTATTTATTGATTTAAAAAAATATAAGTAAAATTGATTCAGCGCTGGGAGACGCAGCCGATCGAGTTCTGCGGCCACCACGAACTGCCGAAGCCCGTGAGATTCGCGAGGAGCATGGTGGGTACTCTACGGTAATGGATTACTGTAGTACGGATTCTGTGTACGAGTACTGTTCCATTGATGATGTAAACGCGGAGTACTATAGAATGCCACGCACGGTGTGAATTATGGATGAAATGGTGCGTGTGAGAATGGTAAATATTAATGGCGTATATTTACAGGTGGGTGACTCGTCTAACGCCGTGTTCACGCAGCTGGCCACGATGGCTGTCTACCCCCATCTGAGAAAGGTGAGAGATGGGAGAACATCGATTGATTGTTAAGGCATTTCACAGCACGGATCGGTGTGTGAGGTGTTAAAATACGGTTCTTTAGGGGATGGCAGCTCCCACGAACTTGCAACTTAATATTTAAATGTGGGGTGCAATAGTGAACTACGTAAATAGGGAAATCCCGCATTTTGGATCACGGCATCCATACTGTTTTTATTACTGATCGGTGGTGGTTGTACCTCTAGCTAAAATGCCGTAAATCTACTAGGCTACACAATTACATAATCATAATGCAATCCAGTGGTGGTTTCCTACTATTGCATAGGGATGATGCAATGCCTCTGCAGGTGTACTACCTCTCCGACTCGTCTCTGCTATCCAAGATCAGCGTGGGCGCGGCGATTGCAGCGCTCGCCGGATTCCTCGTCTTTAAGAACCTGTAGATTATCGATCGATAACACGGCCCCGCCCCCTTCAGACTACGGTAGAGTTTATCGAGCGATAACCTAATCCCGCCCCCTCCTCCCGCCCAGACTACGTTAGAGTAGATCAAACGAGCTTGATACTGATTGGTAGCGGTACACTTTAGCGGTAGCAATGGGTAGGCCTAATGTCTATCAAAATCACGCACACAAAACTCCCCCTCCTGACTACTCTGACTCAACTTATTTTGTCCCCGTTCCCTCTATGACTGGTAGATCACGAGCCCGCTCAATATATCCTCTTGTTAGTGTTGTCAGATATCGATTGATTGTATCATTACCGTGCTCCCTGTTCCCTTCTCCTCCGTTCCCTTGGCCCACCGTAACCAAACTTGCAATAATTGTTTTGTTTCTTTCTTCGATCCTTTGTTCAATAACCCCCGCATGGTCGCCCTCCCCTTGTGCTCAGATCTCGTATGGGTTTGGTCTAAGAGAGTTGGAGAGATGGCAGTAACTAGTTCGACTGACGAGAGAGTGTGGAGAAGTGAGAGAGTTTGTCTTCTCCTGTCTCTACCTAATCCCGACACTCGCGTGCTCAATTGATTCTTGTTTCGGTCTCACCGCATCCCTCACCCATTTATTGGCACAACACTCTCATTTCTTTGGATACCGTAATCCCGCCATGTCCAGTTATCGATTCCCTCTCGCATTATTTTCTTTGTGAGTGCAGCGTCTGACCGTATACTCATAATATTTATAATTGACTCTTCCAATTATAAAAATATTAATTGGAAAAGTATGAGTAGTCTCATGCGAAGCAAGCTCCGTGTAATTAAATTGGATTGATTCGTGTTTTGTCTCTCTTTTGTTGAATGTTGTAGCATACACGGAGTAAGCAGTCGAATAAAGGCGTTCAATTATTGATTGATTTGGAGAGATTGGATGTTGTTCGAACGTCAATTGGAATACCGTAATCTTGGAGCTCGTTGTGGGAAGCAGTAGGACGAGAGTGTGCCTGTATCCCGTTCCTTGTGTGTTTCATCGTTCCAGCCTCCCAATCTCCTCGGTCGATGAATTTCTACAGTAGGTTTACGCAGTAGACGTCCGTATTGCGATTGCACAATCTGAGATAGTGTCTACTTCCCCAATACAGTCCCCTCATCCCCTCCTTTGAGTCACTTCTCTCATCCCCCATGGAAGGACAGAAGGTCAAAAAGAAGGAGGAGGAGCTTCCGAGTGACGTCGCGGAGGGCAGCGTCGAATTCTCGACGCTCGTCCGCGACAGCGGCGCGCTGGCTCCGCGCCATCGCTGCAACCAGTGCGGCTTCACGCATACGGCGGCGTGGGTGGAGAGCCATCGGCAGAGTGCGCACGGCATCTACGAATGCCGCTTCAGCCACGAGCCCCCGACAAAGATTTACAAGCAGCACCATTTAGCCGCCTGCGAGCGCCTGCTGGCGCTGCGCGGACGCGGCCGTAGCCCCGTGCACGCGCCCGTCCTCTGCCCGATGTGCTCGGAGCACTTCGGCAGCATGTTCGAGATGGGCAGCGACGCGCGGTCTCACGCGTGCCTCGGGCGGATGCAGCTCTTCGGCTGCGCGGGCTGCAACTTGCGCTTCTCGCGCGCCAGAGGACTCAAGGCCCATTTGATCGCCAGCTACGACTCTTACCAGAAGATCCGTTGCGCCGCCACCCTCGCGGTCGACCGCGCGCGGTTAGCCCATCCCGCGCTGCTCGCGGTGCGCGAGAGGCGCGTGCTGGGCATCGCGCTCGAGGCGCACGCGCGTCAAGAGTTTGATCAAGCGACGAAGAGATGGATGATGAGAGAGACACTAAAGACTGAAGAAGATAAAGCAGGAGAGGATGTAATGGACTACTATCAGGGCATGCAGAAACTGTTCTACAAGGTGGGTTGGGGTTGCAGCTGGTAGTCAAAGTTGTTTGAATTTAGATAGGATTGATACATTGAGCGTCCTAGAAGCATTTCGATTCCCTATCGTATCTACAGTAAGAAATGCCTGCAGTATTTACAGTAGGAACCGTGCAGGTATCGTGCCCGTACTGCGGCATCGTTTGCCACACGCTTGCCCATAGACCAAAAAGTTCGTTCTAGGGAACAAACGCAGACAGTTTTTGGACTTTTTGAGGTGAAATTTTGGAAAAATCAGACATCATTTGAGGATATCCAGGCGCGGCAGCGCCTGAAAATTGAAAATGAGACATCATTTTCGATTTTTCACCCAAAAACCCTATAAACCAGACATCATTTGGGACTTTCGGGAACAAACGTTTTTGGTCTATGCGCTTGCCGCTCTGCACGCGCACACTTTGACGCTCCATGCGCTCCTGTAATCATGCGTGTACCAGTGCGCAGGATTCACGCTCACCTACCAGGTACCCCGGCTACTACCGTTTGCGCGTACAGTGCCAGATCTATGTTTACCGTAATGGGTTACGGTAAAATGAGAATCGCGAAGGTATTGTAGACTCCAACTTCGCTAGCGTTGCATTTGAAGAGCAGAATGGACAATGGAGTGACCAAGTGTTACAATGCAGTGAGAGTTCTGAGAAGAGAGGACTACACGCGACGTGTGGTTGGCAGTAAGAAGGAGAAGACTAAGGAGGAGAAAGTGGGGAAGAAGGTGGAGGAGGAGGAGAATCGATTGGTAGATCAGGAGAACCCCGTCAAGTCCCCCAAGCAAGAGGAGGAATCTGACGATGAATGCTCCATTTATTGATCGCCCCATTTCTACCCCCCCCCCCCCACCACTCTTGTGATATGACCGCTGTACATTTTCTGTGAATTGGATTACTGTACCATGTGAATCTCGTGAAAATATCGATTGAAGGGCGTGTGAGCGATGGCCGAAACAGAGGGCGCCGAGCTGGAGAGTACTGTAGGTGAGTGGTGCAATCGATCGATATTCGATGAGATAGGGTATACGATATATGCGGGGAAATATCGTTTTTGCAGCCGTCAAGGAGGAGCTGAAGCAAGAGGTGAAGGAGGACGGTATGGCTGCAGAGGATACGGTAGATCACGAGGAGGGATCGATCGATGACGGAAATGAGGGAGAGGAGAATGGGCAAGAGGAGGGAGGAGAGAAACTGTCGAAGAGGGAACTCAAGAGAAGAGCGAATATGCCCAAGTGAGTGGACTTTGACGATTGGTCAGTGATCGTAGGGTATCGCTTCTTCGGCTAGAATTCAGAAATAAGCTGGAAATTATCGTTACTTCTGCTGTACAAAGCTACTGTCTACTCTTCTAGCTGAAGTAGTTATGTCTCCCGCCTGAAGTACCCCATGAGCGGATTAGTGTATTAGGGTTACTGTAGATACATATGAGTATAAAAATCGATAATGCCTCCAGATACCTCGAGTACCGCAAGAAGAAGCGAGCGGATGAGAGGCAGAGGAAGAAGGACAGAAAAGCGGCTCTCAAGGTATTTTTTAAAATGTTTTTTTTGAGATACCAAATTTCATACGATCGTCTCAAATCATGAGAAAGACAATAATAGCACTTGTTCAAACGCGAAACTTGGTTGTGGTCGTGATTTTAAAGCGATTTAGACATGGTAATATTCGTGAGCACCGAAAAATGTAGTTGAAGGACGCGTGAAACGGCGATGTGCCGTGCATATGACAGAAAGGCTGTATACTGAAGGCCCTTTTTTGTGTTGACCACTCAAAATATCCTCCTTTGTTCGGAAACAAAGGAAAATGAACAGTAACACAAACTTTTCAGAAACTAAACGCTTTCTTTTTTTTCAGTTTCGACTTTTCAGTAGTTATCCCTAATGTTTTCTCCTTTTTTACAACTGGAGTTCCCATCTTATCATCTGAAATCATGAGAAAGGCAATAATAGCACTTTTTGAAACGCGAAGCTGAGTTGTGGTCGATGTTTCAGAAGAATTCGAAATGGTAATATTAGTGAATTCTTAATATCGTAGTTGGCGGGCGCGTGAATTGATTGATCATGAAATTTTAAAAAAAAATTTCTATATTTATTGGAAGTATTATTTATTTATTTTCGTTCAGGCTGCAGGCCAGGGCGAGACGATGGTAAAGGCGCCGCGCAGGAAGATGGCGGAGAGCGATTGCAAGGTACGGTAGAAATGGGATTACGGTAAGGTTATACAGTAATGCAGATCACCGATCGCAAAATGACTTTTTAAAGTGTTACTATAGAGTAAAAGAACGGCACTTAATTTTGTTGACCATCTTTGACTGTGAAATGTGGTCGGTAGATAAAGTGAAGTGAATACGGTAAAGCGCCGATCGCATAATGATTTATTTTCGTCTCTTTCAGTTGCGCCTCGTGGTGGACATGGCCTTCGACGATCTGATGGTGGAGAGGGACAGGAGGAGGTGGGGGGGGATATTTGAACCGCTTGAGTTATGGAAATTGACTATCTGGGAGAATAAGAGAACCTATAGTGTTGAGGAAACGAAAAATCGGTAGGTCTTCAGTATGAGTCTCAAACGGTACAAGGGATGACTCAACGAGTGATTCGGAATTGACTGATTTTTCAAGTCTTTCAAAGTTGTCGGTTCATTAATTTTTATCTAAATTTAGATGTCTAAAATGGAAAATAATATTCCTGTCGGTATTTATGAACAGCGTGTTGCTTTAACGTTGAAGTTTCTAATGTTGAAGCTTGAAATTGCTCTGATAGTCTCACGTGCAGATGCATCTCGCAGCTCACCTATTGCTACTCGGCCAACAGGAAGGCCGACCAGCCGACGCAGTACCACATTGTCGGGTTCGGAGGGCCAACGAGGACGGTAAGTCGCCAGATTTAAGGAGTAACTATTCTTTCAAAAGCCTGGGACAACTATGAATTCGCCGGAAATACGTTCCTAACGCTGCCCGCCTCCACCCGGCGCTTTAACATTTCTACAACCTGTTAAGTACCAGAGTTGCCAGGCGTTCTTTGTTGTATAGCACCCTTGTGGTGTACGATAAATAAAATAAATATATAAGGCTGTTAAGAAAGTCTTGCCCGATTTCACGTTTCTTGAAAAATCCATCAATTTTCTTTCCTAAGTTCCCGATCTAAATATTAATAGGCATGTTAAATGTACTGAGTCTTCCTCTTTATGTTGCCACTTTCTCATGTCTACGCATTTATACTGGCGAGAAATATGAATGGAGAAATTGGGTCGGGTCTATTTCGACTCGAACTTTTCAAACGATTGCAGTTCTACGGTGGAATGAGATAGGACTCCATTCAAGTGGTTTATGATAAAGGTAGTATATGAGAGGAATCGCGAGAGATTCGACCACTTCGGCCATGGCCAGGACGTAGAAATTCATGATTTTTAATTTGGCTGAAAATTTTTTCTAAGGTATTTCAACACCTCCTCTATCGATTGGCGTTGACAGAATTTTGAAGAAAAAAATTTCGCAATCGCGTGAAACATATCCAAACCTGGAGTCTTCGGATTTTTCCACCGAGAGGTCAAAGTTTGAGAAATCATAACTCGGTTCAAAATAAAGGTAGAGAATTGCGGTTTTGTTTGTTAGATAGAGAAAAGACTCGGCTACAGTTACAACTGTCCCAATTCATTCCTGGCTGATGCAGTGGAGAGAAGCGGTCTGTTTCACAAAATATGTTATAAATCGCTGTAAAGTAAAAAGCAGTGATAGGTTCTTTGTTTGTTCGAACGTGCAGCTAGGTTGCTCACTAGAACCCAGAAATCGGCCAAATCTGATCTTGCGTGGCAATTGCGCTAAGCCGAACTTTTTTTTGAAAAAAAATTTTTTTAGGCCATTGTCACGAATAGTGTCATTTGCAGTGTAAATATTCATAAACAATCTAAAAACACCATACAAGTTGTTTTAGGCGATTTTTAAAGCGAACTTTTTGAGAGAAAAAAAATTCGAAAAATTTCAAGGCTGAATTTCACTTTTGAAGAAACTCTACTTTCCAAGGTCCTATTGTGTACTAATGTTGTCATAGTCATAAGAGAAGATGCTCGGGAGAATATTTGTGCAGATACATGCAAATACTAAAATGGTTATCGCGTTTCCAACACTCTTCGTGTGATGGTCGGTTTCTTATTTTACACCGCTAGCCATACCCTTAGAATTTCTCTCATCATGCTAAGAGCAGTCGGAAAATTGAAAGTGAGTTTTCATCTCTTCATCGTGGGCAGCTACAACAACTAAGTTTTCCAATATTTGTCTGAAAGCGCGTGAATTGCCTTCTCAAAGAGCAAATATCGTATTTTTCTAAAATAAATCCACTTTTTCACACAGATCTCAGAAATCTGGATCTTTACCGAATCCTGGCGCAGGTCAAATTGTTCGGAGAGTTTCATTGAATCATTTTATAGTTGACAGTATTCCAATCTAACGATGATTTGACCTCGAAAAATATAGAAAACTCAAAAGTGCTCAAATTTCTCACATTAAAAAATTAATTCTGAGGATATTTGAAACGCTTCCAGTGATATATTGCCCACATTCATTTTCATATGCCTGAACAAGAACTATGAACCTAATAACATAAACTTATGAAAACATATTTTTTTTGAAAAATACCATTAACCCGGGGTCATGGTCAAAAAAATATTTTTTACCATGAACCCGGGTTCATGGTATTTTTCAAAAAAAGTTGTTTAAGTCATCAGTTTCATAGTTCTTCTTTAGGTACTTGAAAATGAGTGTGGACAATATTTCGCTCGAAACGTTTCAAATATCCTCTGAATAAATTTTTTAATGTGAGAATTTGAGCACTTTTGAGTTTTCTATTTTTTTTCGAGGTCAAATCATCGTTAGATTTGAATACTGTCAACTGAAAAATGATTCAATGAAACTCTCCGAACAATTTGACCTTCGCCAGGATTCGGTAAAGATCCAGATTTCTGAGATCTGTTTGAAAAAGTGGATTTATTTTAGAAAAATACCATATTTGCTCTTTGAGAAGGCAATTCACGCGCTTTCAGACAAATATTGGAAAACTTAGTTGTTGTAGCTGCCCACGATGAAGAGATGAAAACTCACTTTCAATTTTCCGACTGCTCTTAGCATGATGAGAGAAATTCTAAGGGTATGGCTAGCGGTGTAAAATAAGAAACCGACTATCACACGAAGAGTGTTGGAAACGCGATAACCATTTTAGTATTTGCATGTATCTGCACAAATATTCTCCCGAGCATCTTCTCTTATGACTATGACAATATTAGTACACAATAGGACCTTGGAAAGTATAGTTTCTTCAAAAGTGAAATTCAGCCTTGAAATTTTTCGAATTTTTTTCTCTCAAAAAGTTCGCTTCAAAAATCGCCTAAAACAACTTGTATGGTGTTTTTAGATTGTTTATGAATATTTACACTGCAAATGACACTATTCGTGACAATGGCCTAGAAAAAAAATTTTTTTTTAAAAAGTTCGGCTTAGCGCAATTGCCACGCAAGATCAGATTTGGCCGATTTCTGGGTTCTAGTGAGCAACCTAGCTGCACGTTCGAACAAACAAAGAACCTATCACTGCTTTTTACTTTACAGCGATTTATAACATATTTTGTGAAACCGACCGCTTCTCTTCACTGCATCAGCCAGGAATGAGTTGGGACAGTTGTAACTGTAGCCGAGTCTTTTCTCTATCTAACAAACAAAACCGCGATTCTCTACCTTTATTTTGAACCGAGTTATGATTTCTCAAACTTTGACCTCTCGGCGGAAAAATCCGAAGACTCCAGGTTTGGATATGTTTCACGCGATTGCGAAATTTTTTTTCAAAATTCTGTCAACGCCAATCGAAAGAGGAGGTGTTGACATACCTTAGAAAAAAATTTCAGCCAAATTAAAAATCATGAATTTCTACGTCCTGGCCATGGTCGAGTCTCTCGTGATTCCTCTCAAATAATGAATTCGTGATGAGTTATTGAACTCAACCACCACATCCGGCTTCTAAAAAATGCGTCTCATACCTAGAAGCGGCGTGCAAACGATGTCGAAAATAAATGTTTTTTGACTTAGCGGCGTTGCCCTACGAAGCTAACCCCCAATCTCTACACATTTACAGTGCCTTCTACTACTGTTATAATACCATTGTCCATTTTAAGTGAAAATCTGTCGTCGCCGTCTTCTCTCATTAGTCAAATGATGTTCGAAATTCGCCATCCAAATAGGCACTTCATCGAAAGTTACTATTTCTGATCAGATTGTATGGACTCGTTCTTACGCTCATTTTGTAGGCAATGTCCACTAGTATAACTGGTTAGTCGGGCAATAATTGAATTTGTCAGCCTTTTATGGGGCACGTCATAAACGAACAATCTAGAAATTGGTATTTTACCGTATTTCAGAGTGTATCGAACTTTTCATAATTTTTGGTTTTTGAAAACATTCAGAGGATCACATTTCGAAATAACAATTGTTGCATAATAGCAAAGTATCAGCAAGTAAAACGCACACCACTAGATCTGGACCACTTCGCATTGGAAATTGTCAGTCGAAATCATCCAGACACTATTTTTGACGGACAAGTCGTCTTTGAACCACCACAACTTTTGAAATACTTTTGATAGCTAGACATTCTAACCATAATATTAAAGGGGGATTAAACTACTATCAGTGTTTCTATAATGAGCTCTTGGAAACAAATTCCCTGCGAGAAGCTAGCTCTAACAACTTTTACGATATACTTGCTGGAAAACATGAATCATATTTTGGATTTTTTCTTGGATATCAATCTAGACAGGACTATATCGATTGTTGGGTATCATTATCAAACATACCTCGTACAACATACAATGAATAAATGGAATATTGATTTGAACTTTGAGAGAACTGAAAGCTCGAAGTTCAGATTGAAAATCGGGCAAGACTTTCTTAACAGCCTTATATATAGCAGTGCAGGTTTTGCCAAATTAAACTATTTTCGTATAACTTCACCTGCGGTGTCATCTTTTTTTTGGTACTTTCACAGATCTACGGCTCTAAAAAAATCCTGGGGCAACTAGGAATAACCGGAAATTAATTCTTAGAGCCGCGCAATATACCCGGCGTATCGGCGCTTCGCCAAGCACTTTAGTGATCGTGGCAGGAGGGGTGCGGCAGTAACGCTTATTGCGGTTGTGCATTTGTTAAAATATTGAATAATAATTGTGCTTTCCAGATCTACGACTCTAACGATACGTACGTCAACTGGGACGTTCATCTGCACAGGGAGCCGCTGGAGGAGGTCGTCGCGAAGGAGGACATTGTGTATCTAACGGCGGAATCGGATAATGTGAGTGGGTTGGTCTTTGATCTTTGGTAGTTAGTCTTTATTGATCCATTGCGTCATGAGATTGGTATATCAAGGTGCCGAATAGGATGCATGCGGTGATCTATGTCGTTTTTTTATGAGAATTACAACGGTTACCAATCGAGTTGAGATGGTTGTTAAACATTTGGGGGGTTGAAGATTGTGAATTAGAAATGGGGTTAAAGATGTGTGGGGGTTGATTACTTATTTTTATTTAATTTATTATATTATTTTAATCGTATTAATGCTTGATATCTTTTGAGGTGCTGACTGAGTTGGACGACAGCAAGGCGTACATCATCGGAGGACTCGTGGATCACAATTCGCATAAGGTAATAGGGGGTATAAGGAGACGAGTTCGGTGATTTTCACTATTCCGTAAATTTTTCGATTCTGAGATTTTGACCCCCTCGCATTTCCAACACGTGCGGAGGGATCATTAATACAGTGAGGGGAGCATTAGTCATTACACTAAAGTAAAAAAAGGTAAAGTTGCTACCGGAATCAAGAGGACTTTACGTCGACAAGCGACCACTCTGCCGGAGCACAGATCTGCGTATCCCCTGCTGATCAGGCTTCTAGGGCACGTTACCTTTCGCAATCAAAGTTGCTACCAATGTTACCTCCAACGATGGAAGGCTTGGTGAACCTGGGCGGGGATCGAACTCGTGACCCTTCGTCTGGCAAGCAGTGCCTTACACCACTAGGCCATCCGCCCTTCATCACACTATTTTCGATCAAATATATCGATTTTGTACATCCGCCCAAACGACGCCCCCCGTGACGGGGTTCCCGAATTGATGGAAATTAAAGGGACCTGGTACTGCAAATGAAGTGAATTTCAGATTAAAGAGAATTTTATTCCGATTCGAACGCAAAAAACCGCATATTTTTAAGATTTTTTTTGAAATTAGTTATGAATTTTCAAAGATCCCGTTTCAGGCCAGAATGACCCGGCGCTACTGTGTTTAGCGGCTAAACACAGTAGTGCCGGGTCATTTCAGCCAAAAATGAGACCTTTGAAAAATTCATAACTAATTTCAAAAAAATCGTAAAAATATGCGGTTTTTTGCATTCTCATCGGAAGAAAATTCTCTTTAATCTGAACTTCACTTCATTTGCAGTACCAGGTCCCTTTAAGAAACACACTGGACGCACACTCGACGGGTCGCGTGAACTGCGACGCTTGCACATTTTAATTGTTGTAAGACACTGCTGTTTTTTTAGTAAACATTACCTAGCAAACCAGCGACAATAAGCGATGCATTCCGCGGTCTATTAATGGAAAAAAATTAGTTGACTAATGAGTATCGAAGTGGATAATCGATCGATCAATCGATATTGCAGGGTGTGTGCTTCGCGAAGGCGCAGGAGAAGGGATGGGCGCACGCGCGATTGCCGATTGACGAGTTTGTGAAGATGCAATCGAGAAAGGTACAGTAGAATATGGAGTACTGTAAATTAGAGATAGGGGATTACGGTAGTGGTGGTATGAGTGATGCATGCAGGGATAATTAAGAGTACGAGAGGTTATGAGCTAGAGTAATGCATGTGGGTGATTAAGAAGATGCTAATAATCGCGATTCATCCCTCGAAAAGTTATATTGGAAAATGTTGCGAAAGTAGTTTTGAAATTTTTAAGGATAGGTGAACTTGTGTCTCACCCGCTTAATAACAACGATGCCTGTGGTGGCTAAGCAGTTATACATCAATTGCTTCTTGGGAAGAATAAAATGGATAGATAAAGAGATTTTTTGAATTGTAGGTGCTGACAGTTAATCATGTGTTCGAGATCATGGTGGTGTACTGGGCGACGAAGGACTGGGAGAAGGCGTTCTTCACTGTTATCCCCCAGAGGAAGGGAGCCATGAAGAAGGAAGAGGTCAGTTGTCGATAGAGACGTATTGGTTACGGTAGATGAATTGTCAGTTCTCGATAGAGACATACTGATTACGGTAGATAAACTCCCAGGAGGACTCGGTATTAGAAAAGAGTGTTCGATGTCCAATAATTGTTCAGGAAGAGGCGGCGGATGAGCAAGCGTCGGGTATGGTAGAGGAGGTTGAGCAGGAGGAGAGTACAGTAAAGACTGAGGAGATCTCTGCTTGATATCGATTGATTTTCATGATTCTCATTGTTTTCGGCTGTTGGATCAATATTATCTATGCTATTCTTGTTATGTTTCTTTCTTTCTTACAGTGGAGATAAACTGTAGTCTCATTTCTCTGATTTGAATGTGATTAGATTTGCATGGGATGTATGGAGGGGACGGGTTATTCTCACGATCGATTATTCATTTCACTCGTTTCCTCACGGCAATGCCGGTCTCTGGGGACGCCGATGACGTCTCCAGTCTCAGTGGTGAGTTGTTTCGTCATCAGTAGGCAATCCTGATGGATATCTGGAGTATTACTCCCCTCTAACCTACCGTATTCCAGAGGTACTGTACAAGTCGCTTCGGGGTACATTTCGATCGACCGTACGCTGGCTGCTCAAGTGCTCCAACGTCTCGCCGCCGCCCACGTGAGTTGACCACTTTTTTCAAATATAAATTTATTTTGGCGGGAATTCAAATATTGCAGTCGCGCGTCGGATCTAGTGAAGTTGCTGGAGCAGACGAATCTGACGGACGTCGTCGTCCATCCCACCGACCACACGCCCTTCTACATCACCATGTCCCTCTTCGTCGTGGTGAGTAGGAGGGAAATACGTGAGCCGGGTTTGAGCACCCGCAGCAGGCCCGCCCACTTTGGGGCGTGGCTTGGCATCTTGAGATAATTGGGCATTGCAGGCGTCGTTTGTCGTCTTTTACGTCCTGATGGTGGCGTACACGTGGATATCGCAGCTGTTCAGTGGATGGAAAACGACGCTGAAGACGAGTGAAGATCCGGTGAGGGGGAGGGGTACTGTAGGTGAGGGATACGGTAGAATGGGGGGAGGGTAGAGTGGGAGGATACGGCAGGAGGGAGACGTCTTGTGCCTTCGGGGAATAGTATGAAAGGGTGGGTTTATATTAGTGTTCCTGTTGAATTACTCTTGAGGGTCCCGCAAATCGGGGGGGATGACATTTCGGCAACGGCATTTCGGCAACCGACATTTCGGCAACCGACATTTCGGCAACCGACATTCCGGCAACGGGTCATAACTCAGTCGGGAGTCATCCTAGGAACTTCGGTGTGGTACTATTGTAATCAGCATCAGATAATTGAGATTTCATTAATTAATTAATTAATTAACATTATTAATGAGATGGATGTTAATTAATTAATTATGAAATTTCAATTAACTGATGCCGCTTACAATGGTACCACTACCATGGACCTAGGGCCACTCGAGAGACTGTTATGCCCCGTTGCCGAAATGTCGGTTGCCGAAATGCCGTTGCCGAATTGTCACCCCTCCCCCCACAAATCATCATTGAAATAACCCAATATCACCTCATCAAACAAGTAGTAAGTAGCGAGAATTCACCAGGTACTGGATAAATGTGACGTGTCGGACGCGGTGAATGGGTGCTACTTGAATAAGTGATGGCGCGGGCAAGATAGGCAATTGCATTATGTTCTTTATCATGCCATACAATAACTCGATTGCAGTCGCAACTGCCCGTAATGCAGCCGGATCAGATGGGCTTCGAGGAGCGACCGCCCAAGTTCAAGGTCAAGATGAGCGAACCCGGTGAGTGGAGAGGGATACGGTAGGGTACGATACAATGGAGGGGAGATGGATACGGTATATTGGAGGTAGAGAAATGTTGTGATGCTGATGATGTTGTAGATTGTTTGGAAAGAGGACAGGGCAGGTTATGGTAAAGTGGGAGAGGAGAGGGTAACGTGGGGTACGGGAGATGAAATGGGAGAGTAATATAGTGACGTTGATACTGTGGATGGAATCAGGAAACGGTAGAGCCGAAGAGTGTGGCGCGGTAGAATACGTCAAAATAGATGGGAGAAGTACGGTAGTTTAAAAAATGGAGGAATAAATTGCAGTGCACGTGCACCTGGTGGAATCGACAAAGAAGCGGTCGGAGGCTGCTGGAGTGAAGAGAGGAGGATCGGTGAGATCGGTGAGAGGGAGGGGGAGGAGGACCTCAGCGCTCGTGGGGTATTGCTACTCTGGCGGAAAGCATAGCTACTTCAGTTGGAAGACAGAAATCAGATAGAAAGAAGCTAAGAAGTAGAGCTACTTGAGCTCTGTTCAGCTGAAGTAGCTATGCTTTCCACCAGAGTAGCTGTACCCCACGAGCGCTGAGAGGGGAAGAAGGGGGGATGGGATGAAAAGGAGGAGATTGAAGGAGGAAACAAGTAGAAAAGAGGCGATGTGAAGGGTTGATACAATTTACAGTAATGCAAATAGAAAGTTATCTATTTATGTCTCTGTTGACCAGAGATCATCTCTATTCATCGCTTCTGCTTATCTATCTTGATCGGTTATTTTTCCCTCTGTCCTCTCTTCTCTCTCATTTCACCCCCACAATTCGCTAGTATATAAGCCCCGCTATCCTATGATAAAGTAGCTTCCACTGAATCATCAATAGCAAAAATTTATCCAAACTGATTACCACGCTGCGCTTTGATTTATACATACTTTTATTTATTGGTAATTGTTGACTAAGCGGTGAAAAGTGACCATGGGAGTCATACATTGGGGACAGATGAGTTACTGGTGCAACCTCCGATCCGCGGGGGGGAGAAGAAAGTGTGGTCTTATTGTATCTTGTGTTGTTCCTGTATTGTTAGGAGGCGACTCCATCTAATCATTGGTGCCATGCAATGAGGGTAAATGAGCTACTGGTGCAACTTCAGCTCCGCGGGGAGATCTCGGCACGCGGCAAGGTGGAATCGATTGTGGAGATTCCCGTGCAGACGGCGCCGCCCATGGTGCTCCCGCCCGGAAGTGTCGAGAAGGTACGGTAGGAATAAGGATACTGTAGACTGAGGAGGGAAGGGATACGGTTGTAGGTCTTGATTGTTTTTACAGTAATTGGAGCATGTGGTAACAGTTATGTGCATGGCCGAGATTGTTGTTGAAAGGGGATTACGGTGTTCTGTATTACTGTACCAATAATCGATTGCAGATTCTGGACCGGGAGTCGGTGCTACTCGCTTCGACCCAAAGCTCACATTCGGTAAGAACTTATACTTTAAAATATTAGTATATATATAAATATTGTAACACTTGATAAACAGAAAATCATACAAGTTATTTTCTTTCTGCATTATTTATTTATTAATATTAAGACGGCTGCGATCCCTGCCTCCACCACCGCCTCTACCGCATCCGAAGGGAAGAGGGAGGGCGCCGGAAGGGGAGACTACGGTAGTCGCGACAACGGTTATCGATTGATGATTGACTTTAAAGATTGCGTTACTGACCACTCGACGAGCGCCAGTGAGAACGCCTTCCTGAAGGAGGTACGGTAGAGTTGGCGGTCGATCGATAAATGGGGGATACCGTGTCCTAGCGATATCGTAACCTTGCAGCTGGCGCGTACACCTACCGCTGCAGAGAGGAAGGCACTCAGTCTGATATTTGGAGATTCAGAGGACGAATCGGAGAGACGAAAGTGGGTGGATATCGATTGATTATTTATTTTTTTAAAGATTAATGATAAATTTTAGTGTGGTACGACGCCGCAAGCCGACTGCTGGGAAGCCTGTACTGAGGGGAACTCCGCTGGCACAGAGGTGGGAGAATAGGGGTTTCGTTGTTGGGTGGCACTGTCAGTATTCTGGTAGCGGTATTGGGATCATGACTCGTTGGCGTAACTATCACAGCAACTAGACCAATAAAATGATAAAAGTGTGCTAGCCACTTTTTGGCTTCCTCGTTTGTGCTAAAGTGGTGCGTCAAGGCTGGCACAATAACGTAAATTTTCCTCATTTTACAAATAAATATATAAAGGGTCGATTACAGTACGCCTCTGCGTCGTCCTGATGGTCCGACGTCGGCCGAAGTGAGCTTCCGCGAGCCGAGCGAATTCGAGTGAGTTGGCGGGGAGAGAAAGAGAGAGAGAGAGATCAAAGATCAATCACGATTGAAGACTGAGTCTGGGCGTGCGCTACGCGGCGGGTGCTGAGGCGACGGCGACGCCTGTGGCGACCTCACCCACTTCCAAGGTAAGTTGCATCATACTTCCAAGCCGGGCTCGGTGCATGCCTTTTCCTATTTTGGTTCTCATTTTGCTAGAGTTGGGGTATGGACTGCGAGGCAGACCAGTTGAATTAGGGTTACGGAAGATGGCCATATTGACTGGTTTGGATTGTTTAGCCAATATTTCGTCCGACGAACTTACTAAGAAATATATAGGGACATGATTTCCCTCTGTAGAGAGTCAACAAAAAGGGAAATGGTATGTCGTAATCCCTATGCAATCTCGTAATCCCTCCTTCCTCATTTCAGAAGTACACTCCGGCGTCGAAGCAGTCGACGCCCTCCACGCCAGGGGCGGATTCGGCAGTGGGCGCAGGGTCACCGCCCGATGGAAGAGAGCAGCCAGCTATTGGTGAGAGACAAAGCAAGAAGATTGGGGTTCCACGAGATGGTGATAGCGGTTAACTTTGGTTAACCCGAGTTGGTCATCGGATGGATGGAGATCTTTACTTTAAAGTTACCGGGAATCCACGGAAAAAAAATAAATTCGCACGCTTCCTTTGATCAGGCCCTGTGGCTTGTACTTTGGTACGATTTTATCTCTGGCCTGCGATTGGGCCCTATGTTTTGGCCAGTCGATTTGGGGTTACGGAAGATGGTGATAGTAGTCGATTTGGAGTGGTTAGTCAATACTTCGTCGGTTTGATGGGTAGTTTTTTTTAGAAAAAATAAACGATATTTCTGATCTGCGGTTGAGCAACGTTCTTCGGCCAGAAGAATCTGGATTTCGAAGGATCGTTATATTGGTTGACTTGGAGTTGTTGGCCAATTCTTCATTGATTCTTTGGATGGTTTCAAATAATGCGATTTCCCTCTTGTGGGTCCGCTAGAGGACCCACAAGAGGGAAATCGTATATTGGCTATTTCAACCAGACGGATTTCGGTTTTGGAAGAATATCGTAATGGTTGGTTTGGAGTTTTTGTCCAATTCGTCGTTGGTATAACTGGTATTTTCAAATGTTGGTACATATCTTTGATCTACGTTTGACCCCTATGGTTCGACCAGACGGATTTGGGGTTCGAAGGGTCATTATATTCGTTGGCCCATAAGGTTGCGCGATTGCTGCGGTGCCTGGTGACCATTTCCAATCTGAAATTTATAAAAAAAAATGGGACATTCTCTCCGGCTTGCGATTGACCCTTATGATTCAACCAGGAAAATTCTTGTTTCGGGAGAATATGAAATTGGTTGTCTCAGAGTTAGCATTTGATCGCCGACAATTTCCCAGTATTTACCTATTAGCAGGCAATTACAATGCAGGTCTGCTACCGCTGTCGACCGAGTGTGCGACGCGCGCCGGCTGCAGAGAGTGCCAACTGCAGGTGAGGGGGCGGGGTTACGGCTGCAAAGTGGGCGGAGCTTGCTGCCAAAGGGGCAGAGCCAGAAATGCATTTCAATTTTGCAGCCGCTCCAAGTGGTCCTCGTGCGCTGGTCGGACGCCAACTCGAAGACGGTAAACTACTTTTTTATTAATTAATAATTATCAATTATCGATTTTAAGGTATTTGTGACGGGCTCGTTTGTGAACTGGAACAGCAAGATTCCGATGAGAAGGGATCGGTGAGTGGGAGAGAGAGAAGCCGGAAATAAACCGGAAATGGGCGGAGCTTACGGATGTAAACAGTAGGCGGAGCTTCGAGATATTATTGATCGATTATTTACAGTGTGGGCTGGGTCGTCGAGCTCCGGCTCCCGCGCGGCCACCACGAGTATCGATTCATCGTCGATGGTGAGTGGGCGGTGGGAGGGAAGGTGTGGATAGGGCAAGGGGCGGAGCCTAATCGAATAAATCAATCGATATTCTTTGTGTTCAGGCAAGTGGGAGCTGGACCGCGGCCGGCTGAGCACGATTCACACCAAGGAGAAGGGTATCGTCAACCACGTTGTGCACGTCAACTGAGGCGCCGAGAAGGCGCGGGAGTGGCGCCGAGGAGACGCCTAGAAGGCGCCATCCATCTATCCCTCTAGTGTCCTCTCCTCCCGCTTTCCGTAACACGTTTACCGTATCCAGATTTGTGCTGAGCAATTGACTTCTTTTTGTATGTGCTGTAGATAAACAAGTTTTCGTTTTTTGTTGTGTAATGATTATTGAAGTTGATTGGTTCGAGACCAAGGAGTACTGTATCGAGAGGAGTTGGTGATCGATGACTGATTTATTTCGCTGAAGTGTAGGATGTCTGTGGATGGCGCGAAGTCCTCATCTGAGCCATCTCCACTGGCAAAGATGAATCCGAGGGACGAGCAATTATTGACTGATTACTATGAGAAGTTGACGATGATTAGTGAAGAAGTGGAGAAGGAGGAGAGGAGAGGAGAGAGTGGAGGTGAGGGGAGGGATTATCGCACGCCGTTCTGGACAAAATGCCAAACTGCAATTCGTGGTGAGACTATCGCCAAGTTGCATGCTTTATTCGCACTCCCCAACTGTCGTCCTCAATTTGCATACCAGAATGCCGTGATATCTATTGATTTGTGACGAAGTGCTACGACGGGCATCGGGCTCTTTGCCCAATTTATGCGTATAAATAGTGTCCAAGTGTAAAGCTTGAACCCGTGTACATGAACCCTGGAATGGATCAATAAACTAACTACCTTAATGTAACTCGATTACAGGCGCCTCTTCACTCGTCAAACCACCAGAGAACTCGATACCGACTCATGTCACTGAGAAGATTCGGATAATGGATTCGAGAAATGTGAGCTGGATAAATTCCCTGGATTTTTTTCGTACGTTAAATTATATACACATAATAAGTCGTATAAATTGGGGCGATAACCAAATTCTTAGCGTATAGTGAGCGAGAATGTGGATCTTATTTGACTACCGTATGCTTCAACACCGCAGTCTTCAATACCGTAATTAAAAATACCATAATCTTGTTGTAGGTAGAGATGATCTATCGACACATTCACAAGATGAGTGCAACTGATATGAGAGCGGAGCTGAAGGAGATACACAAGAGTCCCCAGTGAGTGAGGGGGGATTACGCTGTCTGCGTCTGATCTATAAGAAGATATGGAAGGGATATTAAAATACTTGGTGAAACACGAGATTGATGGGAGAATATTTCTGAATGTGTTTCGAGAGGAACTGATGCACATGACAATTCGGTGTTTCCGGATTCTGTTAGAACGGCACTAGTTTTGCATGAATATTATTGCTTCGTAAACCTGGTTTCGAATTTATATAAATTAATTATTTTGTATTTGAATAAAAAATATGTTTAGTGGATCGGTGAAGGATCTCCGCACTCGTCTCACAAAATTCTATCGGAAGGAATTCGCGCAGATTCACGCGATGAGAGACGACAGAATAGCACAGGAGAAGACGAGACAGCGATTCCGGTATCTGGTGGTGAGTTGGGTCTGTCAATCGATGACTGATTTAATTACCGTTCGAGCTGGAAATGTTGTTGGCAAAATTTATGAAAATGTAGTGATGCTACTGTAGCCTACCGTAATCAATAATCGATTATCGATTGATACCCCCTGACAATCAGGCGGTCGATATCGAGGCGACGTGCGAGCAGCGAACGAACGACATCAACTACCAGCACGAGATCATTGAACTGCCGGCGGTATTGATTGACTGCGATGAATTTGCCATTGTGAGTACGGTAGGAGAAGGGGGAATACGGTAGCGGACGGGGCACTTTTTTATTCCCTTCACTCCCAGATAGATTGCTTGGTCCGCTAAAGAGAAGGAGTGCCGCGGGAAGGATACGGTAGTTGTTGATTAGTAATCGATCGATCACAGGTCGATAAGTTTCGGACGTACGTGAGACCGGAGATCAACCCGCAGCTATCGCCGTTCTGCGCCACTTTTGTTCGTACGTTTATTTTAGTGATTTTTTATTTGAAAACTTGAAAATACATTTTTATATACTTTTTTTATCGTACACCACAATTGTGAGATATACTCTAAATATCTTTCTTAATCTAACAATCATGAAGTCTCTATCTGTAGTTGTTGCCTTCTCTTTGATGCCTTTTCTTCTTTTTTGTGTGTACCAAAACTACCGTAATCTTGATTCCATCACTTTCAGATATTTCTCAAGCTGACGTTGATGCCGCTCCGACCTTCCCTGAGGCGTGGTCTCGATTGTTGGAGTGGATGAGTAGACATGGAATGATGGGAACCGACCCTGAGGCGTCCTTTGCTGTCGTTACTGATGGGTTAGTGACGTCATTCATACGTAATCGGATGTTGCGTATAGAAGTTTGGGAACAGGATTTTAAAAATAATTACGAATAATAAGTATTGCAATATTTCAGACCCAATGACGTGCAACACTTTCTACAAAGAAGCTTCCTTCAAGTTTGTACCTTTTTTTCTTCTGTAAACGAGGGCCAGAACCTATTAACTCATATCTTTGTCGTCGAATAATAGTGACCTGACGAAATTTTTTTTTGCCACTGAGATTTCGGGGAAAAAATGAATTTTGAATGCTCTTATTCTTTCATTTTCAGTACAACATGGCGATTCCGCACGAATTTCGGCACTTCATCAACATCAAGAAATCCTTCGAATTCCGGGTTGAAACGCTCATCAAAGGAGACGGGGTGAGTGGAGGATGGGTTACGGTAGGGGACAAAGGGGTACGGTAGAGCGGATTAAATACTGATTTATTTAGTATTAATCTGAAACTGAATAGCGAGTAATTGCAGCGCTCGAGTATTGATAAGATGTGCGAGAAGCTGGGACTGGATTTCGACGAGACCAAGCAGCACCAGGGTCAGTCCGATTGAAATATCCATTTTTTTAATATATTTTGTAAAACGCGGATCCATGTATGTATTCGTTCCGCACAATTCCACAGCTGGTGTTTTTTGCGAGATTGCTTGTGAAACGAACATTCTTATATCTCGTACTACTTAGTACCCTTGTGAATATTCGAGTGACCGTGGACAAATCGGTAGGTAAATGGAAGTGGGAATGATATGAACGAAATGAATCCTTGTTGTTGCAGGAATCGAGGATTCCCTCAACGTCGCCAAGATTGCGATTGCGCTCGTTGTGGAGAAGGATATGGATCTATTTGTGAGCATTTATCGATTCATGATTACGGTAGCGGAGAAAGATACTGTGGAATGATCTATCGATCGACGTTTGCAGATCAATCAACGAATCGTGCGCAATCGCAGAATTCCGCTGGAGCTGCCCAAGTTTGCCACAGAGAAGGAAATTGTGAGTGTCCGATTTATCGATTACACTGGTTACGGTAGCGGCTTTTTCGATATCTATAATATTGTTCTCACTAATTGTAAATTATCGATTATCGCCCCACTTCTTATAATCTACAATAAGTCTTTCCTCACTTGCACAGTTCCTTCATTGTGGAGACATGCACTTGTTAAGCCCATCCCTAAGAAAACTAGTAACTACATATCCGATTTCCGCCCCATCTCTTTGACCTCTTCTGTTTGCAAAGTCTTTGAGAAGATTCTTATTAGTGAAATCACGACTTTCCTCGACCAAAATAATCTTTTCGACCCTCATCAAACAGGGTTTAGGTCTTCTAGATCCACTTCCACTAACCTGGCTGCAACGGATGCCCATTATCTCAGAATTTTGCATAAGCATTCCCCTTTCGATACTGTATATATTGATTTCCGTAAGGCATTTGATAGTATCGATCACCGACTCTTGCTCTTTAAAATGTCGCAATTAGGAATATTCTCTCATTTAGTATCCTGGTTCGAAGCATATTTATCCGATCGCACCCAGTCCGTTTTCATCGATGACTCATTCTCGCCTTCAACTGTAGTTAGATCCGGTGTGCCACAGGGCTCTTGCTTAGGTCCACTCTTGTTCATCCTATTTATCAGTGACATTTCATCACAATTCCCGCCATCTATCCGCTATTCCGTTTATGCTGACGATTTAAAGCTTTATGCGGAAGCTCCCCTCTATTCTGATGACTTACAATCTGCCCTCGATGTTATCTCTACCTGGTCATTACAATGGAATCTCGGCTTATCCGAGACCAAATGCTCTATTATGCACTATGGCCTTCACAACCCTTGTAGACAGTTCCATATCAATAATGTCGCCCTTACACCCAAAAAGACTGTTAAGGACTTAGGAGTCGTTTTCACCCCTTCTCTTTGTTTCTCTGAACATATCAAAGAAATTATTAAGAAATCAAATTCTAAAATGCACTTCCTTTTCAAAGCTTTCCGTAGTAATTGTATCGATATTTATGTGAAATCGTTCACAACATTTATTCTTCCTAGTCTAGAGACCTGTTCCATTATCTGGAACCCCATTAATTCCGTTGAAACTACCAAAAATATTGAACGTGTCCAACGCGACTTCACTAGGAAGCTCTATTTCCGTTGTTCTCTGCCTTCAGTAAGCTACTGTAATCGTTTACGCTCCCTAAATCTAACAACTTTAGAACGCCGTAGATTTGTCACCGATATTGTCTTTCTCCATTCCATTCTTCATAGGAATTATGAACTTGATCACTCTTCCCTCCTCACTCGTTCTCCTCTTACTAGATTTGTCCGTAATTCACATCACTTCCGTATCTCTCTGCCTTTCTTCCCTCCCAATTCCCACACCACCCTTGCCTCCAGAACCATATCAATTTGGAATTCCCTCCCTTCCCCCTCGGTTGATTTATCCCGAGATTCCTTCCGAAAATTCATCCGCTCCCAGCCCAACTCCTTTTTCCCTGAATCAATTGTTAAGAATTGGCTCTAACCCTTCTTCCCGATACCCTTGCTGCCATGCACAAAACCGATTCGACTACGTCGACGGACATCCGTTTCTTGCCCCCATTCACAGTTATTTTTCTTGTATGCGATACTCTGACGGAATAATGAATGAATGAATGAATGAATGAATAATATCGTACTCGACATTTATTGATTTATTTATTTGATCAGATGGCGTTGCAAGCGGCCTTGAAGTCTCGAAACAGAGGGGACCAGAAGGTGAACAGCAACAACTGCGCCGCCGACCGACTTCCCTTCCAAGTACGGTAGCATTGCGGTAGTATTTATTTATCGATTGATTTATCTTATATTCTACAGTACGCCGAAAATTTCAATTGCCGATAGACACGATGATTGCAGCTGAAAAGCGTCAACAGAGATGAGTTCAACACGGGCGCCTACTGGGATTGCGACTCCTGTGACGAACGACGAGATTGAGATTACGGTAGTTGACGGTACCTGTTATCGATTACTCATACAATCAATACTGCTCACATTTTCCACTATATCTGTGTTACCCCTTTGTCTAGATGATCTCAACGTCTGTTGAATGTAACATTTTGATACAATTTGTACACTCGAATGAACAAGAGTCTCACTAACACACTTTGTGATACATGTAGTTACTTATAATTTATTTTACCACTTCGCGGCGTTATACATGCTTTCTTCTTTCTTATACTTTATGCTGACACATTTTCCTCTTTGTATCTATCTGTGAATAAAGAAGTTAAGTTTCTAGAAGGTGTCTAAATCTGAGTGGTTCGAGTCCGCAGAATATATTTTATCGATTCGAATCGAAAGAAATTTGAAATTGCGATGAGACTTGAAATGTGCGGGATTATGGTTACATGAGTTGAGGTAGAATAAGTTCATTGATGAAAGTAGGTCATGGGTGAGTGTGGTATTGCTGATAGTGCCTGAACTCCTGATAGCACGGACAAAACCAGCGCGATCCTAGTTTCGGGTTATCCTAAATCATACAATTTGAGGTACGTAAAGTAATGAGTAATTAGGCAGATGAAATTAGGCAGGAATATGCCAGGGGATAGATACCAGGGGATGTGCGATCGGGAAGGGGGAGATGGGTAAGAGATGAGATGGTAGTGTTGTTGTCTATTGTTTGGGTGCATTAACTACTCCTCTGATCGCTTCTGCTATCGAGGGAGGCAGAGTACCCGTGTGGGACATGTACGCATTGAGAGCAATCAGCGCTTTCTCCTGCAAGTGATCTTTGATCTTTGACCATTCGAAATACTGTGGACCGTAAAACTATGGGTTACTTTCCAGTGGACCAGTACAAATTTGCGAGTTTTAGACAGTGTCCGCGTGCTTTAACAATTTTTTGAATGGACGAATGAGGGGTAAACTGACAAAAGTAAAGTAAAACCATCGCCCATTCGCAATTTTCGCATTCTCTAACTGTTTGCCTCAATTTGCATAAACTCGCAGAAACGAATGCCCTGTGAACACTTACTCTGAAATGGTGCAATCCGATGTGAGTGGGGTCGCCGATGTGGTCGATGAACTCGCAACGAGTGGGAACCATGAGACCGCAGATCGAACAGTGGTACGGTCCTGAACGGAGAAGGAGTGTTACGGTAATGGCTCTGGAAATGGGGTAGGGATCGAGGACTGATAAGTGGACGAGCGGATAGCGGGTCACCCCTTGTGGGAAGTGGGCGAGCACTAGCTCATTTCAGTCAGTGATTCCTCCTTGATTCTCGTGATTTCAGAAATTGTGCCGAATATCGATTGATAATTGTGAATCGGATATCGATAAAAATTGGGATTAAATACAAGGATTGGATCTTGCTAATGTATCGTTGCTGTAGTTTAGTCATAAAGTAGACTCACCGGCGGGTCCGTGTGTCCAACTATGAAGCAGTGCAAGGAAAGGATCGGGGAAGATCATAAGACAGTGAGAGCACGACTGGAAAGGATTACGGTAGATTAATAGAGTATCTGGGTACGGTAGTGTTATTAAGATAACGGGTTACGGTAGTCTCACGTCGAGGAATGGATTGCGCGTCTTCTCAGTGACGTATTGGATAAGAAGCTGTTTCTCAAGCTGTTCCGGAGTGGGTTGCGGGGTCCTGAACGGAGTGTTACAGTACACCTACAGTATCCTGAAAGGGCACTTTTGCTGAAGCCCGTTTTCATTTTTGAATACTCTGATTTCTGTGAATTGAATGGTGTTCGTTAGATTTTCCGAACCAAGGGATTGTACGAAAATGGGGGGATCAGAGGCAGAATAGGTTGAGCAAAATAACCTGTGGTCTGTGGCAGCACTGGGCTTGCACGAAGGAGCTAGTACAGGCATGTCAGATGGGATCTGGAATGGATCGATTGAGGCACGGTAGGTTGTGTACGGTACCTGGCCGGGAGTGATGGGCGGCGAGAGGTGGTGTGCTGCGAGTACAGTAGGCGATGTCGTTTCCTGATCGTCGACGCCCGTTGGCAGACCGTTGGTGCAGCGAGCGGGGGCGGAGGGCTTGCGACGATGAGAGGGAGGAGAGGGGGGAGAAGAGGATACGGTGGACATGATAGAGTGTGATCGCATGAGAGAGTGACGAATCGATTGGGTCCTGCAAGGAGGACTGGTAGTACGGTAGTCGGGAGCTCGGGAGTCGGACATGAGTAGTGAATGAGAGAGGAGGAAGAAGTGGGAAAGAGTTGTGAGAGGTAATCAATCAGTGGGACAGTGAGGGGAGAGACTGTGTCTCTCCCCATTCAGAGACTCGAGTAGATGACAACTCTTCTCCTCCTTCTTCTCCTTCTTTTCAAGTCTCTATTCAAATCGGGTGGGAGAAAAGAGAAGTCAAAGAAAGCGCGGCACCAGATGTGTGAAGAGAAAGGAAGAAGAGGAAGAGGAGATACTTTGTTTAGAGTTGAGAAGAGGAGGGATACGGTAAATGGAGAGAGAGAGAGAGAGAGAGAGAGAGAGAGAGAGAGAGAGAGAGAGAGAGAGAGAGAGAGGGAGGGAGGGCACAATGGGGCTGTGAAATGGCAATTCAGAGAGGGTTCTTTTCGGATATTGGAGGGTGTTTGGGACAGGGTGAGAACAGTTTGGCGCATGTTTACAGTACGATCAACAAGTTACTCATCTTTTTTGGCGTGATTGCTCATTTTACATCTTCTTTTCTTTTTTTTCTCATATCTATTAGAGGAATAAAATTGTTGATCTTGTTGGAACATCTTTTTATCTCATCAGGATTTTTTTGTTCGAGACCTCCTTCTCACAATCAGAACGAAATTATCCATCGCCTACCTTCAAAAGGAGAGATCATTTCATTCTGAGAGGGCGGTTTCGTCTATTCGCGTAAGGATTTCAATACCTCCGTACAGCAAAAAGTGACTAGTTCTTTATTTCACATATTCTGATAGCCCTTGGTATGCTCTATCAAAATATGATACATTCATGACCTGATGTCTCTAATTTGCATAATTACAGCAGGTCAAAGTTGGGCTATATTCACGGTTTTTGAAGTGTAGGTCGTCAGAGAGAAGAGATATGGATTTGGATGTTTCAGCAATATTGACCGCCTTGACCAGCTGCATCGACGTATGTAATTTATTTACGCAAATTTTCAATTCTAAAAAATCATGAAAATTTCAAAGGCGATTTTCTCGAAAACAAGGCAGAAAAGGGTTCCTATTTTTTTGATATGTTGTGGTCATGATCATTAGCTATCAAGCAAGCACAATTACACACGTTTTGGAGGGCGGGTATAGACTCAAATCATGGAAAAACGGATCGTTCCTAATCGAGAGGAACCCCTCATTTCGCCCACATTCCACCCATTCGAAGTGGATTGCGCGGTCTAAATTGATTCAAATGAGAGGAATGGAGAGAGAATCGGGCAGAATGCACGTACATCTGCCATTTTGAGGGGTTCCTCTCGATTAGGAACGATCCGTTTTTCCATGATTTGAGTCTATACCCGCCCTCCAAAACGTGTGTAATTGTGCTTGCTCGATGGCTAATAATCATGACCACAACATATCAAAAAATAGGAACCCTTTTCTGCCTTGTTTTCGAGAAAATCGCCTTTGAAATTTTCAAGATTTTTTAGAATTGAAAATTTGCGTAAATAAATTACATACGTCGATGCAGCTGGTCAAGGCGGTCAATATTGCTGAAACATCCAAATCCATATCTCTTCTCTCTGACGACCTACATTTCAAAAACCGTGAATATAGCCCAACTTTGACCTGCTGTAATTATGCAAATTAGAGACATCAGGTGATGAATGAAGCATATTTTGATAGAGCATACCAAGGGCTACCAGAATATGTGAAATAAACAACTAGTCACTTTTTGTTGTACGGAATGTTGACAATATCTGCGCTCCTTACGCGAACGCACTGCTATAGACCTATAGGCCAGATGCACATATAACATATTTGTTCATTGCAGATATTGGAGGATGACAGTAGTTGATCCTCCCTCCTCTTCGTCTCCCTCTCCACTGGCAAAGATGAATCCGAGGGACGAGCAATTGCTGAGTGATTACTATGAGAAGTTGACGATAGTCAGTGAGGAAGTGGAAAAGGAGGAGAGGAGAGGAGAGAGTGGAGGTGAGTAGAGAGAGGGGAGAGATCCAGAAAGGGGTCGGAGAGGGGAAGTGTGTGGGAAAGTGAGAAGGACTCTCTCACTTCGACACACTATCTATATATATCTTTATCGCAACAATAAATGCGCGAGTACACACTAGCCGGTAGCTCGGAACCGACATGGACAATTCAACGATGATCGGGGAGCAGCGAAGTAGAAGAAGCGGCGCCTCCGAGGCGACCCGAACGGAGCTAAGGAGAAGAGAGAAAAGAGGAGAGAGAGAGAGGGAGAGGAAGATCACTAGGATCACAAGAGATATTCAATAGAAAGATAAGGAGATAGCGATTTTAATAACAAGGGAGAGGAAAGGGAGAAAATATCATCGGGCAAGGTGTTGATAAGAGAGAATGTGCGATGAGAAAGGGAGACCTCGCTCCCGACCCCTTAGTGGAGCATTGGAATTAGGGAGGGGAGACCTCCTCATCCTGAATATCGATTACTATGATCTTTTAGACTGTCTAAAGTTGAATCGGAGAAGATATTATTGGAATTTAGCGTTCGCGAATCACAGTTAAGGATATTTGGTAGCGGCAATTCACCAGGCGTTCTGAACCTCTTATTTTAAATTAGGAGCGATGCTTGTTATTCAATAGTCAAAACTCAAGGTTAAGTCTGGAAGTGATAAATTGTATAAAAGAGTGGGCAGGGGAAGAGGATGTCTCTCTGGCCTGCGCAAAGTTTTGAACATTTTATACTGTTAAATTGTCGAAAGATGCGAATAACAACCATGAGTTATTGAAATGGAACGTCCAACGGTTGTAGTTGAGCAGTTCCGCAGCACCAATGCACCATGCTAGACTGAATGAAATTTATAGACAAGCGCTTTATTCTCGAATGCAGTATCACCTTCAAAGATGGTGGGAATTGGTGGATGTTTAATGTGATTTTTGTCAAGACGTATATCTGGTTGCGATTCTTTTCTTTGAATTTTAGAAGGGTGAGGATTAATCTCAGGCTCGTCCCTCCGGAAGCCGGTCGAGAACACGCTGGAGACGGTGCTGTCCAGTGAGAACGACCAGGGAATATGCCCCAAGAAGGTCAGTGATGTACCTACCTCAGTGGATTACTGTAGACGGTTTCTGTACTATTTTGTTGTAATCAAATATCAGTTTCGGAGTGGCTTGAACTGCTGGGGAGAAGAGGTGGAGGGGGGGGGGGGTGATACTTTCCTGCAAAACAATGCCGCCCAACTTTTTATGGGAAGGTGTAAAAGATCTAGATTCTTAGATGTGGCAACATTTTTTTTGTGGTTGATGTCTGAATTAATTCCTTAGGTATATTTGAGGTGGAACGTCTCTTCCGTCGTATCACTGAGATGAGTGCGGCAGAGATGAGAGTGGAACTGAAGGAGATACACAAGAGTCCCCAGTGAGTGGAGGGAGGGGGGGGAGTGAAACAATGGGTGAAAAGGTATTATGTAAAAACTGGGCAAGAATAATTGGAACGGCAATTGGCAAGATGAACGGGTGAAGAGAGACTATCTGAGTGGATCAACATGTTTCTTCAGAGGCTTGGCACAGCAGGAAAAATGAGTTGATGAGATAAACATGCCACATTGTAGTATAGCCGAGGCGGAGTTGAGTCACGATATGCAGAAAGTGGAAAAACGTTTCTACGCCTCAGGGCATGACGTCACAGGAATTTCCGGTTTTTCAAAAACTTCATCGAATGACCTAATGAGTGGTACCAATCGATTCCTCATAAACTTCTAAGACTTTTTCGACTCCATGAAGTTTTCGCCAATCTTTGATCTAAGCTTGAAAATTTGAAAAATATGTTTTAAAATTTTTATTTAATAAAATTTAATTATTTTTCTGTTGTTTGCCTCTGCAAGTGAGAAGATTTTATTTGTGATATGCAATGCTATACCAATGATAGTTCAACTGTGTAAAGGGTTGTTTGTACGAGGGGCATCAAGCTTGTTCAGTATGCTGAAAATGAATGGGTTTTTGGAATTGTGGTGTGCTACAGTAACCCGGAGTGATTTTCAAGTATTATCCGGCAGGTTCGGGGGTGTGTCCGAAGAAAGCCCTAGTAACCTACTATTGCATAGTTGCCCTACAATGGATACCGTGGCTTCCAGCGCCGTTTTGATAGCATTGGGACTTTTTACCTTATGACTGTACACCATAATTCCAAGAACCCATTCATTTTCGGCATACTGAACAAGCTTGATGCCCCTCGTACAAACAACCCTTCACACAGTTGAACTATCATTGTTATAGCATTGCATATCACAAATAAAATCTTCTCACTTGCACAGGCAAACAACAGAAAAATAATTAAATTTTATTAAATAAAAATTTTAAAACATATTTTTCAAATTTTCAAGCTTAGATCAAAGATTGGCGAAAACTTCATGGAGTCGAAAAAGTCTTAGAAGTTTATGAAGAATCGATTGGTACCACTCATTAGGTCATTCGATGAAGTTTTTGAAAAACCGGAAATTCCTGTGACGTCATGCCCTGAGGCGTAGAAACGTTTTTCCACTTTCTGCATATCGTGACTCAACTCCTCCTCGGCTATACTACAATGTGACATGTTTATCTCATCAACTCATTTTTCCTGCTGTGCCAAGATTAATTCGACTGAGTCAAATAGTCTCTCTGAATAGTCCCCAGTGAATGACGAAAGGAGAAGGGAGGACCTAAGTGAAATGGTATAGTATCGGTGCTACGCAAAGGCAATTAGAATACTTGGTGAAACAATAGATTGGGTGGCAGTTGGGAGGAGGGGGAAGGAGGATGGAAAGACAGGGAGTTGCGTGTTTCACGTGGGAGATAAAGCGGAATGGTTTCTCCAAATGTTAGTGGCTAGGTATGTCCTCGAGCATTGCGAAAAAAATAAAAATACGCGTAATTTTGCGTTTCAAGTGGATGATAAGGCGGCGTGACGTGGCGATGAGATAATCCAGCTCGGTGAGATCTCCTATCATTATTGAAATAGTATTTAAATGCTTGGAAATAGTTTTTGGTTAGTGAGTTATTGCTATTTTGCAATGGTTCGACTAATTGCTGTATGTGGATAAATCATTGTATTATTATTAACTATAACATCGGAGTTTTGGCACTTTTCAACTTTATTCAAGCATTAAAGGTACAAAACTACGCTTCAGACTGCGACTGAGGCAAGGAGCGTGGCCTAAGTGGGCGGGGCTTCCGGCTGAAGTCTAGAAACTTTTGCAGTGGTTCAACGAAGGATCTGCGTCATCGTCTCCGTATGTTCTATCGGAAGGAATTCGCCCTGATTCAGGCGAAGAGAGACGAAACGAGAACGAGAATGAAGAACCGGAAGAGATTTCGGTACCTTGTGGTGAGATGATTACTGTATTACTACTCATCGATAATTCAATCCGGATTTACTGTACCCGTAACTAGCAGGGTGTGTTGAGGTTAAACTACGTTATGGTAGGTGCGCACTACGTTTTCAAAGTATGGTTCAGGGGGGCGTTCAGTTGCAGGGCACAGTTCGGTCCAGGGGGAGCTTTGCAGCCGACTCCAGGCTCGGTCCAGGGGGAGCTTTGCAGCCGGCCGAAGGTTCGGTCCAGGGGAAGCTCGGTAGCAGGCTCCAAGTTCGGTCCAGGGGTTTTTAGCACGCTCCAAGTTCGGTCCAGGGGAAGCTCGATAGCCGGCTCCAAGTTCGGTCCAGCGGGAGCTTGATAGCCGGCCCCAGGTGACATTGAAGCTCGACTTATGTTGGGGAGTGTTAATCGCTACAAAGAGTACTGGCTTATTCCGTTGCAAAAGGCTCGTGAGGCTGAGAGCGATCGAAAAAAGTTGCCACGGAGCCACGAAGTGGCGTAGTGGCAACTTTTTTCGATCGCTCTCAGCCTCACGAGCCTTTCACAACGGAAACGCAGGATACAGTGCGTTCAGAACTTTTAGAGCAATTTCGGAAACGTTTTCTATGATCCCCTACGCTCTCTGAATCATTTTGGAACTTTTTGAAATTTTCGATTTTTCACGTTAGAACGTGTTAGAACCATAGACCAAAAACTTATGTTCCCAAAAGTCCCAAATGCTGTCTGATTTTAGGATAAAACCCCGAAAATGATTCGAAATTTCACTTCAAAAAGTCTAAATTATGTCTGATTTTTCAATATTTCTCAAAAAAAAAGTCAAAATGCTGCCTGGGTTTGTTCCGTGGAACGAAGTTTTTGGTCTATGGTTAGAACACGTTCAGACACGTTTCTGACATCGCAAAACACTTTTCCTGTGATCCCCTACGCTCTCTGAATCATTTTGGAACTTTTTGAAATTTTCGATTTTTCACGTTAGAACGTGTTAGAACACGTTCAGACACGTTTCTGACATCGCAAAACACTTTTCCTGTGATCCCCTACGCTCTCTGAATCATTTTGGAACTTTTTGAAATTTTCGATTTTTCACGTTAGAACGTGTTAGAACACGTTCAGACACGTTTCTGACATCGCAAAACACTTTTCCTGTGATCCCCTACGCTCTGTGAATCATTTTGGAACTTTTCGAAAATTTCGATTTTCCACGTTAAAACGTGTTAGAACACGTTCTGACACGTTTCTGACATAGCAAAATACTTTTCCTATGATCCCCGACACTCCCTTCACCATTTGGGAAAATATCGAAAATTTCGATTTTTCACGTTAAAACTCGGCAAAACAGGTGAAAACGTGTTTCACGGTACTTAAAACCGTGTTAGAGCAGTTTCTGGCACTTGCGAAAAATGCGGCAAAAGGTTTGCCCGCGGCGGGGATCGAACCTGGGGGTCTCGGATTCAAAGTTTGGCTCGTAACCCACTTGGCTATGGATTTCGTTAATTAAATTTTGTAAAATTTGAAAGGTATTCTGGTCGGGAATCATATGCAAAAGGAATTGGGAAGATAGCGCGATTTTGAAGCGAAATATAAGGAAAATGCGAAAAACGTGACCGCCGGACACACAGACACACAGACAGACAGACACACAGACAGACAGACAGACAGACAGACAGACGTTCTGAAATAATAGTCTTTAGTAATAGTACCGCACCTATGTAGAAGGACAGAGAAGGGGAATTTTTTATAAGATTTGTAGAAGAACAGAGAAGGGGAATTTAGAAGATTTTAGAAGGACAGAGAAGGGGGGATTTAGAGGATTCTGATACGGTAATAGATATTGACCGTAATCTTTCGTGGCTCTTATTACTACCGCAATGAATGAGACTACAGTACCCCTCTTATCGTTTCCTCCCCCCTGACAATCAGTCCCTGATTATCAGGCAATGGACATCGAGGCGACGTGCGAGTCGGAGATCAACGACGTCAATTACCAGCACGAGACGATTGAACTGCCAGCGGTGCTCGTCGATTGTGACACTTTCACTATTGTGAGTATGGTAGGGAGGGTACGGTAGAGAAGGGGATATGGTAGTCTCCTTCTATCCTCGTTTATCGATACAACTCTGTCCCTACAGTGGTTTATAGACGGGTGTAGAGAGATATAGAGGAGACGGATACGGTAGGCGATATTGATTGGATGCATACGCATTTAAAATTGCCAAAGACACGACGGGCATTCAGATAATTCATCTGGGAAGGGGTATACTGTAGGTGTTCATTGACAATCGATTTCTTACAGATCGACAAGTTTCGCACTTACGTCAAACCGGAGATCAATCCCAAGATATCCGAATTCTGCACGAATCTCACACGTGAGATGCTTCTTTTGGGATAAAGAATCTAAGGCAGGATTGAGCCGGACTGGCTTCTGACAAATTTTGAAAGATTAGAGAAACAGCTATCCACCCGGGGGGATGGGGGGGGGTTGTGTTGATATGTAACTCTGATGGGTTGTAGGTAAGTCGAAATAGACAAACTAGTGTCAATCACTGCCAAGCATTCTGTTTCTATTGGATTGCCACAATTATTTTCACGTTGTATAGTCTATTGAAAATACCGTAACCTTGATCTATCCCTTCAGACATTTCTCAAGCTGACGTTGATGCCGCTCCGACCTTCCCTGAGGCGTGGTCTCGATTGTTGGAGTGGATGAGTAGACATGGAATGATGGGAACCGACCCTGAGGCGTCTTTTGCTGTCGTTACTGATGGGTTAGTGACGTCATACATACGCAATATGGTGCTTTGTTCATAGTCTGGGCACTGCAAACTAGTTTAGAAAACGAGAGAAACGATGGGGAATATGGGTTTTTTTTAATTAAAATAAATTTCAGACCAAACGACGTACAACATTTCCTGCAGCGAAGCTTCCTGCAGGTCCTTGCTTATTTATATTTGATGGATTTTTTTCAATGAAACCTCACCTAACAGCATAATCACCTGTTTTCTCTGTTGTTCGAAGCACCGATGAAACATATAATCACTTGGGAACTTAAAATTGGTTTCGGAACACAGCTATGTAATCGAAAGAGAGGAGGATTTAAGACTATTATTTTTCTCTTTTCAGTACAACATGGTGATTCCACACGAATTCCGGCACTTCATCAATGTGAAGAAAATATTCGAGCAGCGAATTGAGACACTCATCAAGGGAGATGGAGTGAGTGGAGGAGAGGGGGGGGTTTATGATTGTTTTGGGGTGGAGGAATTTGGTACATACGATTGAGCAATGCGTAAGGAGGGAGAAGTATATTAGGATAGTGTAGTATGGTTGTAGGTGATGCAGACTTGGAATACAGTAGATGTGATCAATCTTCTACATTATTTTTCGATCGTTTGTTCTGCTCGGTTACCAAGAAATTAGGCAAGTTACGAGGAATATATAACGATTTAACTTTTGCAGAGAACGAGTATCGCTAAGATGTGCCAGCGATTGGGAATCGAGATGGAAGGAATGGCACATGAGGGTGAGAAATTCTCTGGTTTTGTCACCACTAGTACCACCCGTCGCTCTCTAAAATTCCTTCACTCTCGCTTTCCATCAGTAGTCCACTCTATTGGTTAGCAATGTTTAGCGACGAAAATGAGAGAGTGTGCGATTTCGAGAGTGCCACTGGTATTTTGAGAGTGCCACTGGCCAGTCATGGGCAGTACACGTGATTTTCCCGAATTACTGAGCGAAGTTTTTCGGACAGATGTGCCGTGATGTATACTGTAGACTCTAGAAGGTCGATCAATAACTAACTATATTGATTATTGCCTGCCAGGAATCATGGATGCCATTAACGTCGCCCAGATCGCCATCGCACTCGTGCTGAACAACAACTGCGACCTCTACGTGAGTATCGATTGATTAGGGGTTACGGTAGCTGCGACGGATTACGGTAGAATATCGATTTCTCACAGATCAATCAGAAGATTGTGCGCAAGCGCAACCGGCCGCTGCGTCTGCCGCCTCCCGTCACTAAGGAGGAATTGGTTAGTTATCGATCGGGGAAGGTTACGGTAACCCTGAGATTGGCTACGGTAATGTTCGTTTATCGACTGATCGACCGTTCAGAAATCGCTGGACGAGCGGGTTTCGCACCACAGAAACAACCAGAAGGCGAACAGCTCTAATGCAGCCTCCTCAAGATTGCCTTTCGAGGTGCGGTACCTGACGTGGGATTATTGTTTATCGATTAGTATGCCTACCGTAATTATCGTTTCGATTCTAGCTGAAGACGGTGAATAAGGAGGAGTTCAACACGGAGGCCTACTGGGATTGCGAGTCCTGCGACGATCGACAGACCTGAGATTACGGTAGCGAGTGCCGCATACCGATTATTGTTCACGGTGACTGAGATAGTGCAAACTGGTATCTGTTGAATGATTGTTGAAGATCTCTGATTATTGATTGTGTTATCCTTTGATTGTTTCCCAATGGCGCGTAGATTACGGTAGATGATAAATGTGAAATGATATCATTTTTGATGCAGCGTAGACGAGAGAGTGTGTGAAAGGAGGAGAGTGCTCTTCGGTTCAGACACCCTCTCCATCCTGAGGGCTAATCCATGGCGATGACGAGGTGCCATCACTTCCTCTCTATACTCGGGAGGGGCGGGAGTTATGCAAATGAGTCAGGAACACTAGAGAGAGAGACACACTTCATCCTATCCCCTGCCCCACACTTTCACACACACACTATCGTAATCAGCAATGATCGTACGAACTGCCCTTCTCGTTTTATCGATTTTTCCAACTTTCGTATTTTCTCTGATCGCCTGCAAGCAGTGCAAGACGACCTTTGGTATTGAGATGTGAGTGAGCTAATCGATAAGGTGGATTACGTATCCAAATAGGGACACTAATCGAATATCGTACTCTTTCCGCTCAGGTGCACTCAAAACTGCGAGGGTGACCTGTGCTTCACCACAGATACCTTTCCATCGTTTGCTACGGCGCTCGTAACACGGTCCAAGGCGAGTGAATAGTGGTACTCACAAAGAAATAACACCGGGAGTTGGAAACACCATATTCCCAGAGCGAGAGTTTCAAACTCTAATTTGCGAGAGAGTACACGAAAACTGTAGGTCATCTCTTTCATTTTTTGCTCACTCTCTAACATTCTTTTCAACATATCGCTCTGGGCATATCAAGATTTGAGTTATTTCTATGTAAGTACGTTAGCTTGATCTTTGAACTCTCCAGGGATGCGTAATCGGAATGCCACCGGCCGCGCTCGGGTGCAGGTACAACCAGGTCAGAGATCAAAGATCACTTGGAAATTGTGGATTGTATTGTTGGTTTTTTTCTCGAAAATTTTAGAGCAGAATTTGAACTTCAACATTTTAAAGAGTAAGTGATTGAATGAGATTACTTGACTTTACTTTTTGTAAAATGTGGCAGTTCATCAATTTTTATAGTAAATTATTGGATCACATGACTTGACTCACTCTTACTATTTTTTTATCTTTATTGTGAAATCCGATGAAAAGTGTGGGAAGTGAACAGAGGAAATGCCAATAATTTTGGCCAAATATCAAACTCTATTTTATAGGACGGTCAAAAGTTGTGCTTGTGCGACACGGCCAATTGCAATGATGCGCCGGAGAATATAGCCAATTTCGCGACCCCCGAAAGACTGCGACCACAGGTACGGTAGATACCGTAATCGATACCATGGATGAACAAGGGTTGTTCCTGAAAGGGCAAAAGCGAAAGAATTGCGACAAAACGTGGTGGTTTTTAGGAAAAAGCGGTAGAGTCTGATTCAAAATCGTAACGGCTTGAACCGAACGCGAGAGGGTCCTGTTGCTGGCTACACCCGAGCCCATGTTTGACTCGATAATATCATGCTACCGTAGTCCTACCGTAATCCAGGCCTGTGACTGTGTGAGTGTGCATCCGAATCGGCCGAATACGACGTTTCTTCATCCCTGCGCGTCCTCCTACTGCACCTATCAGCGAACACAGGTGACTATTTATCGGAATTGCAGAGCAAGTATCTGGCTCTCTCCATTTCTCATGCTCTCTCTCTCACCGTCTGACCTATGAGAGAGCGTTTAGAATGGAGAGTGCTTGACCATTAATTGAATTGCATCATCATTAGGTAATACTTTCAGATCCTTATCAACTACAATTTTTCGTCCATTTCGTATTCGAGTGGCTGCTCCATGAGCACCGACTATGACATGTTCAACTCAAACTCGGTGAGTTACAACACACGGAGATAATATTGCCCTCCAGAAAGGGGTCAGGAACTGGGACGGAAAAGCGAGGGGATTGTTTGAAACAGTTCGTTTCTGGACTCTCTTCCTTTCACACGCGCTCTCTAGCCCGTGACCCTTTACGACGGAAGTTACGTGACGGAAGTTCAAACATCACATAGTTTCATGTGCACATAGTTTCACCACACTTTAAATTATCTTGGCATCTAAAGTTCAAGAACCTTTTTTTAACCTAAACATGAAATACATCGAATTGTTTAGTGATGTCGTATTGTCTATTCTTGTCGATCTGATTCATCGCTATGAGCCATGCGAAACACAAAGTCACATGTGCCTGGGAATCCTATTACTATAGCAAATTCGTCCGAGAGAAGTGCAATAACGATTACATAATGATGACGCAACCTTTTTAAAGAAATTCTTCTACTATCCGGACACGTGCGCAGTCGAGGAGGCAGCAGTGGGACAGACTGTAACCACCTGCTACACAACGGATGTAAGAAAGCGCGTTGTATGAGTAATGGCCTGACCCTCTCCATTCTGCATGCTCTCTCGCGCTGTCTGATCGATGAGAGAGCATGTAGAATGAGGAGTCTGATTATTACTCTGTTTTATCCTTGATGTGGTGGTAATGAACATCGAAACTTGCAGAGAGATGTGCAAATTGAGTCAATGATCGTGCCTCCGACGGCTACGCCAACTAATTGCTACACTGGATCCTCACTTCCATTCGGTAGGGACGCTAATAAGAGGAAAATGAGAACAGGTCGTACTTTGCTGTATCATCAAATTCAGGCTTGGCCGATCCATTCACTTCGGGAAATTGCTCGGGAGAGTTCTGTGTGCTGTCGGTTTCATTAGATCAATCGGTAGGATCTAGTTTCACCGAAAAATATACATAAATATCATCAGGTTCATCGAGGCTGCCTCACGACGCTAAACCTAGGAACTGGCGATGCGAGAGTAATGACGGTAGGACAGTGTAAATATCCAACTCATTGATGAATAGGCATACATTCAGAACGGATACTTCAAAGACGTCAGCGGTAGAGAGCAATGGATATGTTCGGGCAAGGTTCCAGAGTATCGAAGGTAAATAAAAACAATCTTATTGTCAGGACTACTGCAACACGGACTTACCCACTCTTCTCGATACCTGGCCAGCTGAACTAACTCAATATGTAAGATAAAGTAAAGTACACATAGAAACGATTCATATCAGGCGAACATCTCGTTGCATTCTCCAACTTACGCTATTCTTCCATCACTTCGACAACAGCCACCATCGATAAACCCGTGCACAACTGGATATATAACAGATGCGTTCACAAGATTCATGCTCTCACTATCAGGTAAAACGCTTCATACCGATTTACAAGTACCCCTCTTGCTCTCAGGTCTCTTCAGCGACGTCGTGGGATAGCTCGAGAGAGTTCATGTGTCAAGCCAACATCCCCCCCATTATTTTCGAAGTGTGCTAGTGTACTGCCCGATAAATGTACCCTTCCATTCATTGTGATAAGACAACAAGTATTTGAAATGAGTGTTTACTCACTGATAACAATAACAGTAACAAGGCACTTAGTTCTCGTTGTCAGAGCCCTCATCCTCATCCTGGTTGATGTGGAAGTATCTGAGCTCATAAGTGTCCTTGGACGAAGCCACCACACGGAGCCAGTCACGGAGGGTGTTGCGCTTGAGGTACTTCTTGGTGAGGTACTTGAGGTATCTGCAAAAAAATCGGTTAATAGTCTACCAAAAAAAAGACCAATTACAAGATACAATTAAAAAAATAAACAATTTTCACCTCTTGGAGAAGGGGACCTCCGAGGAGAGGACAACGCGGGTCTTGTTGACCTCAACCTTGACGCCGCTGACGGCGAGCTGACCGGTCTTTCCTCCGACCTTGATCTTCTGGCTGAGGAAGTTCTCCTGAAACGTCAGGGCTTACTAGGGGCCGTTAACACCCTAAGCCTGACGGGATATCATGGGAAGGAAACCCATGTATCCATTACAACAATAAGGAAATACGTACGAAGTCCTCGATGTTGAGAATCTTGTCCTCGACGGGGCTCTTGCACTCGATGTTGAACTTCACCGACTGCTTCTTCTTCTTGAGGCTCTTTCCGGCCTTGGTGCTCTTCACCTGGGGTCTCTTGGCGGCGGCCATGTCTTTTACCTACAAAATATATAAATATTCGAATTAACAAAAATAGAACAACCGCGGTGCATAGCAAAGACAAAAAAAGATAAAAGGAAAATGAAGAAAAGTGGCCCAAAAATTATTCAGAGCCGTGAAATAATATGAGGTTATCCATTTCAAACACGGCTTTCATACACATCAAAACTACGGTACCCGCGCGTTCAAATATCTTATTTTTCAATATGGAAATTTAATTTATCGATTTTTTACTAGTCTATTTTGCATTTTGAGGCCCCTCGTTAAGTACCAATTAAACCCGATACTTAGTACTACTGTTTTGACACAAGAAGTTGTTTATTCCTCCCCACGTGATTGTTGTTTCGCAATCGTTTGTTGTTTTCCGGTATTCGAAAATGAGCGAAAGTGCCGAAGAAGACGAACCAGTCCTCCAAGAGCTTTCTCCCGTGAGGATTGTCGAAGACGATGAGCATGAGGGCGAAATGAATGATGATCTGAACAACATGGAGGTTGCGGATGAAGTGGATGATCATGCGGAAGCAAGGCCTGGGTCAAGTGTGAGCATTTCCATTATTTTGAAGATGTTTCTCTCTCAACGATATGGTTTTGAGCTAATGGTCTAAATCAGGGTATCCTAAAGGGCCGACCCGGGAAATTAGCCAAACGGGTGTTGTCTCCACTTGTTCCCGTGTACACTGCACCGGGGCAGAATTGGACCATGAGTACCCATTTGATCTCGGTTTCCGTGGGTACTTTGGCACGATTAGTTGGGAAAGATAGCAATAAGAGTGAAAATATCGAACTTCGAGTGTTCCAGAGCGAAATTTATACGCTTAATAACATTCATGAACATTTCCTCCAAGAACTGAATAATAAGCTGAGGCCAGTTGTTGTAGTAACACTTACCACTGAGAGTTAGGCATGTCAGTACCCGCGTTTATATGAAAAGAATGGTGCTATTCTTGTTATTCGATCATATATGATTTCATAGTGGTTGAGGTAAATAACTCACAAATCTTATTTGACTCGTTTCGACAAACACTTTCAGTACCCTCAGATACCCATTTCTAGATGTACCAGCGATACATCAATATCCGATGCGGCTTAGGCCATCCTAGTCTAAACCCCGGACGTTGAATTATTTTGTGACCAAGTTCTCGCTTTTTGAGAGTGCACATTTCAGCAAGCCTCGGAGGACTTCACGGAGCTCTCCCATCTGTCTCCTGCTAGGGATGTGCAGGAGGACATTGAGTGGGTTTTTAAAAAATATTTAAAATAGGCTATCCGGTGAAATTGTATTTGCAGTGATCAGTGTCCTAACTGTTGTAACTTCCGCGACAACACATTGAAGGCATTTGAGGCCGCTGCCAGCATGTCCAAGTTGCAGGCACAGTACAACGACCTCAGCGATGTGTGTTTCGTATTTATTATTCGTGTAATTAACAAATACGATTTTTTTCTTTTAGCAATACAACGAATTGTCCAAGAGAAGTGCTGCTGCATCCATGCACGTAGAGGACAGCTACAAAAAGCTCAGAGAGGCTGAAATACTGAGAGATCGATTTCACGTGAGCTTTATTATTTACGCAATTGTTAAGGACTATTCAGTTTTTTTTTACGATTAAGGGAGAACGCTACTGACTATCCAAATATTTAGGGAGAGCTTCAACTAGCAAATGAGGAAATCTACCGTCTGCAACGCTTGAACAAGCAATACCTAACAGCAGCGACTCTGGCGGATGTGAGTATATTAGTGTTCGTTATGCCCATTATTTAGTGCTGGCGGGTTTAGCGGAGCGGATAAGATATTTATCTGATTCAATGGATCGTTTCCTGCAGAAACATCGACACGCAGCTGATGATTGGTGCAAGAAACACCTGCAAACGCAGGCGTTATTGGTACAAAAGTCGGACAGATACGTGGACCTTGAAAAGAAATTCAAGTCGACTGTCGACTCTTTCAAGGTTAATTTTTTTTGCTATGTTTATATGGTCTTGAGACTGGTATATCTGCGTCATTCAATACCATATTTTGTATTGGGTGTGAATTACGTGTTCTCTCAGGCGGCTGTAGAATCTGCCAAGGAATCGACTCACAAAATGGCCATTGCGAAAGCTAAGCTGGACCAGAAGATCAATGATCAAAAACCCATGAAAAAGCACTGGAATACCGTCGTCAGACTCATTGCCGATATTTGTCAGTTATCATTTAATATAAGGAACATTTTAACAATTAAAACAAGGCTGTATACAATGTGGAATATGTGAGTTGTGATGTGTGTTTTTCGCAGCTCGTCAGTGTTCGGATGAGTTGCCTGCCAATATTCGCGACCGTGTCAATCGTCTGCCCATTGATGAGTTGCTGCAGGTGGGTGCAGAGTAATCATAGGTCAAAAGGGTGCGTTGGAGAAAGTCGAAAATGTGGGTTGGGTTTTCAAGTATGGGCATGAAAACTGAAAATGTGGTTTGGTTTTTCAATTTTTATCTCGAAATCCAAAAATGTGGGTTGGATTTTTCAAATGTTGGCCTTGAAATTTCCAAAATGTGGGTTAGCTTCGTCGTTTTTTACGTACCTTTTGACCTATGAGAGTAATGGTCTGACGCTGTTCTGGTCTGACGTTTGCAAATTCGTGGAATGGTGAGTATTCTAGTGAAAATGTAAAAATATAATGAACACAGTTCGTTTCTAAATTCATTTATCATTATGCCGTAATTCTGTCTCAAATTGCCAAACTACGTCGCACATACATTTTCGCCCGGCCCAGATCTCTCATTTTCACACACTCTCTCGCCTAGCATAAACACGTCAGATATTTCATAAACACGTCAGATTTCTATCGGAAGTTCGATAAAACACGTCAGATAGGGGACAATTCTTACTAAACTCGACATTCTGCGTATTCCTAGATGGGTCTCGAGTCTCTAAACTGCCTGGTTCAAAAAAGTGTAAACCCAGAATCTGGGCCAACGAAAATGTATGACGTCGCACCCGAATATAAACGATGTATCAAATTGATACTATCAATATTTATTATCTGTTATTTGCAGTTGTCCCGACCTAACGCAGACGGCGCAGAAGGAAGCGATGACGGTACTTTAGTTTCTCTCGTTTCGATTCAAATCAATTCTTATTGTTTTTTTGCTAGATGGTTATACTTGTCATGAGATGTGCGTCGTTGACTGCCAATATCGTAGTTGGTAGATGTATATGTTTATCTCATGGACACTTTACATACATATTAGGTGAGAACAGAAAGATACCATGCGTGCTCTGACGATTCTGTAGTAGAATTCTTTGGGTAAATGGAAACAAATGTATATCATATTGTTGCAGATGACGCAGAGGCGCTGCTCCGGCTGATGCAAGGCGAAGTGGCTTCCCAAAAGAAAAACTTCGATTTCTCAATGAGTCCACCTAAGTCGAGAGGAGGAGCAAGAGGCAGAGGTACTCATTGCTCATATTGCCAATCTGAGCCGGCGGAGATTAAACCCCGCAGTTTTATGTTGAATTGCTCTTTATTTCAAATTGACAAGTATGTTATTTATTCAATCTATTTGTATTCTTGCATTGCAGGTCGTGGTCGAGGTGGTCGAGCGAAGTCGATGTTCGCAATGAAGAACGCCGTCGATGAGAGCATGCACGGTGAGTGGAGATCATAGGTCAAAAAGTGGGTAGAATTCAACATAACCTGCCCGCCGAAGGCGGGCGCGAAAAATAAATGCCTGATCAATTAGACTCCTAAAAACGAAACCTGCCCGCCAGGGTCTCCTTAAATATCTCCGAAATGTAGAAACCTGCTCGGTAGACCATCAAAAAATCGAAAACCTGCCCGACCAGTTTTCCATGCTACTTTACTTTTCGACCTCTGGTGGAGATGAGATCTAGTGTTATTTTATAAACATTAAGCATCCCGTGGACTTATATAGAAGAAAAGACAAGCACTAGATCAAGAGTCTCGGTACCTGTTAGTATTGAACCGCCACTGCACTTGCTGTTTTAGCGTTATTTGTGGAAATGTAAAAAAATCACATTTATAACTGGTAAAAAAGTATATTTCCCCCTTATACAGAGGATATGCTGGCACGCAAACTGCACAGAAGCGAAGGCCACCCTTCGTCTGCTCTGCCATCGCAGGTCAGTCGATATGTGATTATATTTATTTATTTTTAAACTCAGTTTATATATGTTTATATGGTCAGTGTTGTACTTGTTGCTTGACCCGGCAGCTGGAACGCCGTGCCATAGTTTACTTCATAGCACTCTTTAAAAAATAAAATAAAAATATAACTAAAAGTACGCCCTTGTTTCAGCCGGCTGCGTCGTCGGTGATGGGCAAGAAGACGGAAACGGTGCGGGAGCAGCAGGAGAGACAGAAGGCGGGCATGAAGGACAAGATGGCACAGTTGAGGGATGAATACAATGCGAAGAGCAACGCTGCACTCGTTAGTAGTATATTTATTTTGTCTTTGTAACTCCATATTGATGTACATTACATGATTGTCTCCAAGTACGTTCACACGACACCAATTTTCCCCTGCCATCGACCCCTGTATTCAATTCAATTAAATTACTTTATCAGAATCATTATTATAATAGGGGGCAGGCTGATCTGTTCTGGTCATGTGTATTCAGTTGCTGAGGATCGTAGTTGGCACCATTTCAGAAGGCACCCGTGTCGAGTGCGTCAATTGTGGACGAGCCGTTTATTGATGTGATGGGAAGCGACGATGACGACGACCACGGATTTGACTTTCCGGAGGAAGCGCCGGTTCAGAAGGAGACCACGCCCACTCAAGGTGCGGTTGTAATAACTGATTTATCGATGGGACCAGATATATTTCGCGCAACCGATCATAATGTGGAATTTGCTTTACTATAAATTTGAGCATTGCTGATGATTACATTCAGCATGTTGTGGAACTGAGCACACGCATGGGGATAAATCGAACGATAGGGGGAGCACAGCGTAGAATGTATAGTTAAATCGCCTTTTTTCCTGGTGCCTTTAAGAACGAGCCAATTTGAATGAAGTAATCAGTTGTCGATTGCAGAGTACATGGAGATGCCCGTGATAGAGGCGGCGGAGGTGGAAGAGGTGGAGCACGTGTCAATGTATGATAAGTGAGAATGCATCTACCATTGAGATGGTCTATACACTGTATACATTGCAGTGTCAAGCGACGGGGTCGATCAAAATCCAGGACTCCTCAGCCGTCTAGTGACAGGTTTGCTTCGTCTTATTCGTGCACAAACCCACATAGAAATGGTGATGGGACGTTTTGGCTTTCCCACCTAGGAACCCCCACTAAAATTGTACGAGGATTTGTTTGAAGGGAGTTCTTTAAAAATAACCTTTATTGTCTGGTTCCTAAACGGAGGTGAACACGCACCATCACCAAATTTTTTTAGGGGATGTTTTCTTCCTTGAAAGATAATCTTCAGTGTTTCGTCAAGTGACAAGAGAAGCAGCAACGAGACTCTCAGCGTTTCCTCCTCCGGCGGCAGGTGATTTAAAAAAAAACTAAAATAAATTAAAATCTTCATGTTCTTTATATGTGAGTGTACTACATTGATAGTTGCAATTTGTAACAATAAATGTAGATGCATCATAATTATGGAGGGTATTTTGCAGAAAACCCAGTCGTTCTCGCAAGAATTCGCCCACCGGATCCCCTGGATCGCTGCAAGCGGGAGGGCGTACCCTGACTGCTCCTGCCAAACTCGGCAAGAAGACGACTGCGCCCAAGGCCAGAGCCGGCAAGAAGGACAAGGAGCAAGAAGTGAGTCATGCGATTGAGCACCAAAAGTCTGTTCATTTTGAAATGAGGAATCTAAACGATGGATCATACCTTTTCTTTCACCGCTGCATTTTTTTTTGTTGATATTCCGAATACTCTTTATTTCAAAAATTATTTATAGCTGAATTTTGAGGAGCGCTTCTTCGCGCGAGACGAAACTCCCCCGGCCAGCAACGCCCCCTACGACCCTTTCGCCTTCGACGACTCTGACGATGCCGGATTCGACGACCCTCCGATGGATGATGCAATGCCGGAGGTGCGCGACGACCAGCCTGCTGCAACTTCTGCAGCTGCAGATGCTGCAGACGAGACTATGAATGGGTCGTCGTTCGAGGAGCCGATGCCCGTGATAGAGGACGAGAGTGTGGCTCCTGCAGAGGAAGTAGTGGCGGAACAAGAGACGGAGATGGTAGAAGAGGTGGGAGAAGAGACGGAGGGTGGGGAAGAGAATAAGGAGGGAGAGACTGCAGCTACTCATGAGCAGCTTCGAGTGGAAGTGAGTGTGGAGTCGAGTGAGCAGCCAGAGGAGACGACGACTGATGCAGCAGCTGCAGCAGCTGCAGCCCCTTCGATGGCTGCCAATTTGTGTAAGTGTCCATTGAAATTCAATTGATATGGAATATTTTGAGTGGTATACTAGTCTAGGCGGTTACGTTATGGACTATTTTTATGGACCCTTTACACGTGTTTTATTGCAGGCACTCCGCCACGCGCCGCTCGGTCCCCGCACAAATCGCCGTCGCCCAACAAGATGATTCAGCACCCGAAGGTTGTCGAGCTGCAGCAGATGTCGCAGCAGCCACAAGATGCGACGTGAGTTGGATATATATTTTATCGACGCCCGAGGGCGCAACCAGATGTTGTATAAATCGTGATGTGGAAAACAGTACAATTATGACTCTCTGTAGACCAGTACTGATTAGGGGATACAATAGGAGAAATCAGTGAGTGAATGGATAGATCAACCATCGTACTTGCTTGGAGAGACAAACTTTTAGTACTGTGAGGGAAGTGGACTTTGGCTTTTGGACACTGCCTATATTTTTTGACCGATCATATTTTAGATTACGGATAAAGACCGTCGTAATTATGCAAATATTTAAATTGAGTGATTTATTTATTTATTTTTCAGCTCGAGTCCTTCAACGAAGCGACGAATCAAACACCAGGAGAAGCTGGCCGAGATGGGATTGGATATGTCGGATAGTGATGATGAGAATGGAGATGAGGAGGAGAAGAAGGAGAAGGAGAAGAACAAGGAGAAGGAAGAGGAGGAGAGGAAGAAGAAGGCGCCAGTCCCACCTCCTGTACCGATTGTTATGAGTGAGTGGAGGGAGGGAGAGGGGGCGGGGATTCTGAAAATTTTAGCCCCAAAGGATCTCCAGTTGCATGGGTCAAATAGGTCTTCGCGTGCGAAGATAGGCACTTCTGCACTTTGCATGTAAACCGGATTAACGTAGCGAGAGAGTACAGGACAGACACATGAAGGCCTCTGTCTACATCCCCCGCCCTATGCTAATTGCGAACTTGCGAAAACCCCATTTGACGTATTTCCAGTTGACACAAAAGTCAAATGTGTCGACGGTTTGCCAAGGGGGGGGATTAAACTGTGGACCCTTGGTGTGGAGAACATATCCCATTGGTCTGTCAACTTAGGATCCACTGGGGTAAATATACCACAGGAGGGTGGAGGGGAGAAGGAGAGTGGTGATGCAACAAGTGTAGGTTGTACTCCCTCACAGGGAAATAAGTCTACGACTTCCAAAGTCTAACCCCCGTAGACTTGAGAAAGTCAAGGAATTAGACTTTCAAAGTCTATCAATTAGACTTTCAAAGTCTAAAATAATCAGATAACGATTCGTCGTGTGTGCGTTTCTGTTGTTTCTCACAAACCTCGCCGGAATTTTACTGTGCTTTTCAAAATTTCAAAATTTCGTATTTCCCGTTTTATCGATTGTTCTGTTTGTTGTTTATGTTGTTTATGTTTCTACTTCAAGTGTGGTCAATCAACAGAGCATATTTCACGTTGCGAGCGACTCAGCATCGTTGATTGACCGCGCTAGAGGCTCAAATCACATAGGAAATACGCATTTCTTTACTCTACCCTTTGCTCGACTTGCTAAGCTATTTTCTATCTTGATAGCCGTTTTTACAGCTTAACCGACGTTCGCGCAGCGTTACCCGGGGAATCGGCCGCCTAACTCTGCTGCATGTTCATTAGATGAGTCATTTATCCGTTTGTTTTGGATTTTCGAAAATAAGGGCACTTGTTTACCTTACCGGGCCAAGCAACCCGAAGTCCCATCTCGGGCGAGCTTTCCTCTCTTGGGGGGAAGCACTCTGTTGGGGACAGATCTTCTTCCCGGAGGAAGAAGGATAAACTAAATCGGAGGGAGGTAATTCAGATTTTTGTAGGCGAAGGCGGAGGAATGACAATTTATTCAGCGGAAAAAACACTAATCCTATCTATTTGATGCTAATCACCCTCTGGGAGTGAATGAGGCATATTCAGAGTTATATTCAGAGTTAGGTGATGGATGAGGACCCCACCTCGGGTTGCTTGGTCCGGTAAAGTTAAGAAGTGGTAAAGTTAAGTGGTGCTATTGCAGGGTCTGATTTTTCTTTCATTAATTATATTGGTTCTTCAATATTAATTCGTCGACTCAATCGCGCAGGTATATTTTCAAAATTTATCAAATATTCTCATTTCAGGATTTAAATATTACGCTCTATTGCTGCTGCTTATTTATATTTATTATTTCTATTCCAAACCAGGTCAGCCATTTCTTTGCTTCTTTCGGTCCCCAACATACTCCATCCCATCACATTCCATGTTTATTCGCATGGGTAGTGATGTGGTGCAGAGTTTTAGCTCTAGTATTGCGAATTCGGTAAAAATACTTGAAGAACATAAGAAATTAAGTTACTCCCACATATTGCATATTAATTATATATCAATAGCATTTACTGATCTGTTGCCGTGGAAAAATGTTGGAAAAAAGCAGCATTTTCATTTTTGTGTTCATCTTTGTTCGCCGGCTCTCACGTTCACTCCCAGATCAGTCTGGCCGAATTCGCAATACTAATTATATTCACGACTGAGGTCCTCCAAAAAGGTGTCAAGAGCGAAAGGATGTATGAAATCGAGAAGGACCCGAGAAAGCTCTCATTTTTGTATGCGCTTTCCTCCTTGACTCCTACTGGATTATGTACCTTTATACTGGAAAGTATCAATCGCCTTTTCAATCGCCTTAAAATACACTATTGCAGGCATCAATTATAATATATTATATTGTTCACTGATGAAGAATCTGACGAAGCACGCCAGTAATCTACTTTTTTTTCTTCGTGATTTGTTATTATTTTGTGCCATAAATCTATTCCTATAAATACAATAATCCTCTATTCCTCGTAGCACACTAAACATACAACTGATTGAATGGGGATACGGTATGAATCGATTTTCAGCGATTCGTAGGGGGCGGGTACCGTATTCGAGCCGACCGGAGGGTGTAGACTTTGAAAGTCTAACTATTAGACTTCCAAGTCTAAGCGTTAGACTTGCAAGTCTCAGGGGGCTGACGACGACTTTGAAAGTCTAGGTATAAGTCTACAAACGTAGACTTATTTCCCTGTGAGCCGTTATTCTCGTCATTGTTGAAATTAACTTGATTCTTCTATGTATGGCCAAGAGAGGGACGAGAGAGAGAGAGAACTTCAACTTTTTATTGAGACGTTTCGGGCAGACAGCCCATCTTCAGTCGGCTTACCACATGAAATAAGGCAACATTAACCGGGTGGCAGACAATAGAAAACGAATCGATAATGGAGAAAGCTTGAGACACGAGAGAGAGGAGGTTGATGAAAGAGGCGAAGGGGGGAGAGAGAGGGGGGGGGGGAGGAGAGGGAGGAGGGAGGGGGGATAAAAAGTTGAAGTTCTCTCTCTCTCGTCCCTCTCTTGGCCATACATAGAAGAATCAAGTTAATTGCAACAAGTGTGTGATTGCAGGATCTCCCCTCAAGTCTACGACCAAATCCCCGCAGAAGTCTCCACTCGCACTCGAGCCGCCCAAGACGATGGTGTCGCCAGTGAGAAGACGTATGTTATTTTCATTAAAATAGCAAACATTTTATTAATATTTAATTAGGTAATACGGTACCTGAGAAGGAATTAGTAAAATGTATGTCAAACACTACTCTTGCAGCGCAAATGGGCTTGAGTGCTCGCGTCAACATGGCGGCTACTACTCTCGCACCGCCCGCAGTCCCGTCCTCACTTTCTGCAGCTGCAATTGCTGCAGCAGCTGCAGGCCTGTCCTCGTCCACAGCAAAGGCTGCGGCTGCGACGCAGCAGCCGCCGAGTTTGTCTGGATCGGATATCCTGGACGATATATTGGCCGGAGCCCATCAACAATCGGCAGCTCAGTCAAGGAAGAGGGGGTGAGTGATATAGACCGATAGACTGGTTGGAAGCATAGCGACATGGAGTCGTACCTGTAAGTACTGGGCAGAGTGGATTATCGGCTTTCATGTTTACCCATATTTTGAGATATCCAGCGCGCGTTTCGAGGATGCATATTCGCAGCCGGTAATTATACTATCTTGATTTCGAAGGGGATTTACCGTGCCTCTAGAATGAGAATATTCGAAACAAAGGGGTACTGCTAGGATCGCATTTGCATGAGGAGGATATCTGTCTATTGACTATTTGCATCCAATCACGCGCCGTATTCTCTCAAACGCGCGATATTGATTTGTGATCCCATCACTGACGTGGCTTTCTCTCGTAGAAGACCGGCAAAGACGACGAAGGCGTCGGAGACTATTGAACAAGAGGAGAAGAGGAAGGAGAAGGAGGCAGCATTGGTACAATTGAAGGAGGTGAAGGAGGAGTTAGTTGAAATGGAGGAGACACCGCAGCCAGAAGACCTACCCACCCCACCTACCACTAACCGAAGGTACCATCATTTCTCTCGAATTGCATAGTTATGCCGTAATGGAATTGAGTCGATCGGGGTGTTTGTAAACTGGGAGATAACGTTTCCTCTGCAGATCCCGTGCCCGATCGAGAGCTCCCCCGAAGACGCCCAAGACACCGGCGAAGAGAAGGAGGGAGGAGGACGATGAGGGGGAGGAGGAGGAGGAGGAGGAGAGGGGACGACGCAGGAGGTGAGATGGTTGGGGCTTAGATTAGCAAGGGTTGTTGTTGGTAGGTCAAAAGCGGGGGGGGGGCAGTGACAAAACCTGGGGAATTTGAGCTGAGCAGGTAGGGCCTGATTCAAAATCGTGACGGCTGGAACAGAAACCGAGAGGTTTTACGGCAAAAATCGGGAGGGTTCTGCGGTCGAAGAATGACGGGCGAATTGCAGACAAGCGACGCCATCCGGCAGGAAGAAGAGCGAGGTGGAGTATCTGCAGGAGAATGCCGCCAATTTCTTGAGAGGGTAAGAATAGATTGATTAGCATATACAAATATACGCTATTTTATTTATTAAATCACTTCGTTTCACTTCGTACGAATATTGTTGTGTTGTTGCAGTCGCTCTGTGACGAGGAGAAGCGAGGACCTCGACGGCGATGGCGGATCTGAGACGGAGAGCGTACTCGCACCCGTGTCCAGGAGGACCCGATCCAAGAGTGTACCGCCCGATGACGTAAGCAGCGGTACTTGCTTACTTAGTCACTATGTCTTAGGGAGACACCGCCCCCCCCCCTTTTGGCATAGTCTGGAATTATCAATAGAACAGGAATGGACCGATTCGGCGCTCCACTGGAATTCGATTTGATCCTCGTGAGGGTTTTTACTTTGAAGATGAATTCCCTGCAGGAAGCATACGTGAGTGCCAACGCTGAGGCCGCCGCGCCTCCAAAGACTCCCTCGAAGAGAGAGCGGACTCCGGCGAGGGCACGCGCGACACACAAGACACCCTCCCGAGCTACCAAGACTCCCACCAAGACACCCTCCAAGGCTGCTGCCAGGACCCCATCCAAAGCCAAGACTCCTACCAGAACCAAGACTCCCACAAAGAAGGCTGCCACGCCGCAGAAAACGTTCGTTTAAAAAAATTATTTATTTGTTTTTTTAGAGATTGTAAATTATAAAGATTTGGCTAATCACAAGACCAGACCATTCTCTAGAGAGCCATAATTGTGCAAGAAATGCTAGCGGAAATAAATTGTTTGCAGGATTGAGCTGCCGAAGAGTTCGCTCGCTCTCTCAGACGAGAGTTCGGATGAGGAGAAGGAGAAGGAGAGTGGCAGCCCGATGCCGCCGCCTTCCACGACCCGATCCAGTCCCAGAGTGGCTGCAGCTGCTGCAAGATCTGCAGGACGATCGACTCGCAATGCCTCTATTGCAGCAAGTGCTGCAATCTCACGGTTGGTTCGCCGTTCTCCCTCCCCACCATTTTATGCCGGCACTTGTTCACTTTACCGTACCACGCGAGGCGACAGCTAGATTCGCACATTGAGTTAGCCCGGTTTTCTTGTTCCGGTAGAGTAAACTAGTGCATTTATGCCTAGATTAATTCAACAAATTTTTTGTTTAACTATCAGAATGAGGAGTTTTGCATGATGATTATTCAGTGATTTCCTTTTCAAAATGTTATTGGTCAATTCCAGAAGGCCGTCGACGTCGACGCGTGTGGAGGCAGTGCCGAGGGTGGAGAAGCAGGGAGCGGCGCCAAGAGGAGCGGTGAGTGGAGAATAGAAGGAATGGTCGGACTCTCTCAATTCTGCAAGCTCTCTAGCGCTGTCTGATCGATGAGAGAGCATGTAGAATGAGGAGAGTCTGATGATTACTCGAGAGTAGCGCTAAATTTACGTAACAAATGAGCTAATTACAACGAGTGGTTTTTGATACTGTACTTAGGTGGATACGGTAGCGAAGGGAGGATACCGTATGACACTGCTATTTCTTCAGGCACGAGAGGCTGCAGCTCGACTGAGAGACGAGGCGGATGCAATGGTTGCAGCTGCAGCCACGCCCCCGAGTCGTGCGACCGCCAGGGCCAAGCCGGTTGCTCCTGCTGCACTTGCTGCAGCTGTAGCGCGAGCTGCAGCTGAGGAAGACGTGACGCCCTTTGCGAGGAACAACAAGAGGACTGCGATGGCAGCGCCGGTTAGTTGCTTGTCCTTGTTTTAAAAAAATAATAATTAAAGGTTGTTATGTAAAATTGCAGGTAGACGTGGTGTAAATGTTTGCTAGATGTCACTACTAGATTATAGTCTTTCATTTGGCTCCAATCTATTACACCTGGAAATGTCAGTTAACACATTGCAGCGCAAGCAGTCGGCTGCAGCGTCAACCGAGTCGACCCCGCCCCCAGTCGACGAGAAGCAGCGAGCCATCGATGATCCCAATATTGAATCGAGTCTGGAGGACGATGTGAGTCTCCCTCGCATTTACCCTTATTCTAACTGATTGAAAATAAATGTAAATGCATAGTTGCAAATTGCAGGCCTCTCATGTGTCGAGCCCTCCGAGGAAGCGTGTCGCACGGGTAGGAACCGTCGACGGTGCTCCGACCCCTGTCCCTGCTGCAGCTGCAGCTGCTGCACCGGTCGTAGTAGCGCCGCCTCCTCCTGCAGCAACGACTGCTGCAAGCAAGGTACATGCAGCAGCTGTTGTCGATTCGACTGCTACGCAGCAAGAAAGAGGAGAGGAGGAGGAGGAGAGAATGGAGGAGACTGGCGGAGAGGGGGAGGAGGAGCTGCAGGGAGATGAAGAGATGGCTGAGGATGCTGCGCCTGCTGCAGAGGATACAGATGCTGCAACGGCGTTGGACAGCTCTCAAAAGGTGCCCATTTAGATCTGGGGTCCTTGTGGACTCTATTTTTCTTTGTTTTTGTTGGTTGCATTGAATAATTGTTGTCGTTGCAGCATCCCTCGTCCTCCACCTTCGACCTTTCCTCTATGGGAACCTTGAGACAAGACGATGGAGAACTGCCGGAGCAGATATTGGAGGAGGTCAATTTGCATTTTATTTTTTCTATATATATTTTTAAAAAAACGTAACTTTCTCTAAGATTGGAGGTAGAGACAATCGTAGAGAGTATTTCGTGGCTAAATGTTGGACCGGTGATTAGAAAGGAAGTCACGTTGTGGGAACATACGAAGATGTCGTGGATGAAATGCGGATTCGTGAAAATTAATACAAAAGCGTATTTTTGCAGGAAGAAGCTGATATGGAACCGGGATCGTGTATCGTGGAGGAACCAGAAGAATTGGAGGATGCGAAGAAGGAGGAGGAGATGAGGATGGAAGAGGAGAGAAGAAAGGAGGAAGAAGAGAAGAGAAGAAAGGAGGAAGAAGAGAAGAGAAGAAAGGAGGAAGGAGAGGAGAATAGAAGAAAGGAGGAAGAAGAAAAGAGAAGGGAGGAAGAAGAAGAGAAGAGAAGAAAGGAGGTAGAAGAAGAGAAGAGAAGAAAGGAGGAAGAAGAGAAGATGATCCAAGCAAAGAAGAAGGAGGAAGAGTACAAGAAGAGGATGGAGGAGGAAGATAAGGAGAGGATGAGGGAAAATGAGAGAAGAAGGGAGGAAGATAAGCAGAGAGAAGACTTGAGAAGAAAGAATATGGAAATAATGATGGCCCAAGCAAAGAAGAAGGAAGAGGAAGAGAAGAAAAAGAGGATGGATGAGGAGAGAAGGAAGAAGGAAGAGGAGATGAAGATTGAAGAAGAAAGGAAGAAGGAGGAAGAGAGGCAGAAACAAGAGAAGATGGAGGAAGAGAACAGGAAGAAGGAAGAACAGAGAAGGAAGGAAAAAGAGAGGAAAGAAGAAGCGATAAGGAAACAGCAAGAAGAAAAGAGGAAGGAGCAAGAAAGGAGGGAACTTGCAATGAAGAAGAAGAGAATGGAGGAAGAGAGGGTCGAGGAAGAAAGAAAGAAGGAGGAGCAGATTAAGAAGGAAGAAGAAAAGAAGAAGGAAGAGGAGAGGAAAAGGATGGAAGAAGAGAGAAAGAAGGAAGAAGAAAGGAAAAGGATAGAGGAGAGAAGGAAGGAAGAAGAAAGGAAAAGGATAGAGGAGAGAAGGAAGGAAGAAGAGAAGAAGAAGAAGGAGATGAGGATGGAAGAAGAGAGAATCGAGCAAGAGAAGAGGAGGGAGGAGGAGGAGAGGGAGAAAGAAGAAGAGGCCATGGAAGAAGAAGGTTAATATTTTATTTATTTTAATCAAATAAGAAAAAAATGTGAACTTTTTATTACGATGCTTGCCTATTTAAAAAAAGGAAAAACAGTGAAAAAAACACTAATTTTATGTGTTTCAGTGCCAGTCCCGCCCACTTTTGGAGCAATGAGAGACAGTGATGATGAAATGGGCGATCTGATGATCGATGACGGACCCGACTCGCCGCCCCCAGCACCCGAGATGCCCTTTTCGACCGGACCCATGACCTCCCCTACCGTGCCCGAGAAGGAACCCGTTTCCAAGCCTGGTTCCAGACTGCAATCACCCAAGAGCGACAGTGGAAAGGAGCCGGAGTGGCCTGTGGTTGGTTCACTTACTATTTTATTATTTAGTAAATATTATTTACTCTTTATGGTATATCGATTTTTTATTGTGAGTAAGTATGATGATGATGAGGAATATCATTGCAGGAGCCACCAGTGTACAAGATCTCGCCCACACGCGCGCCATCCAAGTCGCCGATCGTCACTCGCGCCGTGCGACCGGACACTGCTGCAGCTGCTGCAGCAGTCGCTGACTCCGCCCCTGTCGAGCCTGCAGCACCGGAAGCAGATGCTGCTGCAGCTGCAGCAGTCGACAAGCCGGCAGACACGATGGATACCTCCCCGCCGTCAGCCAGAATCAAGCGAAACTTTATCAAGTCGCCACCCAGTCGCCCCTTCATGGTTTGTCGATTGAGGTGTTTGGTTTTTTTCTTCCTGTATAATAATGCATGTTGCAATGCGATAGCGGCTCTGTTCCTTATGGACCAATTTAGCTGAAGCATCTTTCAACAGACCCCCGACCTCAAGTTTGAAAAAAATTGCTTTGATAGTGTATCTTTGAGGGCGTTGCTAAAATGAACTTTATTGCAGTCTGGAGGTCCGCTGCGCGGAAGTGCGATTGCTTCGGTCCGAAACAGACGAGGACAGAGAGACAGAGACTCGCACTCGAGTGAGTACGGTAGTCTACCGTCGGTGGGCGATCGCTGATTAATTTTTTTTGAATAAAAAGAACAGTATGGCTGTAATTGGTTGAATATTTAAAATTGCCACGAAACTTATATTTACATTTACTAAAAATTTAGCAAAAGAATGCTTGTTTTTGTGCAGGCGCGTCGTCGGGCTGCGATGAGCAATCGTCGGTCGCCTCGTCACAAGAAGAGGAGGAGGAGGCGGGGTCGGTCTCATCGGAGGCCGCATCTGAGACGACTGTGGATGCTGCAGTTGCTGCAAGTGTCGCGAGTGCTGCAGCTGTACCGGTCGTGTCCGCAGCACCGACGATGGAGGAGAAGAGGCGGGCCGCGATTTCTGGAATAGCTGCCGTGAGTGTTTTTTTTGTTGAAATCTATAATGAATAAAAATTGTGGAATAAAGAGTTTTATGTGACGTTAAAAATCACCAAAAGAAACGAAAGATCGCGATTTGCCTTTTTTTAAAAAATCCCGCGTAAACGCGTGATCGAGATAAGAATTTGAATTCCCGAAATTTTAATTTTTCGATCATATCTCGGCTCCCATTGAAGTTGGACATACCAAATTTGGAGAGTAGAGTTAACGCATACTTCTGCCCACACTTAGGTGTGTCTACCTTCATTGGGAACTGAGATATTAGCGAAAAGGAAAAGTGCGGGAATTAAAATCTTTACCTCGATTACGGATTTGGACGTGATTTTTTAACAGGCAAGTCGCGATCTTTCGTTTCTTTTGGTGATTTTTAACGTCACATTACATTTTCTTGTTTTTTTTTGTTGACCTGATCATGTTGTATGTTCAGAAGACGTCATCGTTGAAAGGAGGGCGAGGAGCACGTGGAGGAGGAATAGGAGGAGGAGTGGGAAGGGGAGGACGAGCGGGAATTGCCACGTCCACTGCTAGACCATCGACGGCTGCAGGGTGAGAGGAGAGGGGAGAATATTTGGTATAAGAAATGTGGTGAATGCGGTTACAAAAAAACATAGTAGAAAACGCGTCGCTTTTGCAATAGAATTGATATTTTAACATGTTGTGACTCTGTCTGGGAGGATCACGTGCAATTTGGCGGTGTCAGTAGACCCCCTCTCTATTTCAGTGGTTCGCAGACGGCTATGATGGCGTCGAAGATGGCACAGATGGCCAAGAATCTGAGAGGAGGCAGATCGGCCATTGTGAGTTGTTGACTAGTGATGATGTAAAGTGAGGTGGATGGTTGCCTATTTGCAGAGTGGTACAGCACGCCCGACTCCTGCGACTGCAGCAGCTGCAGCAACCAGGGCTGCGAAATCGAGCAGTCGCGAGACGACCCCTCCCTCGCAGCAGCCTTCCACCAGTGCTGCTGCTGCAGCTGCAGCACCCGTAACCAAGGCTGCATCATTTGCAGCACTCTCAGCCAAGGCCACTGCAGCAGTTGCTGCAGGCAAGAAGGTGGCTGCAGCTGCTGCCAAGCTCCCGCCGAGCGTGCCGAGACCGAGGAAGAGAAAGGTAACGAAGAGAAATCGCCCGGCTTGACCGAAAAAAGCGTTTCCCATTCAGGCAGCCGCATTTTCTGCAGTGGAAGCGGTGGCAGTTCGTGCAGCCCCTACCAGTAACAGAGCACAGGCCAATCCTGCTGCACCGAGCACGGGTATGTTGGATATGGTACCGCCGTGTTCCCCCTCTTTACATACATTTTCTAACAAGATGAAGTCTGAAAATGGTATTGCACATCTAACTATTTTTGGCTGAATTATTTTTTTTTACTAAAATGGCTAATTTAAAATTTTTAGAATTTTCTATCATGAAATCTTTTCTATGAAATCGATTTCGTTTTCTACCAAAAAAACCATTGACTTAACAACCCCGTTGTATTGCAGCGCGGTCGGCGGAGAACAATCTGACGTCGTCGATAATCAACGTGTGCATGGGAACACTCAACATGGAGAAGGCGCTCAAGACGATCGACATGGACAAGATGACGGTGAAGACGTTTGTCGACTGCGTCGTCAAGGTGAGTGAGGGACTGCGAGTGGAGATGATGGGTTGAGAATCAGGGGTGTGCGGCAACGGCTTTTTTTTCGTCAATTGGCAATTGCCGGCAACTGACGAAATTAAATTCGGACAATTGCGGCAAGTTTCGGCGATGCTTAAAATCGTGCAAAAACTACTAATCTGCTTTCAATAAAATTATCGAATCTCAACAACAAATTCCATTGAAATTGACAGATGTTTGTTTACTTTTACGAAACCCTCCTCGAAACGATGCAAATTTCCCCCCACGAGAACAACATTTTCATTTTATTCGATTTTTCCCTTTAAAAATATTTTATTCCCTAATATTTGGTTGCCATTACCGGTCGAAACTCGATGCTGTTGCCGGCAACAAACTACGAAACCGGCAAGCGCCTTGCCGCACAGCCCTGTTGAAAATGATATGGATTTCACACAAGTTGCCTCCTCATTCGGATATATCTGTGTACATATCTCTCAGGCGCTGGGCGAACTTCCGCAGTCGAACACGTGGCACGTTGTGGTGTCCGCCAAGATGACCTTCAAGAGTCTCGATGAATTTGACAGAACCAAGGTGAGAGGGGTGAGAGAGACGAGTCAATTACTCAATCAATCAATATCATTCTCATACGTTGTATGAGATGTGGTTTTTGACTTTGATATTTTGTTTGAGATACGTTTAGGACACAAGCACTGGGTGATGCGGGATAAGTTCGTGGATTAGTGCGTTTGGGCATATGGATGTTTGCCGCAAGCCTATAATTCTGATTTTACCCTGTTGACTGAAAAAAAAACAGAAAACGTGGACTAGTTTTAAATTTTTGACCTTTCTATCCTGCAATCTTACCAGTTTTAGGTGGTGCCCAAACCGGAGCGGCTGCTGTTCCAACTGCTCATGGAGGTGCAGGACAGATACAGCGAGAGACTCGGATTCATGTTCAACACCTTCTTTGAGTGAGTTTATAGTTGGAAGACAAATTGTCTGGTTTCGACACCAGTACCACAACTTGAATCAGGCGTGGAGAACGAACTTTCTTTACCTTCTTTAAAAAAAAGGGAAAAGGTCCCTCATTGCCTTGTTAGTCAATGGAGGGACCTTTTTCCAAAAAAAGATAACGAAGTGTGATGCATTTACTTGCAGCGTCTACTGTTTGGCGATGATGAAACAGATCACGTCGTCGTCCAGTACGACGTGTGACGTAACGAGGAGCGTCCGATGCCTGTTCTTCGCACTCCATCTGTCTGAGGTATGGTAAACTATCCCGATCCCCCCTCAAAATGCCATCCCTCAGCGCCAAAGATACGGCCACCACTTTTTTGTATTAAAGGGACAGTAAACACACAAATTATTGTTCATTTGGTCCAATTTCTACGAGCGACGTAGGGATAGAGATAGTGTGCGCCCTATCGGATATCAGCCCAAGTGGAGCAGCGGTAAAACGTTAGCCTAGCAATCGTGAGGTCGCGGGTTCGATACCCACCCTATGCTTTTGTTTCTTTCAACGGGCCGAAAGTCGTGGCGAGACCTTGAAATTTGCGGGAATTCAACGGTGCCTTTACTGTCCCTTTAAGGCCGAACGTTGTGTAGGAAAATGTCAAAGTCCTGGTTGAACTTTTTATAATTGTGTCGAAAATGGCAAAAACTTGGTCGTTTTTGAAGTAACTTTCGGCCTATGTGTACACTCACTCATCTTATCTCCATCTGCAGAGAACGGCCGAGGAGAAGGAGGACGAGGCAATAAAGTTCTTCGTCTCCATCATCAAGAGGAAGCCATCGGCGGCCGTCTGCCAGAGTCTCGTCAGTATTCTTTTGATGCCCAATTGTATATTTTGGCGACGAACCATTGTAACGTCTCTATTTTTAGCCAAATTTCAGTGTTTGATAATGCTTTTTAGAGATACATGTATGACTGGCGTATTGATTTGCAGGTGTTCCTGCTGTGTCAGCCGGAGACGGCGTCGCTCGCTTCGGCCGTCCTCAGAGCGGAGTTGGATGATGATGAGAAGGGCGGACGATTCATCTCCATGCACATGAATGACACCAAGGTGAGCTGGAAAAAAATCGAAAAGGATAAATACATTCACCCACTTCCTCTCACGATAGCAGAAATTAGGCTGTCGCCGTAAACACTGCCCAAAACTACCGTATTCGCATTGTTGTGAGTAATGAGTCGTGCATCGCCTAGATCGCCTTCGATTATTAGGATTTCCTAAGCTTACATCCTAAACAATATGAAGCAAATGAATTAATCAGAAATGGGCAACTATTTTTCCAATATTTTTGCAGGATGCCCCCTCTACCAGGATGGTCAAATGCCAGGTGCTACCGAAACCCATGATTGTTTTTTTCTTCATAAAAGCTTTTCAATTTGGTGATGTATTTATGCATGGCGTGTCTGCTCGGAATTTTGACTCTTTCATTCATTTTAAACGTATTTTTTTTGCAAAATTTTTCGAAAATGTTCAATATGCACTTCGGCATGCGATTTGGGACATTTTTGCACGAAATATTTGCGAAAACACCCATTGGCCAATGCCATGGTCCTCAAACCCACTTATGTGTATACTTTCACCTCGAACGAAAGTTTAAAGGGACCTGGCACTGCAAATGGCAATATTTATATTTTAAAGTGGTGTCTTTTTATTGTTGCAAAAAAATGCTTATTTTTACGATTTGTTTGAAAGATGTTATGATTTTAAGAGCGAAAATCCTCAACTTTGAACCTGCATGCCTCCTTTCGAAAAAAGTAAAAAAACGGCGATTTTGTCGCACTTGAGAAAACTCTTGAGGCTGAATGTTACCTCATTTGCAATGCCAAGTTCCTTTGTGTTAGTATGATTATGGGGACACTGATGATAAATGGTTTCCTATTTCCAGTCCGTTGACATTCTCCGCTGGGCGATTGGTCTCTTCGCCGATGAGTCGTGCAAGAACAAGAAGAATCTGGCCCACAAAACACCCGCAACGAAGGAGATGGTACGGTACCGTAATTGAACCGCATAGATTATCGATCGTTTGCAGGTGCTCGAGTGGTGGGAGTCGGACATGGAGTTTGTGGAGAGGGCGAGGGATCAGCCAACTTCAGTAACCGTGTCTCCCTTCGGCAAGATACAGGTATTTTTTTTATTGTTTCATAAGTTGCATCGTGAGAGATAGTCGTTACAATTAGTGAGTAAGTTATCCATTTGCAGTTCGATGCGTGCAACAGAGAGTTGATGCATCGCATGACGATGCTGCTGTCGCCAATGTTCAGAATCGCCGGGCTCGACAGGATCAAGCTTCTCACGCAGGTAGATACATTTTAAGAGAAGCTTTCTGACATTGTGAACATACTTGGGCAAGAGGCTTGACACTAGGCGAAAAAATCAATTATACAGATCCATTCCAATTTAGGGCACTTTACTACATCCACGCCAAGGCCCTCCCCTCCCCTCCCCCAGCCAATGAGCGCACGACTACGCCCCCTTGCCCCTCCTCTCCGCCCCCTCCTCTCCCCTCCCCCTCCCTTCCCCTATTGGCTAGCGACTCTGACATCCGGCGCTCTCTTCATTCCGCACACTCTCTCACCCTGTCTCATACCCGTCTCGCGTAAATCGCTCGCGCCCTATTACAAGGTCGCGATCACTCAACCATCGCGGCTCGCCGTCGTAATGCCTGCATGAGGGGAACCTCTCGGCAATTTTTGGATGGGACTGTCCCTCCCCTCGGGGAGCGGACAACACTTCCGTCCGCCCCCTTTGAGGGGATGTGGTGGAAGGAGTCCCCTGCCTCCGCCCCCCTAGGGGAAAGGGGCGGGCCTTGGCGTGGATGTAGTAAAGTTCCCAATTTAGTACCTTAATAACTACTGAGTGGGTGTTGCCCGTTTTGTAAAGAGAATCTTTTTGCGACATTTTTGACATTCCACCGACCGAAGGGGCCAGCTCAATTATATGATAACGATAATATAATTGCAGTTGGACACTCCCGCGATCGACACGATCGATCGATTAACTGCATCGGGAGACGAGGGTATGGGATACGGTGAGTGGTTGTACTCATCTATTCAGAATATGACAAACTTTGATTACGTGTCCTATACGTGGATGGAAACGCCCATTAGTCAGCCAACAAGCGATTCTAGAGTACATTAGTAACTGCCTGACTTGAGCAGGATCGATGTTCGCTGACACTTCCTCTGTGCCCCGTGCTTTCCTTGATGCGGGAGAGGCTCGAGTCATCGTCCTCAGACTCCAGATTTCAGTGGGAGTGATCTCTTCATTCTACGCCGATTGTGAGTTTAATCATTTTTATTGTTTAATTTTAAAATTTGTTTTCATTTTTTTCATTGTACAATTCGCGTTACCTATGGAGGGTATAGAAATTTCAGAAATGAGATTCTTGCGAAGACTAATTTCCCATCAAGATATTGCTATCTTCCTTGACTAGCCATCCCTAGTATAGATATAAAAATTATGCAGGCCTGTACGGATCGGATCAACGAGATGAGCTGCGACTACACCTTCGCGATATGGTGGAGAGGGTGAGTTGGTTAAAAAAGAAAGATCTTCAATTATTGTGAAGTGCTCCTAGTCTATACAGTTTCATTTATGTTTTTGTGTATTTCTTTTTCTAAAATACATTGCACATTCGCTTTTCTAGGTGCACTCAATTCTCGATCGCCCTGCGTGCAAGCCGAGATCCGGAGGATCGTCCCCAGAATCGAACGAGGTGAGATTTGATTTTTTTTTAAATTCAGAATATTATTAAAACTTACATGCATTATTATTTCTGAAAAAAAAACCCCGACACATTTTCAGGAAAACGCACTTCCCATGGCTATTATCGCTCTTTGCTCTTGGCGTGACGCTATTCGTGGACTGACGAGACACAACCTGAAGGGCACTCCGGAGGCTAGCAGTGCAGAGTCGAGTCCCGTCAAGAAGAAGATAAAAAGTGCAGGATCGAGTCCCGCCCAGAAGAAGCCCAGAAGTGAGGAGTACGGTAATGATGAGCCATAGATTATCGATCTAAAAGCCCAGCTACAATAATTTCGAATAATGTTCTTCTCAAGTATTATTGCACCCTAAATTGTTCGTTCTACCAATAGGTTTAAGATTCCCCCATTAATTATGTTCATCTTTTCCCCTTCCAAACGATTCATTTTTGTTGTGCAATTTTCCACGCCCAAGAAGCTTATCAAGTGCAATAGTAGGGGCATGTTTAGAATTTCTTACTGTCTTTTTTCCCGAGTATTTGTAAATTAGTGTTCCACCCATCCGTCCATTCAAACGTTATGTAACGACATATCGATTTTCACATTATTTTTTTGTTGTTTGAATCACTGTACCATTTTCATACCCCCTCCCCCATTTCCCCCATCGGGTCACGTAGGCATCTCATCAAATCGCTAGCTCCTCATCATCATTCATTCGTGTAGACTACCCAGAAGTCAATTCCATTCGAGTTTCAGCGCGTAACTTACGGTGCACCCACAGCTTTATTCAGTGAATCAATTGTCTCTATGAAGCAGCTCCCCTCCGGTTTTTCGTACGTTTTCTAGTTCGTAGTACCCGTCGTCCGTTCAATTGTTATTGCTCATCTCTCTAAACGTTGTTGTTGTGACAATAAAGTGTTTGTTTTGAGTCTCGTGGAAATGTCGAAATGGAGGTGTTGAAATGCAAACACCGGAAGCTGTAGAGCTTCTTACCTGTCTTTGTGTACTTACCCTTTACCTTTCGCCCCCATTCCCCTGTTCTCTTTCTCTGTCCCTCTCCCCAAACCGCGAACTCCCGTCTCTCGGCTCAAACTGCGTGGAAACACTGTGGTTGATGTCATTTTGAGGTGGAGGTTGAGAAGTGCTCTGACTTATCTGCGTTTGATCTCGAAACAGGTGTTAGCATCCGAAACAAGCGCTATTTCTCTATGGCGATCTTTTGAACACTGTTCCGTGGGCGCTAAACTTCAGCAAACAAGCACCTGTCATTTGAAAGGACTTCCTCGAGCAATGAGTGGGAATCGGGTGGACTAGAGGAATGATGATCTACCCGATAGGTCATGGAGCAGATTTGATAGGGAAGGGAAGAGGGGTGAGAGGGAGTGAGAGTCAATCGCTATCGAGTTTATCAGTGTTATCAGTTGAGACCTCGGGCCGTGCCACGATCTTTCTTTATTCTATCACGTTCTCAACTCCCTAAACCCCGGCGCGTACTCTTTTCGTATTAATGATACCGATAAGTACTTACTATTGTTGTAGTGTTTCTCTGTGTCTATCTGTCTGACCGACGTTCCTTCTCTCCCCCACTCTCTTCGTTTTGCCTCTTCTCTAGTTTCTCCCCTCTATCTCTGAGCGATAGCAGACCGTCGTGTCGTGTTGGAAGAGCGAAGCGAGATAGGGAGAGAAAGAAAGAGTGAATGAGTGTGTGGAATGCGCGCGTGAATGGAAATCTCTAGAATTCTAACGGTTTTTGGGAGAGAGAAAGAGAGCTATCTTAGTTTCTGCCCACCTTTAACGTTTTTCTTCTTCAAACCACTTTCTGCACGCGTTAGAAAGTTGTGACGCTCTTTCACACTTTCAATCTCTGATATTCTTTTGGATGCCTCGTTGACCTACCCTACCTTATCTATCCATCTATTTGTGTTCCACCTCCACCTCCTCCTACTGACCCACCCTTCCCCTATCTTCTCCTCCCCCCCTCTATCTCCTTCCTCCTCTATCTCCTCCTCTCCTCCTCCTCTCCTCCCCCTCTCCAGTCCACTCTGTCTCATCGTCATCGTCTGCTCCTCCTCGTCCTTCTCCTCCTCTCCCTCTTCTTCGTCTCTTCCCTCGTCGTCTTCACCGCCCTCGACCAGGCAGGCAGAGCACGGTGGGTGGAGATGAGATACGATAGACAAGCTCGTCCTCCTGTCCCATATACCAAAAGGCTATGTACCAAACAGTCGAAAATATTGTCTGTTTTTTTCGAACTGCCGGCAAATGTTCTCTGGAACATACCTTTTGGTCGATGCCCCCGCCTCCCCTACCCATCCTCGTAGTCTCCTCCCCTTTGTTGAAGAACTATGAAGGCTACTGCTGAAGCCCAGACCCGCAAGTAAAAATGCTACCTATCTGGATCAAATTTAATAAAAAAGTTTTATTAGCGGGCCTTCAGCTGTAGCATTCTCTTCTCCCACAAAAAATTAAATGTATATTGTCCATTGGTAGAGAGTGCATAGATTAGTGCAAATGGCTACATTGTGGAATGCAATCTTGCTTGCGCTTGTGCAGTGCGCTGGACTAGTAGACTATTCAGCGAACGTGAAGTGACTCGTATGTAGGTATCGCATTTATGAAAGGGTACGATCAAACAAAATGCAAAAAAAACTTACTGTGTTACCGAAGGCGACAGAGCACAAAAAGTTACAGAGCTGCCAACGTGCCTCTGTGGTACACGATCTAAGTTTGTTTTGCATTTTTTGATATGATCGTATAATTTATATATGTAATATGGTAGATGCTGGAGCAGCAGCAGTTAATAATCGTGATCCGATGTTGCAATGCATTCATGAGTGTGACTTACTGGACTTTTTTTGAACGATGGACTGCGAAAGAGAAAATGATAATTCAATGCGTGATGCTTCTCTTTGATAGACTAATCGTGATCGTTTTGTCGCACGCTCTCTTCTCCGTATGTAATTGGACTACTAGGGATAGTGAGTATTACATGAATTTCGGACCGAATAAGATGTAGACTTTTAATATAGAAGATGGGTTAACTGATGGATGCTGTCTTCTGGCCTGTGTCTAATTGGGTGACTGTTGACACACATGACTGCATTGATTGTGGACCGATTTCGATACTGTGGATCAATATCGACTCTTGATTCTGTTTATTGGTGTTGCGCATTTCCGGTGATCGCTGAGATAGTGTGATAACATTTAGAAACGTGTTTTCATTTGCTACCCATCCGAGGACACTGATGGAATATTTACTGATAGTGCAACACATTTCCCTACGCCACCCCTTCATTGGGTCTCAGCATTATTAGTTTTGTTTCCTGGCGAGTCGATCCGATGTATTTCGAGGAGATACATTATTAGTGTTTGAGTGGCGTTGCTAGGGTGACGCGGAGGCTTCTCGGTCGTGTGGAATTTATGATTCCTATATGAACTAGCGAGAGAGAGAGAGAATCCGTCAACAATTTCTTCCCATCTTCTTCCCTCTCTTTCTCTTTCTATCGCATGTCGACTTGATGTGAAGTCGGACATGAACGGAAGACGGAGAGTTGAGGTCTCTGGAGGATTCTTAGAAAGGGGGAAAAGTCATTTCACGATCACCGTTGACTCTAGAAGTGGCTTCCAAAGCACTGCAGCATGGCGCAGCCAGTAATTTGTCTAATGGAGGGGTTTTCTCTCTCCCCCGCTCTCTCTGTCTCTCTAATCTGTGGTACGGCAAGTCGAGAGGCGAGGGGAGTGGGGGAGAGGAGGGAAGGGGGAGGACAGAGACGGGGAAAGGCAGAGGGGGGGGGGGAGGAGGGAGGGGGAGATGGAGTAGGGAGGAGGAGCAGTGGCATCTGTGATATGATGACTGCAGATGCGACGGTCGCTCGTCGCCCTCTCGACACACTCACTACGCCTGCTTGCCGCGTCTAGAGCGGTCGTGACGTCATCGACGCTTGGCGCCAGGCCATCTACCAGCGGCCCCATGGGCGCAGCCTGCTGCGCCAGCCGTGGCGCCGCCACGGCGCCCTACGACGGCGGGTCGCTGGAGCGATTCCCACCGGGTCACGTGGGGGGCGGGGCGGAGCCCGCCCTCAGGCTAGACCCCGCGCCCCAGGGAAAGCGGCGAGAGCGCACGGCCTCGGACACGCCCGCACCCGCTGCTGCACCTGTTGCTGCGACCACTGCGCCCGACCCGACCCCGGCTGCAGCTGCAGCTAGATCTTCGTCTGCCACCTCGCCGCCGGGAATCATGTTTAGAGCAGCGTCGAGGTGAGGCAGCCATTTCTATCTTGCTTTGGATAGTGAGTAGTTAGAGATTTCTCCCGCTTGGCACATTGCTAACATTAAGATGTTTGTCTCATCTCTTGGTCTTTGTGACTATTAATTGTGCATGCAAATGTGGAAGGGGTCTAAAGATGGTGAGAGAGAGAGAGCGGTCATCATCTTCACTAGTCTCCATTCGTCTCGTGAGGGGCGGTCGTCTTCGCTCTTCCTTCCTTCCCTCCATCAAGATACTCGTCGTCGCGCGGCAAGCAATGTCGTGGCTCTTCTGTGGAATGTGCAAGACGGACAGGGGAGACCAGCCGGTGTCCGTGGCCAAGATGCGAGAAGACGAGATGAGGATCAGTTGGTGAGACGGGAGACGGGTTACGGTAGTACACGGGGTCAGAGTTGTGATTGAGGATCAGTTGATGGGACAGGAGGTTACGGTAGGACGGTAGATCAGAGTTGAGATTGAGGATCAGTTGGTGGGACAGGAGATCGGGATACGGGTTAGACGCTTTTGGGTCAAAGTTGTGATTGTGGATTGAAGCGCGAATTTATTAAGAGAACTGAAGGTCCCTGGGTTCAGAAGCTGTTCCCTGATTGATGTTTGGATGCATCAGAGTGGTGCCATGAGATGGATGGCCTATCTCTGATCTGTGTGTGATGTGCATCATCATTTTGATCATGACGAGATAAAAAACTCTTATTCTTTTCCCTCCTCTTCATCATCTCTGATTACTGTATAGTTTGCGTCGCCGCTTTCATATTCTGTTTGTCCGCCGACTTGGCTGATCTTTCACCGTTGAGTGCTTTTTCGAACCTTTACACGGCATTTTGGCGAGTCTAAATTGAGGTAAACAGTTAGAGAGTGCGAACAGCTTTATTAATGGGCGATGGTGACACCGCGAATCTGCCTTTCTGGCAATTTGCCCCCCGAACGCCGTGCATTTATGGAGCAGCAAAACGTGCTTGTATTAACTCCTCATGTGAGTGGAAAAGGGGGAGATTATGTATTCGAGAGTGGCGTGCATTTCTCTCTCCCTCTCTCTCCATTGGGAGTGAATGGGGAGGGGGGAAACTGATTTGGACGACCAGGAGGGAACCGATCTCCCTTTACTCCATTCGATATTCGTCTATCGATGAGAGGTGCTGTCAATGACTCATCCACCACGTCCAACATCTATCGTCGTCGTCGTAACTCCGCCTTCTAAGAGTGAGAGGGAGGAGATGAAGGAGGAGGAAGAGGAGGAGCAAGAGGAGGGTCAGCCGACGGGCTACGTCTCCTTCCCGCCACTCACAGCGTGGGAACGAACGCGCGCCTCAGTGCGGAGGATCTTGCCCGCGAAGAGCAGCAAGTGGAGGAAGAGGATCATATTGGGAATAGTGGCAGCCATGTTTGCAGCAGTCGTCGTTATTGTCATTGTGTGGTGAGCAGATTGAGACTAAAGTCTAATTTGATGTCTTGTAGATTTTAACAGGTTCATTTTTTGAGCGTCTTTTCTGGTGTGGTTGTGCGGTGAGCGAGATTGACTCGTAAATGCGCAAGGGTTGTTGCTGGGGTGTCAAAAGCGGGAGATCCAGTAACAAAGCCGGGTGAATTTGGGCATAGTGGGAGGGTCTGATCCAAAATCGCGAGGACAGCCATGTTTTGATTGTTATTGTGTGATGAGCAAATTTTGTGCTATGCAGGCTTCCCCCTTGTACTTTTTGAGCTTCCTTTCTGCCATTCGAATCAGTAAAGGGTCTTTTATTGTTATTGTGTGGTGAGGACACTGAGGAGATTGATACTAGTTTGGAGCTTGTAAACATTTTGCACTTTTTGAATATGACGTATATGCCTAGATTGAGTGCACATTTTAAAACTTTGCCTTTTACTTTTCAAACTTTCTATCTGTCAATCCAGTCTAACCTGGCATATATCTGGAACCGTGACCTGTTTTGTGGAAGAAGCTGAGCTTTGGGACCAGGGCCCAGAGTGAGGATTGGGTTTCCGGTTGACTGGAGAGAGTGCATGGGAACCTAGAGTGATGTATAGTGATTGTGTTCACGTGAACGTCATACAAGGGCGGTTTGCCCTTGTTTTCTGGTCTGACGATGTGGTCGATCATTGGGGGGTTTGGTATGGGCTGATATGGGGGCACGGATTAGGAACTGGTGGCGCACTATTGCCACTTCTTGGACATGATATGCAGTTGGAGAGGACAGACTGTAGTAATCGGAAGACGTGATATGAGGTGTCAGCCATGTTGTTCTCAAGATCATCTGTCAAGGACGGTTGAGGATGGTCCTTACCCTCCTCCCCCCTACCACTGATATAAAAGGTGCACCCAGACCCTGTCCCGCCTCATCTAGTGTCATTGGAGATAACAAGAGGACACAGTCAGTACCAGTCGCTCTTTCAATCACCCTCTACAAGTCGCTGGACGACTACAGTAACCCTCAGTCGGGTTTGGATACTGTAACCAGGCCTCTTATCGATCTCTTCCCAATCTACAAGTAACTCATCTCGACTGATCTCAGTCTACCGCCCCCCCCACTATCGATCTCTACAATGATTATCGACTTCTGCGTTGGCGCCCTGTCCATTCTGGGAGTGATCTCACTGCCGCAAAAGTACGTATTGCAGCTAGTTAGTGTGTCTAGAGGGGATAGTATGAATGGAGGAGAGACACATCGATTTGTGCGTCTGAGTGAGAAGAGAGTTGCTCCCATTGTGCCTGCATGGCTTTCCGTCTAAAGTTGCTTCCTTTTTTTGCATTGATTTTAAAGTAATGATTTGCGAAGTACTAATTGCTCCTACTTTTCAGCTCCCTCACGAGCGACGCGTTTGCGTACCAGCAGAAGCGAGCACTTTCAAACGGTGAGTAACAGGACTAGGGCTGGTTAAAATGAACTGGTGAAACCATAGTCTCGCCGGCCACTGATGCAATGCGATAACCTCTGTAATGGTACTGTGGTATCAGGTATGTCTGGAGACAGCGCCATGGTCAAGTACGAGACTGAGGAGAGAGGATCGCTCTACTCCCTCGACTACAGATGCTACATCAGTACGTTGATCTACCCCTATTTGTGACTTGGTATTGATCAATATTTTATTATAAATGTAGTAAAATAGTAGGCAATTGGTTGCCGGAATATTTGTTTCACCTATCTTTTCGTAATCGTGAAGAGTGTTGATCTCCCCTACTATCGCAGTGATGATGTGCAGTAACGCCTTTTTTGACGGTTTTATCGCTGGTCATTTGAATTCGGGATTATACGATTGGACGGGAACCAAAATAGATTTGCCAGTCATTCTAGGTGAAAATGACTTTAAAAAAACTATGCGGCACTGATTGAATATCACTTTGACTAATTAGTGCTAAAGTCTATGCCTAATTAGTTCTAAAGTCTTATGAGTATATGTGTGCATTGCAGAGGGACCTCAGGGCTACGTCTCCCCGTGGCACGACATCCCCCTCTACGCCGATGAGGCCGCCAAGGTCTTCAACATGATTGTTGAGATTCCGCGATGGAGCAACGCCAAGATGGAGGTAAGGGGGGGAAACTAATTGATAATTTGTGGTGTAGATGGGAAACTAATCGATAATTGGTTGTTGAAACGGAAAGCAATCGATATTGAGTTGTTTAGATGGGATAACTAATCGATATTTGGTTATTTTGATGAAATAACTAATCAATAATTGTCCTGTTTAGATGGCTACGAAGGAGCCGCTGTCGCCCATCAAGCAGGACGAGAAGAAGGGTGTGCCCCGATTCGTCCACAACATCTTCCCCCACCACGGATACATCTGGAACTATGGAGCACTCCCCCAGGTGAGATAAGGGAGAGTGAGATCAATGGAGAAGTGGAAGGAGAGGGGAAGACATGGATACAGCATGATATGAAAATGTGATGGACTGTGAAGTAGGCAGTGACAGTTACTGTATTTATCCACTGCCAACATGTAAAGCTGGCAAAAAATCGGCTTACTAATCGACAGATTCTGGAACTAGTGAGAGTGAGAGGGGGTTACTGTATTTATCCATCGACGACCTGGAAAGTCTGCTCCCTAACCAATCGATTCTGTATGAAGTATCTATGAGTAGTGATGGTTGTGGTGTCATTGCAGACGTGGGAGAACAACGAGCACACTGACCCCGAGACGGGCGCCAAGGGAGACAACGACCCCATTGATGTCGTCGAGATTGGATCCACCGTCCACAAGAGAGGAGCCGTACTCCAGGTAGAGTACAATGATCAGTAATCGATAATCGTGGTGATACCGTATGTTCTTTTAAAATGGGGCTTGTACGGTATCTCATTGTTGTAAAATATCCAGGTACAATCGATTGAGCTGATAGCGTAACAAATTTCAATTGAATAACTAGTCCAGCTACATACGATACAGGAGTCCATACTGTATCTCTTTGCGGTCGATTAATTAGTTCAACCTGCCCAATTTCAATCGATAATTCGTTTGATACCGTAACCCCCTCCGTTGCAGGTGAAAGTTGTCGGTTGTCTGGCTCTCATTGACGATGGAGAAACGGACTGGAAGCTGGTGGCCATTGACGTCACCGACCCGCTCGCCAAGGACATCAACTCGATGGACGACGTCGAGAAGGTCTTCCCCGGACTCGCAAGGGTATGGTAACTGGAGTATTATCGATTGATTGGAATAGAGTATGGTAGATGGTTGAGGCGGACAGTTATAGATTGATTGGAATTGAGTGTGGTAGCATGATGAGACGGACAGTTATCGATTCATTTGAATATAGTACGCTAGATGGTCAACTCGATTTCTTCAGGCAACGTACGAGTGGTTCAAGACGTACAAGATCCCGACTGGAAAGCCCGCCAACGAGTTCGCCTTCAACGGACAGTACAAGGACCAGGCCTTCTGCTACAAGGTACGGTAGTTGTATCGATTGATTGGAAGAGTTACGCTAACTATTTTATTGTTATTGATTTGTCTGGTTAAGGTAATCGAGGAGACTCACGCCTTCTGGAAGAAGCTGATCGCCGAGCCCGCCCCCGAACTGAACACGTGAGTTTGCTGATTTTTGTAGTTTGTAGCCTTTGGACGGGAATTTTTTTCACTACACGGTTGATTGCTGTCTCCCACTCTCCCTAAATGCTCGCTCCTTTCAGCCTCTCCCGTGTGGACGGCGCTGCTCACGTGGCGACTGCCGATGCTGCAGCAGCCATTGTCGCTGCAGCCCCTGCAGCTGCAGCCGACTCCGCCCTCCCCGGCGACCTCGGCAAGTGGCACTTCATCTCTGACAGCAAGCTCTAAGGAGGAGGACACTGTACCCCTCACAACCACCCCCCGATCGATACTGTAGTTGCCCCACTTAGTTATCGATTGATTGTTACTCTCTGATTCCATTATGATCATTTCGCCCGTTTCCCGCGTCGTCGTTACTTCACACGTTCGATAGGCCCATTTTGAATTGTGCCCGAGTTCTGATCGGTATTTATGACAAGTACCCCAGTGTTAAATTATAATAAATGAAGTTTTGGTATTTACCGAAATTGTTGTTGTCGAAACATGAAGTGTGTTAGAATTTCTTCTCACTGGGGGGATAGACTTGGACGGAGCTTATAAAGTAAAGAAGAAAAGAAAAAAAAGAAGAATCTAAAGTAAAGAAGTCCCCGCAATTGATCAGAAATGTAAATTAGTATTTTCACCTCAAGTTCCCCATTTGGATGTGATTTGCATGCTCCTAGTGAACTGAGCGAGTGCGTTGCATTGCGCACATTCTCGTTTGCCGTCCTTTCCTCTTCGTTCTAATTGTCCACTGAGTTTAGCCATGGTTTCTCGTCCATCTGTCGCTCACGTGGGATTACAGTATCTCCGCCCATTCCTTCATCGAGGTAAGCCTTGTTGCCTACTGTATTTTCTTCGAATCGATCGATCCATACAATCTTCTACGTTCAGCTCTCTCTCTCCCTTCTGTGACTGCGAGTCAGATGATTATTGATCTGGGAAACTTCGTCGGTCTCAATGGCATTCCGTATGAGACGGAGGGACGACTCATACCCATCGGAGGAAAGGTTCGTTTCTTCATATTGTTTGGTAGATGAAACATGACTTGCACATGTGGACACTTCTCTGTATGATGCCAAACATACAGAAAGTGTCATGGCGGTAGATTGTCCAAAAGTGAGAGAGTCTCTTGATTTTACACGCATTCTCATGCAAACCCCTGTCTGTAGAGTTTACCGGCTTGTGGAATGATGTGTACAGTATCCTACGGTAGTCAGACTACGGTACCTAGTCATGCACTTTCTCAAAAAAACATTGTGCTATTTAGAGAAATGTGGAACAAATTGGAACGAGATATTGTTTTTTTTGATTTTATTGATGTGATTGTCTTTTGCAGTGCACTCAAGACGGCGAGAGGGTTCTGTTCAACTGCGAGGGCGAGCTCCTCCTCATCAATACCATGGGCGACAAGTGGACACGTGGAATCGATCGGCTATGCCTGCTGGGACACTCGTCGAAGGAGGAGCGACTCCTGCTGCTTGCTCTCGAGGTACGGTAACTTGGCACCCTGCCAACAAAGCTCTCTCGTTTCCCACTATATCTGCCGTTCTCTAGCACTGTTTCGGCTTCTTTGACCCGTCCAATGTGAAGAGTACGGTAGATTCCGGGAATGATGCTACAGTATGCCGTCTTTGCAGGGCGATCGATTGGTGGAAGAGGGACTCGCCATGCGCAGTCCCTTCAACTGGAAGTGTGAGACAGGTGAGAGCGGATATCGATCGATGGGGACAATGGGGGGACATTTGCTTGAACACAACTGTATTTAGAGATGTTGAGAGATTTCGACGGTGAGAAAAGTGGGAGGCAAAAAAATAATGATAGTATTTAAGTGGTATCTCTGCGCTTTAATGCGTGCAAAAGATATTTGAGGCAAGGGGAATGGGGGGGCGGAGATGCGCATTACCCTTCCACGTTCTCTATCAGGTTGTGAGGATGACTGCATGCTTTTCTCGCTCTGTCCATCATCGAGGTTACTGTATTCCGCAAGGCGCGTCTCGCTCCTCTCATCTTTGCCCATCTCCAGTATGGATGTCAGTTCCTCGCTTGTTTTTCCCACCGTATCCCGCATCTACCGTATACATTGTCGTCATTATTACAACTTCACAAACACTCTTCCGAAATATTAAAACGTTCCACTGATAGACAGCAGAAACGAGTACGAGAGTGCAAGCGACAGCGAGAGAATCAGATAGTAAGGACACCACAGGTAGTTCTCGAAGTGGAACATAGTATTTTAAAATTGTAATTCCGTAATCCTCATTGCAGTCAACGCACTGCGCTCTCTGCTCGACGTGCCTCAATCGCCGTACACTGCTTCTCCTATTGAATGCCTCCCCGATGACGTCGAATCTTCGATCAGCGAGTCAGTCTCTTTTTCTATCTCCCCCACTTGCTCTCCCTGCCCTACACACTATCTCGTCCGTCAGACGCCGCGAGAGAGCGTGCTGAGCGAGGAGAGTCAGACAGCCTCGCTCTTGCAGGCAACTGGACAGGATGTTCATACTCGTCGACCGCAACTACTCAGAGAGCGAAGTCTCCAGCTTGCCTTACTCTGGAGAGTTCATGTCTCCAGTTATTAGGAGAAATGATGTCTCCACCTCTCAATTTCGCATGCTCTCTCACCAGGAGACAACATCTCCAGAGTAAGGAAAGCTGGAGACTTCGCGCTCTGTGTACAAGCAGTCGCCTCTTTCAACCATGGCTGCAGCTGCGTCAGCCAGGTACCTATCAGAGATCAAAGATCAAAGGTCAGAGATCAATCCAACCCCTTCCCTTCCAGATTGGTTCCACTGCAAACTCGCATGCTCAACACGGAGAATCGTCTCACCACCGATGAGTACATGCACGCCCTACTCGGAGAGGTAATTCTCGTTTTACCAATGAAGGTTACGGTAGTCTAGGGTACGGTAGGGTTATCGATAATTGACTTCTTGACGAATTATTTCTGGATAATTTGATCTTTGATCTCTGCAGACGACGGCGGAGGTCGAGAGGGATGGAATGGAAGGAGCGAGGAGCATGGGAGTGAGTGGAATTGAGGTGAGATTGAGTGAAAGCGCTACAGTATGCCACACTATGCACGAGCCGATCGATACAAAACTGACTTTACTACCTTACTATAGTGTTTTTTTGTTTGTGTGTATTCTTTCGGATATTCCTATCTAATCTCATGCATGCTACCGGGCTGCTCAGCCCGGTTGACTTTTCTAAGATTTAAGCCAGTAAATTCATCTCTGATGTTTCGATCAATACTGTAGGTGGATTGCAAGAAGTAGTGACGTGTCTTTTCAGGCGAGAAGCACCGAAATTATGGAAGATTCCGCCGGCCAAGTGGACACTGCCAATTAGGATGGAAAGAGAAGCCGCGTCAAGGTTTCCATTGATCTTTGATCTCTTGTCCCCATTGTATTTGCCCACTATTAGAACTTGCACTATGTCGGTTTACCCATCTAATATGCACAATAAATGATCTTTACATTACTTTGCTCTTCAATTGTGATTTCATCGTCAAATTACTTCATCGTATTTTTCTGAGTTGTGTTGTCGAATAAAGTGTAAGAATTCCGATTCAATCGTTCGTGTTGTATTGACAGCATGCCACAGTTGACTATCGTATGCAAAACAGAAATAGCAACTTTCTCAGTGCTGGATGTGGAAACTCAATGATACCTCAAATGTTAGTTAGTCAGTCGACGATACCTGCAGACTACCGTAATCGGCGGAGAGATAACTGTTATGAGTGGAGAGCTCAGCGCTCGGATGGTTTATCTCATCCAACTATAGTTATAACGGAAATGAATGTCTTGGACAGCAGCGACTTTGTCGTACCCCGGAAAAGAGTCACTGCAAGGACGGAAATGCGAACAGTCCAATTAAGAGTGCCCGTTTTGACCATTACCATCAACTGCCCCATAGTCTAGTGGGTAACAGGGGAGGCTAGTAAACACTGAATCTATGGTTCGAATCTTAATGTGGGATACAGTTTTGCCAGATTTTTCCGAGTTCATCTTTCGAGAAGGATCAAGCTAGTAAAGTAGATCATGAAAGTGGGTCATGTCTTGGATTGTCTCTGTGGATAAAATAGAGTTGTTATTGTCGGGAAAATCAATCTGTGAGAATTTCTTCTCTCTCTGCGCTAATCTGAACGTACATGCTAATTGGTATTCACATCTTAATTTCCTCATTTGCATGGTCCTAGTGAGACGATGAGTGGACGAATCCACGTCCACATTCGCTCACGTTCCCTCTCTCTCTCTTCGATTCCCAATTATCGATTGTTAATCGTCTAGTTTGTAATCATTTTTCGTCTAGGCGGCTTTCCAACTACAGTGTTCTTTCCTCCACCGTGGTGAGTGTTGATCCGCCTACTGTACTCTCCAATACCAATCGATACAGTGTGCGATACTTATCGTCCTCCTGTGGATCGATTTATCGATCGATGTAATCTTCTACTTTCAGAGTCAGTACACTGGCTGTCATCATGCATCAATCCCGACACACCATTTGCCCAGCAAACGTGACGTCATCAGCAAATCGATTTTCCCAAGCTGATGACGTCACGTTTGGCGGACAAATTGTTTGTCGGGGTTGCTGCATAGGGACTCTGGTCTCGGCCCATCGTGAGTTTCGGTCTCTCCCTGCCCTTCTCGGTCTACAGTATCTCTACTCTACAGTACACATGCCAGTTTCAATCTTTTCTTTCTGCAACTGCGGGTTACTGAAAGAAGAATACGAGTCGTTCTACGTTATGCATAACTTTTGTCAAAGATTACTCCAAACCTCCAGAAAGTGGTCAGAGACAGGATAATAAGTGGTACTCAATCTTTTGCGGAAGTTATCTGGGTACGATAATGTAATAATACTAATTGCACTTACTACTCTCTTCTCGTTGGCGGTCATCCATCCCCTTCGACATCGTCGGACCTCCAAACAACTTCAATCTCTCTCTCTCTCTCTCTCTCTCTCTCTCTCTCTCTTTCTCTCTCTCACCCAGTAAGTTTACACTTTCTCCACAGAGCGTAAATTGGCTAAGAGAGCGGTTTTCTGAGGCTTCGCTTCTTGGAAAAAGGTATTACACTCCACTCATTCCTCACACTCTCTTGTCTCTGTTTGCAAACGACAGAACGTGAGAAAGGAGTAGCGTGGAAAACCGATCTCCTAGCAAATTTGCGCGCTGTATCTCTAGCGCGCACTCTCTCTCTGCCCGGCACGCTCTCTCGTCGGTCGGTCGGCACGAGAGAGCGTGCGGAGTGAGGAGAGTCAGACGCAACGTGGTTTACCACTTTCAATCGGCTCAAAGCAGCCGTACTATCGATCTTCTAATCGACCGCCAACTATAAGTAGTCGCTCTAATCGATGGATGCTGCAGCGACAACCAGGTATCGATTAGAGATGGTCAGTCGGAAAATGTCTTTGTCTGAAATAATGTCGGACAAAGGTTCCGTTCCGGTTCGTTCCGGTTCAATCCTTTGTTTTCCTTTGTTCTCCCTCTCATTCCGGCTTTTCGACTGACCACCTCTAGTATCGATCAAAGATCAAAGACAAGTCTAGAGATCAATGATCACCCTTGAGATCAAAGATCAATTTAGAGATCAAAATCGATTTCTCGTCATTCCTGGCAGATTTCCCTGCAATATCGCATGAAGACAGTGGATGACTCTCCGAGGACAACCATGCTCTACTCAGAGAGGTGAATTTAATTTCTCGATTACGGTAGTCTAGGGTGCGGTAGGGTTATTGATAGCTGATTTTTTATGACGATCTTCGCTTATCTGGCTTGATCTTTGATCTCTGCAGGTTTCGAGCGAGGGAGAGGAGGACAGGGAAGGATTGGGAGAAATGACGATTGGAGCGAGTGGAATTGAGGTGAGAGTGAGAGAGAGATACAGTATGATACAGTATGAATTAGCCAATCGATACAAATGAGGATTGTGAGTGATTGAGATGTTCTCATTCAGAAGGAGAACATCGAGAGTTATTCTTCGGATGGAACCAAGAAGGGCAACCAATTCCCTTCGATTCGTATTTGATCTTTGACCTCTGAGAGTTGACCTTTCTGTATGTAGCATTTGTAGGGCTAGCGCAGCAAATTAGCAGAATGAGTAATCCAATTCCTCTCTAAACACATTTCATCACCGTTTGTAATATCAATCTCATGTTTGCTATGTGAAGTAACGAAAAATAAATTGTTGAGATAACTGATTCAATCTGTCGCAGTGAGGAAAGAGAGAGAGAGAGAGAGAGAGAGAGAGAAAGAGAGAGAAAGAGAGAGAAAGAGATCTTGTGTTCACAAGTTCTCATTTTGTGGTAGAATGAGATTATCGATTTGCATCATCAAATTACAGTCACTCTGCTCTATTTTCCTCTTTCTCCATTCATTTATCGATTTCACGCCAAGTAGTGACGGTCGGAGGCGATGTCCTCCGGTCCCTCGTTGGTCGCCCTTTCAATCAAGTTTCTCAAGTCTGCACTCGATGAAGGTAAAAGTGTATTCGATTCCCAATGTAATTCGCAACGTTCAGCTTATGGTGCGAAAGAGGGCCATCGCCTCATACTGGAAGCACTTGCTTTTGCTGGTTTCGTCGCACAGAAGGAAAGCAAGACCGCTAAACTTCCGTCACAAAAAAGGTGTGTTCGCACGTTTGTATCACCTGAAGGGCCTTTTCCCTGGAGTTGTCTTTGTTCCAATCATTCCATCTTCACTTCAGTACTGGATCGTGGGCGATACAGTATGGACCAAGATCGAGAACGAGGAGCACATAGTGTATACTATCAATAGTTCCGACCCATGGTTCCACTCCATCGTCAAATTCCTCTCGGAGTGCAAGGATGCGGGCCCCGCCGCTGTCGAAGTAATCGCGCACAAGGTATTATTACGAAATTTGAGCGATCTTTCAAGTTGATCTTTGAACTCAAACTTTGTTTAGGCCATTGTCATAAAATTTGTGCCATTGTGGAAAAGACTGTGCTCATTTGGCGGTCGATTGATTGATTATAAAGAGTGATTGATTACAGGCCAGAGGCTTACTTGAGAGGGCGAAGGCTCGCAGCCAACCCTGCGAGTGCATGAATTATGCGGTGCTATTCTTCACATGCTCGAACGTATTGAAAGAATCGAGTCCAAACCAAATCAAGTGTATATTGTCGATACTGGCAACGGCTCTATTGCTTCGAATCTCGGAAAGATCGGGAGGCAGAAACGTGACCGAGACAAAGAACACTATCGATTATTGCGGTGAGCACTTGCCCATAAGCATTAGCTTCTACCATCACTCCGTTACAGTATCGGCGCTGGAGTGTCTTGTAGCAAAGGGAAGGAGGACGCCCGTTGTGGGAACTGAGTATGAAGAGGAGGGCATGCCATTATCGGGAGACCCCAATATGGACACGTGAGTAACCACGCAGTAGATCAAAGATCAGCACAAATGCTCTCAGCCGATTGACTATCCGTCGGGAGATTGCGAATTCCAAGTACTCCGGCTGTACTCTGTCACAGCTGGTATCGCTTCCAGCAGAGAGGTATAAAATGAATCCTGCATAATGTAAAAAAACTTGGTATTTCAGATTGGCTGCTGCCGGCGCGATCAACTCGATGTCACTATACGAATTCATTCAATCCGCAACCGGAGAACCGTACATAGAAAGGTTCGACCGACTGTAGCACTAACTGTTAGATACTGTTCCTATTCTACCGTAATAAAATTTGTGACCTACCGTAACTCAATTTGGACGCAATCCCTGATCTACCGTACCCTGCCATCTTGTCTCTCTCTGACCTACGGTAGCAGGATGTGACCCATGCTAGTTTGTGATGGAAGATACGCTTCTTGTATTACAGATATGTGAATGATACGGTGACTCGCGGGGAGTCGATGACGGAGAAAGAGGTACACATTGGATACTGTAATTCGAACCACGATCCCCTCTTGCAGGCACATGCTAAATCTGAAGGCAGTGAACGAGAAGGTGCAGCACAGGGTACAATAACAGTCGAACGTGTTTTGATCTTTGATCCATGCTCTTCAGAGGGGCATGATCAGGAGTTCTCCAACGTCACTTGCAGACGAAAGATGAAGCAGAGGGCGAACGTGTGTTGAATGAAAGATCAAAGATCAAAGACCAAAGATCCCGTTTCCAGCAACGAGATGCTGTCGAGTTCGACCTTTCTGCTGCGGATTTGGATGAAGACAAACCCCCCAAGGACGGTAAAACGGGAGTAGCAGGTTATTCAGTTATTGTTGAGTAGTCATGATGCAATCCATCCAGGTGCCACATCGATAACCGCAGAGGACGCTGCCAAAGAACACGCGGTAACTGTCATTTCCGTTGGATGGAACAAGCGCCATTAAGATACGATGCAAGCCATCGTATGTGTTTCAGGATACGACGAACGATAGTATCTTCAATGGCATCGTGGAGGAAGCGGCAGACGTCTTCTTGTGGGCCACTAACAATCGGAATGACACATGGCAGCACGTATGTTTCTCTCTAATAATGCTGTTCTGTAGTTGTGAATCGATTACATGTTTATCTTTCAATGTTGCAGATGATGGCATACCGGGAGAAGACGGGCGATATGATTCACGCCAACAGCGAGATTCGTAGAGGACCTTCCATGAAGGTAATAAAAAAATCATATTTAGTGTTCGACTACGGTAATTTCGATCTCACAACTTCCTATAGTAACTACTCGTTTAAATTTCAGTCTAATTGCAGGGCGATAAACGGATGTCGATAAACACGACTCGCAACATCGTCAGCTATCTGAAGACAGAACTGGCCCACATCGAGCTCGTAGTCAAGAAGAGAATGATGGAAGAGGAGTTTTCTACTGAACACGAGAAAATGTGGACACGTTTCGTGGTAAATTGTTGTTTTATTGAAAAGTCATCTCACTTTCATTGAATTTATATTATATATTATATTGATTAGTTGGTACTATTTCAGAGAGAAATGAAGAATCTAATGGCCAAGCAAATCACCGAGGCGCCGGACGAGGTTGGGCCCGAATTACTTTGACTGTCGCCTTATTCCGGAGACTAATGACTACAATACAGGATAGTATGCAAGAAGAAGAGAAAGATACTTCTATCAACAAGATGAACAAACATACGAAGGATGCGACAGGTTAGTATGTTCAATCAACATTGTTCCACAGCCTCGCCTCCAGAAAGGGGTAAGGAGTGAGTCCAACGAGAGAACTCTCTCATTGTTCCGTTCACTCTCGCTCATGGCCCTTTCTGGAGATTTCGTGTACTGTAAATGTAATTAGTCTACTAATATTTCAGGTGTGGCGCAATCGGAGACACAGGAGAATGAGGACGGACAAGTGGTGAAAAGAAAGGTACTTGACCAAAAATAACCTTTTTTTAAAAGAGATGTATTCGGAAATGTTGCCACGAAATTGAGTGAATTCCAAAAACCCTATTTTCTTTCGTTTAGATACATTGAGTTGATCGATTTTGACTGCAGGGTCAAGTATCAGTGAAGAATGTGAAACACAATGTTGTTGGAGAGATCACGGTGCATGATAATGGTTTGTGTGTTCAATCAACATTGTCCCACAGCCTCACTTCCAGAAAGGGGTCAGGAGTGCGTAATCCGAGAGGGTTCTCTCACTTTTCCGTTCACTCTCGCTCTTTCTGGCCCTTTCTGGAGATTTCGTGTACTGTAAATGTAATTAGTCTGCTAATATTTCAGGTGCGGCGCAATCGGAGACTACTCAGGAGAATGGGGACGGACAAGTGAAAGGAAAAGTACTTGACCAAAAATAACCTTTTTTAAAAGAGATGTATTCGGCATCGTCGATATCGTTACGAAGTCAATGAATTCGGAAATAGATATATAGATACCTTACTGGAGATACAATTCTTTGTATTGTAGGGCCGACGTCCGAAGATGCCGGCAATTCTTAATCCACTATACAAGGGTCAGTTTATCTCTCAATTTCCCACTATGTGTGAACATGCAATAATCGATATATTGTTCAGATCACCAGACAGTTCACCCGGAAAGCAGAGCAGAAGGATGGTAATGAAACACACGAAATCGATTATCAATAAATTCCACAATTTTAATTCAGTTTTCCAACGCTAATCGAAAGACTACAAATGTATTATGCATTTCAGTACCGAAGAAGTAAGTATACTGCAGACTACAACACTATGAACTACAGAGAAGCCAATGGAATAAAAAGGAAAAAAGAGACCAGTCGTTGACATTACACTAACAACACTTATTCGTGAACAAACAGACAGATATCACGTGTGACACAGAAGAACCGAAATATAAGAGTGCTTAAAGTTTTGCGACTTTTTTTTTCTCCTCTGCTTATAACTGCTTGGGAAGATAACTTTTGGCTACATGTCTAATTGTAAGACTAGCGCTTTCCGCAGCACGGATGAGCCACTTTTATCACTTGACTGGATACTAACTATCGTATCTCACCCCTATTACTAATCCCTACCGTGACCTACCGTAACCCAATTTTATTCTGGGCTTTTGCAATACGATCTTATGATTTCTGACTTACCATAAGCGTCTGGCTCTGACTTACGTAACCCAATTTTATAAACAAAAATTCCCTCCGCTTGGAGGGGGAACAAAAGAGGAGGGGAAACAAAAATTCCCTCCGCTTGGAGGGGGAACAAAAATTCCCTCCGCTTGGAGGGGGAACAAAAGAGGAGGGGAAACAAAAATTCCCTCCGCTTGGAGGGGGAACAAAAGAGGAGGGGAAACAAAAATTCCCTCCGCTTGGAGGGGGAACAAAAATTCCCTCCGCTTGGAGGGGAAACAAAAGAGGAGGGGGAACAAAAATTCCCTCCGCTTGGAGGGGAAACAAAAGAGGAGGGGAAACAAAAATTCCCTCCGCTTGGAGGGGGAACAAAAGAGGAGGGGAAACAAAAATTCCCTCCGCTTGGAGGGGGAACAAAAATTCCCTCCGCTTGGAGGGGGAACAAAAGAGGAGGGGAAACAAAAATTCCCTCCGCTTGGAGGGGGAACAAAAGAGGAGGGGAAACAAAAATTCCCTCCGCTTGGAGGGGGAACAAAAGAGGAGGGGAAACAAAAATTCCCTCCGCTTGGAGGGGGAACAAAAATTCCCTCCGCTTGGAGGGGGGACAAAAGAGGAGGGGAAACAAAAATTCCCTCCGCTTGGAGGGGAATAAAAGAGGAGGGGAAACAAAAATTCCCTCCGCTTGGAGGGGGAACAAAAATTCCCTCCGCTTGGAGGGGGAACAAAAGAGGAGGGGAAACAAAAATTCCCTCCGCTTGGAGGGGGAACAAAAGAGGAGGGGAAACAAAAATTCCCTCCGCTTGGAGGGGGAACAAAAGAGGAGGGGAAACAAAAATTCCCTCCGCTTGGAGGGGGAACAAAAGAGGAGGGGAAACAAAAGAGGAGGGGAAACAAAAATTCCCTCCGCTTGGAGGGGGAACAAAAGAGGAGGGGAAACAAAAATTCCCTCCGCTTGGAGGGGAAACAAAAGCGGAGGGGAAACAAAAATTCCCTCCGCTTGGAGGGGGAACAAAAGTTCCCTCCGCTTGGAGGGGGAACAAAAATTCCCTCCGCTTGGAGGGGGAACAAAAGAGGAGGGGAAACAAAAATTCCCTCCGCTTGGAGGGGGAACAAAAGAGGAGGGGAAACAAAAATTCCCTCCGCTTGGAGGGGGGAACAAAAGAGGAGGGGAAACAAAAATTCCCTCCGCTTGGAGGGGGAACAAAAGAGGAGGGGAAACAAAAATTCCCTCCGCTTGGAGGGGGAACAAAAGAGGAGGGGAAACAAAAATTCCCTCCGCTTGGAGGGGGAACAAAAATTCCCTCCGCTTGGAGGGGGAACAAAAATTCCCTCCGCTTGGAGGGGGAACAAAAATTCCCTCCGCTTGGAGGGGGAACAAAAGAGGAGGGGAAACAAAAATTCCCTCCGCTTGGAGGGGGAACAAAAGAGGAGGGGAAACAAAAATTCCCTCCGCTTGGAGGGGGAACAAAAGAGGAGGGGAAACAAAAATTCCCTCCGCTTGGAGGGGGAACAAAAGAGGAGGGGAAACAAAAATTCCCTCCGCTTGGAGGGGGAACAAAAGAGGAGGGGAAACAAAAATTCCCTCCGCTTGGAGGGGGAACAAAAGAGGAGGGGAAACAAAAATTCCCTCCGCTTGGAGGGGGAACAAAAGAGGAGGGGAAACAAAAATTCCCTCCGCTTGGAGGGGGAACAAAAGAGGAGGGGAAACAAAAATTCCCTCCGCTTGGAGGGGAAACAAAAGAGGAGGGGAAACAAAAATTCCCTCCGCTTGGAGGGGGAACAAAAGTTCCCTCCGCTTGGAGGGGGAACAAAAATTCCCTCCGCTTGGAGGGGTAACAAAAATTCCCTCCGCTTGGAGGGGGAACAAAAGAGGAGGGGAAAAAAAAATTCCCTCCGCTTGGAGGGGGAACAAAAGAGGAGGGGAAACAAAAATTCCCTCCGCTTGGAGGGGGAACAAAAGAGGAGGGGAAACAAAAATTCCCTCCGCTTGGAGGGGGAACAAAAGAGGAGGGGAAACAAAAATTCCCTCCGCTTGGAGGGGGAACAAAAGAGGAGGGGAAACAAAAATTCCCTCCGCTTGGAGGGGGAACAAAAGAGGAGGGGAAACAAAAATTCCCTCCGCTTGGAGGGGGAACAAAAGAGGAGGGGAAACAAAAATTCCCTCCGCTTGGAGGGGAAACAAAAGAGGAGGGGAAACAAAATTCCCTCCGCTTGGAGGGGGAACAAAAGTTCCCTCCGCTTGGAGGTGGAACAAAAATTCCCTCCGCTTGGAGGGGGAACAAAAATTCCCTCCGCTTGGAGGGGGAACAAAAGAGGAGGGGAAACAAAAATTCCCTCCGCTTGGAGGGGGAACAAAAGAGGAGGGGAAACAAAAATTCCCTCCGCTTGGAGGGGGAACAAAAGAGGAGGGGAAACAAAAATTCCCTCCGCTTGGAGGGGGAACAAAAATTCCCTCCGCTTGGAGGGGGAACAAAAATTCCCTCCGCTTGGAGGGGGAACAAAAATTCCCTCCGCTTGGAGGGGGAACAAAAGAGGAGGGGAAACAAAAATTCCCTCCGCTTGGAGGGGGAACAAAAGAGGAGGGGAAACAAAAATTCCCTCCGCTTGGAGGGGGAACAAAAGAGGAGGGGAAACAAAAATTCCCTCCGCTTGGAGGGGGAACAAAAGAGGAGGGGAAACAAAAATTCCCTCCGCTTGGAGGGGGAACAAAAGAGGAGGGGAAACAAAAATTCCCTCCGCTTGGAGGGGAAACAAAAGAGGAGGGGAAACAAAAATTCCCTCCGCTTGGAGGGGGAACAAAAGTTCCCTCCGCTTGGAGGGGGAACAAAAATTCCCTCCGCTTGGAGGGGTAACAAAAATTCCCTCCGCTTGGAGGGGGAACAAAAGAGGAGGGGAAAAAAAATTCCCTCCGCTTGGAGGGGGAACAAAAGAGGAGGGGAAACAAAAATTCCCTCCGCTTGGAGGGGGAACAAAAGAGGAGGGGAAACAAAAATTCCCTCCGCTTGGAGGGGGAACAAAAGAGGAGGGGGAAACAAAAATTCCCTCCGCTTGGAGGGGGAACAAAAGAGGAGGGGAAACAAAAATTCCCTCCGCTTGGAGGGGGAACAAAAGAGGAGGGGAAACAAAAATTCCCTCCGCTTGGAGGGGGAACAAAAGAGGAGGGGAAACAAAAATTCCCTCCGCTTGGAGGGGGAACAAAAATTCCCTCCGCTTGGAGGGGGAACAAAAATTCCCTCCGCTTAGAGGGGGAACAAAAGAGGAGGGGAAACAAAAATTCCCTCCGCTTGGAGGGGGAACAAAAGAGGAGGGGAAACAAAAATTCCCTCCGCTTGGAGGGGGAACAAAAATTCCCTCCGCTTGGAGGGGAAACAAAAATTCCCTCCGCTTGGAGGGGAAACAAAAGAGGAGGGGAAACAAAAATTCCCTCCGCTTGGAGGGGGAACAAAAGAGGAGGGGAAACAAAAATTCCCTCCGCTTGGAGGGGAAACAAGAATTCCCTCCGCTTGGAGGGGGAACAAAAATTCCCTCCGCTTGGAGGGGGAACAAAAGAGGAGGGGGAAACAAAAATTCCCTCCGCTTGGAGGGGAAACAAGAATTCCCTCCGCTTGGAGGGGGAACAAAAATTCCCTCCGCTTGGAGGGGGAACAAAAATTCCCTCCGCTTGGAGGGGAATAAAAGAGGAGGGGAAAAAAAATTCCCTCCGCTTGGAGGGGGAACAAAAGAGGAGGGGAAACAAAAATTCCCTCCGCTTGGAGGGGGAACAAAAGAGGAGGGGAAACAAAAATTCCCTCCGCTTGGAGGGGGAACAAAAGAGGAGGGGAAACAAAAATTCCCTCCGCTTGGAGGGGGAACAAAAATTCCCTCCGCTTGGAGGGGGAACAAAAATTCCCTCCGCTTGGAGGGGGAACAAAAATTCCCTCCGCTTAGAGGGGGAACAAAAATTCCCTCCGCTTGGAGGGGGAACAAAAGAGGAGGGGAAACAAAAATTCCCTCCGCTTGGAGGGGAAACAAAAATTCCCTCCGCTTGGAGGGGGAACAAAAATTCCCTCCGCTTGGAGGGGAACAAAAATTCCCTCCGCTTAGAGGGGGAACAAAAGAGGAGGGGAAACAAAAATTCCCTCCGCTTGGAGGGGGAACAAAAATTCCCTCCGCTTGGAGGGGGAACAAAAGAGGAGGGGAAACAAAAATTCCCTCCGCTTGGAGGGGGAACAAAAATTCCCTCCGCTTGGAGGGGGGACAAAAGAGGAGGGGAAACAAAAATTCCCTCCGCTTGGAGGGGGAACAAAAGTTCCCTCCGCTTGGAGGGGGAACAAAAATTCCCTCCGCTTGGAGGGGGAACAAAAATTCCCTCCGCTTGGAGGGGGAACAAAAGAGGAGGGGAAACAAAAATTCCCTCCGCTTGGAGGGGGAACAAAAGAGGAGGGGAAACAAAAATTCCCTCCGCTTGGAGGGGGAACAAAAGAGGAGGGGGAAACAAAAATTCCCTCCGCTTGGAGGGGGAACAAAAGAGGAGGGGAAACAAAAATTCCCTCCGCTTGGAGGGGGAACAAAAGAGGAGGGGAAACAAAAATTCCCTCCGCTTGGAGGGGAATAAAAATTCCCTCCGCTTGGAGGGGGAACAAAAATTCCCTCTGCTTAGAGGGGGAACAAAAGAGGAGGGGAAACAAAAATTCCCTCCGCTTGGAGGGGGAACAAAAGAGGAGGGGAAACAAAAATTCCCTCCGCTTGGAGGGGGAACAAAAATTCCCTCCGCTTGGAGGGGAAACAAAAATTCCCTCCGCTTGGAGGGGAAACAAAAGAGGAGGGGAAACAAAAATTCCCTCCGCTTGGAGGGGGAACAAAAGAGGAGGGGAAACAAAAATTCCCTCCGCTTGGAGGGGAAACAAGAATTCCCTCCGCTTGGAGGGGGAACAAAAATTCCCTCCGCTTGGAGGGGGAACAAAAATTCCCTCCGCTTGGAGGGGAATAAAAGAGGAGGGGAAACAAAAATTCCCTCCGCTTGGAGGGGGAACAAAAATTCCCTCCGCTTGGAGGGGGAACAAAAGAGGAGGGGAAACAAAAATTCCCTCCGCTTGGAGGGGGAACAAAAATTCCCTCCGCTTGGAGGGGGGACAAAAGAGGAGGGGAAACAAAAATTCCCTCCGCTTGGAGGGGGAACAAAAATTCCCTCCGCTTGGAGGGGGGACAAAAGAGGAGGGGAAACAAAAATTCCCTCCGCTTGGAGGGGAATAAAAGAGGAGGGGAAACAAAAATTCCCTCCGCTTGGAGGGGGAACAAAAATTCCCTCCGCTTGGAGGGGGAACAAAAGAGGAGGGGAAACAAAAATTCCCTCCGCTTGGAGGGGGAACAAAAGAGGAGGGGAAACAAAAATTCCCTCCGCTTGGAGGGGGAACAAAAGAGGAGGGGGAAACAAAAATTCCCTCCGCTTGGAGGGGGAACAAAAGAGGAGGGGAAACAAAAATTCCCTCCGCTTGGAGGGGAAACAAAAGAGGAGGGGAAACAAAAATTCCCTCCGCTTGGAGGGGGAACAAAAATTCCCTCCGCTTGGAGGGGGAACAAAAATTCCCACCGCTTGGAGGGGGAACAAAAATTCCCTCCGCTTGGAGGGGGAACAAAAGAGGAGGGGAAACAAAAATTCCCTCCGCTTGGAGGGGGAACAAAAATTCCCTCCGCTTGGAGGGGAAGCAAAAGAGGAGGGGAAACAAAAATTCCCTCCGCTTGGAGGGGGAACAAAAATTCCCTCCGCTTGGAGGGGGAACAAAAGAGGAGGGGAAACAAAAATTCCCTCCGCTTGGAGGGGGGAACAAAAGTTGCCCTCCGCTTGGAGGGGGAACAAAAATTCCCTCCGCTTGGAGGGGGAACAATAATTCCCTCCGCTTGGAGGGGGAACAAAAGAGGAGGGGAAACAAAAATTCCCTCCGCTTGGAGGGGGAACAAAAGAGGAGGGGAAACAAAAATTCCCTCCGCTTGGAGGGGGAACAAAAGAGGAGGGGAAACAAAAATTCCCTCCGCTTGGAGGGGGAACAAAAGAGGAGGGGAAACAAAAATTCCCTCCGCTTGGAGGGGGAACAAAAGAGGAGGGGAAACAAAAATTCCCTCCGCTTGGAGGGGAAACAAAAGAGGAGGGGAAACAAAAATTCCCTCCGCTTGGAGGGGGAACAAAAATTCCCTCCGCTTGGAGGGGGAACAAAAATTCCCACCGCTTGGAGGGGGAACAAAAATTCCCTCCGCTTGGAGGGGGAACAAAAGAGGAGGGGAAACAAAAATTCCCTCCGCTTGGAGGGGGAACAAAAATTCCCTCCGCTTGGAGGGGAAACAAAAGAGGAGGGAAAC